>JAHXMU010000112.1:779971-867633 GCA_019455685.1 Philornis downsi | reverse complement strand
TGCACATATTTGAAGATTGTTAGTTATCACGCGAAATCATTTTTTTTATTTATGAATATCTGTCCTTGGGAAGAAGTAAAAGAAAACATGATTTGATATGCAGAAATTCCGTCTGTCAGGCAGGCTGATAGATACGATAACGGTTCTTAATCTTTATAAAACTGTTTAAAATATGGCATACTTTGATATTTTGCAATATCACAACCACTCACCTCATACAAATTGACCGATTTTCCAAAATTCAGGTTTTTCATTGTAATTTCTAATTTGATGCCTTCTTATAATACTTGGTAAAACTTCAAACAAATCTACATATTAGTAGGTTCACGTATTTTTTTGGACCGAGAGGGGCGCAATGTGTAACGACGTCTGGAATCATCATCATCACTGTAAGTCCCGTTGAGTGAGTCTAAAAATAGAATGCGTATAAGCTCACTGAATGCAGAAAGCTTTCCTATATCTCATTAATTGGACATAGAGGAATTTGATTTTTTTTATATCTTTTGTTTAATTTCATAAAATTTCATCAAATTTGGCACAGGTTGATTTTTAAGCCCTTTGTAAAATTTAAATTACGAAAATTAGCCGATGAACCACATCAATATCAGTACCTCCTGTACGAATGACCAATTCAATTCATGTATTTTTAATTTCACATCTTTCAAAATGTTATACTGAATTCAGTCGAATTTAGCACTCACATCATGCGCTTGGAAAACGAATTTCTAAAAACGAATACCGACCGTGTTTCCCGTAAAACTATTCCGCATAAAAATAGACCGATTTATTGAAATGTTATTTCCCAGTTTAATCTCTAGTCTATAGACTGCGGTAAGTTAAACTTTTGCCAACGTATTGGGTATACTTGATGAAATTCAGATGAGAACACTCTTTTTCGGTAGCTCCCATACAAATTGTCTAAGGAAAACTAAATCAGTTTTAATTTAGTCCCCTTCAGGCGTTCAGCCGAATAAATTCTGCAAATGATAATTGACTTCATTGAGAATTCCTTACGCTACCACATATACAGGGTGCAGCACCAATTGTAATACAATAAGAATTCAAATAAGTTTGTTTTTAATCAATTTTTATCTATATATATAAAAATCAATTGCTGTGCGTTAGTCTCGCTAAAGCTCGAGAACGGTTGGACCGATTTGGCTCATTTTGGTCTTAAATTATTGGTAGAGTATTCCGGAAGGTTTAAAAGGTTTTATTTGAAGTGATAGATGGCGTTGGAGATGAGATTTTTGCAATTAATTTTTTGTACCTCATTAACATTTTGAAAGCAAAACAACGTTTGCCGGGTCAGCTAGTTGTATATAAAATCTAATTTTATTTCATATAAATAATCGATTTTCAAAATTATAGAATTTAAATGACCTCCAGGCTCATTCACACATATACGATCAGAAAATTATTCATTGCAAGATCACTTTAATTATTATTCTAATGGACTAGCTAAATTCAGCAAAATCGGTTTTGCTTTGTATATGTATATGTACACCTCTTGTTTGACATAACCCCATTAAAAAAACTCTCGTGTAGTCTGGTCAGGAAAGTTTTGGATATTAATATGTTTGGGAATTAACGTTGATCAATCTTGCAGGAACAAAACGCTGGCGAAACGCACACTCCTTTGGCGTAGTTCGGGGTAAAACAAACTTCTTCAACATCTTCAAATAACGGTCTCCATTGATTCGTGTGCCACTCTATACAATTGGCCAACTTACCGAAAGCTAATGCTTTCTTCTTTAATTTCAAAGCAAAACATTTATCTAAGTCGAAGTTTAGCTTCTTTTGTTGTACGTTAATTCAAAACACGCTTTGTTAATCACTTAACCTGACTGAAATTTCTGTACTGGGTTTGTATGAGAAATAGCTATGTGAAATTATATGGCTATGGCATTTTTGAGCCGATCCTCTCCTATCTGTTATTATATCATATTACAGGCAGTAATACAAAATTCATTTCAATATTTTTCTTTCGTTATTGGAATTAAAACAATAGAATGTAGTTTTCTTACACAGGGCTATTTCACACAAATAGGTAAACCTTGGGAAAGAACTTAGTAAATTTTACTGATTCAAAACTTAAAAATGTTCAAGGTTTCATGTTTCTAGCTTTATACAAGTGACAAGTTTAATACAGTATTTACTCCGCAATTCTATCGCACAATGAAATATTTTGTATGTAAATTCGAAATATCCTGCAATAGGGATTAGCAGTAACTTTCATTTGAATTTTAGTACTAAATAATATGTAAATCTTGCATGTTTTTTTGATGCTTTGACACTTTGGTTCCTGCAGCCACAACAAATTTAAATTATTTTCAAATATAGCATTTATATAAAAATTTATTACAGTGTTTCAATGTATTCATAAGGATGTAATACATACTTTACGTACATGGCGTATATTTATGTGCCATCGGTCGTTTACGCTTACATGCTGTATGTATGTAATGTACCTAGTTTTATTGCAAATGCCTGAATGTGATGGTTTTTACATAAAATTGGATTTCAACCGAAGATCCTTTTTTATTGCACTCATTCCCTCCCCCCGGTTGATTTCGTATTAAGAATGTTCTTGTCGTCTGGTGATGTTTTTATTACAACATTAACTGTTACTTTGTACATAAGGACATGCGGCTGAGATTATATTGGTTTATAGCAAGTGGGAAAAAGAGAGAGAGAGAGTGGGAGGGAGGAAAAGTGGGTTCACGAGGATATAAATATAAAACTGCCATTGAATGTTTGAGAATATGGATGTGCTTGTGCTAAAGTGTATATTTTATTTTCGACGATTTATCTTTGAGTCACTCCCATTTTATATTTAGATACTTATTTAATGTCACTACGATTGCTGTTATATTATGTGCTTGTGAGGCTGCGAAATTCTGGGAATACCAGCGAAAGTTTCAAGCTTTTCAAAGAATATCACATACACGTATATATCAATGTAGTCGAGAGATTTTGTATTTCCTGGAATGTAATCGAAATCAAAGCAACATAAAAATGTACTATCGATAAAAAATGAATTTGTTGTTTTGTTTGACTTTTTAGCGAAAGTATTTTCCCATCGCTCACAAATAAATGCTCAAGTGCAGAATTGTCTTCTACTGCCGGATTGTCCTTAATCAGGATTAGGAATTGTGCTGAATTTAACTACTTCGAGAGACTTCTGATACAGTAAAGAGACAACAATTTGTGTACCCTTTAGTGGAGATGTTTTTTTTTTTTTTTGGTGTTCAGGGATGAAATTATTTTTATTTAAAACCGTCCATTGTCAAAGAAAAAATTATGTATATTTTATTTTGCCCATCATAATAATTAATTATTCATCTGTCTTCATATACAAATCAGTATATGAATACATATATGAATATATATATACTATATATACAGGGTGGCGCACGAATCGTGCTATCATCAACTGTCAATGTGTACTGTTATTTAAAAATGTTGAAGGAGTTTTTTTACCCATTACTACGCCGAACCCGTGTCCGTTTCAGCAGCAGTTTGTTCCAGAAAAATAGAGCAACTTCATACATAGACAGACTGGTTGTGACGAAGCTCCAACGAAAATTCCGAAACAAATTAATATCCAGAAACTCCAATTTCAGCTGGCAGGTCGTTTGACCTGACTGCACCAGACTTTGTTTATGGGATTATGTTGAACAAAAAGATGTACAAAACGATACCGAGTAACTTCAATGGATTGAATCATTACATTAAAACAATAATTGAGGCTATTCCGCAATGAATATTTTTCGGATTAAGTGTCACATATGCGTGAATGAGCATAGAAGTCAATTACGTTCTACCATCTTCAGAAACAACTAGCTATAAAATAAAACTGAATTTTGTATACAATAGAATAAAAAGATAAAGTAAATGGAATGCGTTGATTAAGAAAACAAAAAATAAATATTGTCGTATTCGCGTTTTTTTTTCGATTTGACTTTACATGGTCTTGGACACTTGTCGAAATTCCGAAGTAAACGAGTTAGATTTTCGGTACTCCAAAAATTGCAGGTTTTGGGGTTTTTTCTTAATTTATTGATAGAAGACAGCTTTAAACAACTATATTAGAGGCTGTCTACAAATTTATTATATCTTAAAAAGCTTTATCGTTATACATTTTTTCCTCATTTGTGGATTTTTTAAATCTAATTAAATTTTATCCGAAAACAGAAATGTAGAAAATATTTCAGTTTTCACATACATTTCAAACATTACGCAATTGGGAATCATTTATTCAAAGCTACTGCTGAATACATAGTTTAGCAATTTTTTAAAATTAAAACTTGAAATGCGGATTTTCCTCCAGACCGTGATTTCATCTACATGCCAACCTGGTCGTACACAAAATAAATATGAGGTTGTAATGTTCAATGAAAATTGTAGAAAAATAGAAGTTATTTGACTGGTGGCAAAATGCATTCAACTTGTCATTTCGAAGCTGATTTTGTTATTTGTTTTGCTTATAAAATTGTTAAAAATTTTTTACTTAATTTAATTTTTTATTTCCAAAAGCTTTCATCATAAAATTTCATTTAGATTCCCAATATCTTCTTTTTTTACACTGAAATTGATGAGCATGTACAAACATTGCCAAATGCAATCGTATTCTTTTGATATTTTGTTGAATATTTTAAGAACCTTATTCAAAAGTGTACAATTGACAAAATGTTACATTCGAGAAACTTGTAAAATTCGGTATAAAAAATATAAGATTCACCGATTGTCTTTAAAATAAAGTCCATTCTTTGAGGTATATTAATATATTCATCACTTCAGTGATGAAGGTCATTCACTGCGGGGAAATATTAACATCCAGACAGAGGAAAATATAAATCACTTCTTTTGAAGTTAACAGAGGGTCCGTTCATCTGGCCGGGCAGGATAACTGTTGTAAATATTTATGAAATTACCCAAAACTTGGTACACCCAAATATTTTGCGTGATCGTGGCAACTAAATGCAAAATTGATAGATTTCTTAAATTCAAATTTTTTCAGCAACTCGTAATGCTTTAGCTACAGCAACTTAACTTTATGATTGTATGATGATTTGTATTCTTGATTTCTTTCATACAAATGACATATTTAACATATAAATTCTGCGATTCATATCTTCATTTCAACTGTATTGAATTCAGTCAATTTTTACATACCTACATTCAAAGTTTGAAAATAATCCAAATTTTTGCGCCCGTTCTGCTACCTCTCATACAAATTGACTTATTTTCTGAAATTTAATTATTCGCTTGTAAATTCTAATTCTCATATTGCTATAACCTACGACCAAGCAACCTTACCTGTTCTGATATCTTCAATTTAAATGATCTATGTATTCTTAGGTCCATATTCATAGGTCATTAAATCAAGTCGTGCCTTTGATAAGTTCAGTTTCAGGAAAGAAAATGGACTAAATTACGACTGATACATCTGTTCGTATGTTCTTAGCTTCATATCATTCCAGTTGTTGCACCAGATGCAGGGACGCATCATGAATTTGGCAGGCTAAGTTCTGAGAATGAACATGAATTATACTACCGCTTTCATTCGGGTAGCTTCCACATAAACTGACGGATTCATTAAAATTTAATTTTTCTATGTAGTTGTTAATTTGTTGACCGTCAATTATACCGTTGTCAATTATATAGTGCACTAGTGTTGGATAAAATATTAAAATATCGACCGTATAACATCATCCTTTCTTATGTTTCTCATAAAAATTACATAGTTTAACCCGCAATTCCTTGATTCATATCCTTTATTTAATTGTGCTAAATGAAATACAACTTGCCAAGCATCAGGCTTCTACTGTAATTAATTTTCTGAATGGAATTATTGAATTGCTGCTGATTTAGAAAAAATCATTGGTTTTCCTACAATTTTTGAGTAAAAGATAGCAAGTTATAATGATTAAGCTCAGTGAATTATTGTTTCTTTCATCGCACGAATTAAGTCTGACCTAAAATCTGTACAATCTTTTGAGAATAGGAAATGTAAATCGTTCACTTTCTCCATGCTTTGAAAGGAGTTGTTCACGATATTGGTTTTAAAATATTTAGTCATGGCTTAATATGGCCGCAAAATGTTATCGATGTCGTTTGAAAAGGAAATAACTCATTTGTTTAAGTATTAATGTGTTTAAGTTGTAACCTTTTTGCATTTTATGAAACCACAAAATAAATCGTTTTTTTTTTAGAATAAGTGCTAGAGCCACTATTCACCCTAGCACTAGCCGCCAATATGTTATGGACCAAGTGAAATTTTATCCGTCAAATTGGTATATTTATATGTTTGTTCGCTCTTTTATTGATATTGATTTTTTCACAGTTATATTAAATTATTACTGGAAATTAAATTATGACCGGAATTAGCCAAAAAATTTAAGTATTTTTATGCATACATTTTGCAAAGTAGACTGGTTTTTAGAAGTGCTACGTAATAGATGTAATTAATTATTAAAAATGAACTACTGAAAATGAATGGATACGCTAATTATCGTAATATTGTTTTTTTTTTTTCATAATTAACTGTATAGCAATAATAGAGGGTGGCGCAATAGAACGTGCATATTGCATCATCTTTTTTTCCGGGGTAGAAAAGGCGCGTGCGGGGGAGCGCCTACATCGGTGGGTTGGCGGGCTCATGGAGTTTTAGTCGCTATGAATCACTTCGACGGGAAGCGTCGCGCATTTTGCGTGCGCGCATTTTACGAGAACTCTCGTTCATATATTGCTACTAAGCGACTACATTGTGCTGAATATGAATTGCGGCGAATTTGTGAAGCTCCGAGTGCTAATTTAATTAAAATATGGGTAAAGCGTTTTGAAGAAACCGGTTCAATATTTAAACCACAAGCAAATGGTCGCCCAAGAACATCTAGAACCGAAGACAATGTTGAGAGAGTTATGGAGTCAGTACGAGGAAATCCACAAATGTCGACTCGCAAGAGATCGTCTGTCTTACAATTATCGCGACGAAGTTTGCAACGAATTTTAACATTGGTTCTTAAACTCCATCCATATAAGCTGCAATTAGAACAAGAATTGAAAGAGTCTGACTTCATAGCAAGGCTCGCATTTGCTAATGAAATGCTTAATCAATTTTCCAATTTTGACAATATCCTTTTCTCTGACGAGGCTCATTTCCTTATGAATGGGTTCGTAAACCGTCAAAATTATCGTTACTGGAACAGTGAAAATCCCAAAATCAAACACCAGAAACCATTGCATAGTCCTAAAGTGACAGTATGGAATAATAATAATACAGTACAATATGGAATAATATAATAATAATAAGGAATAATTGGTCCTTTTTTCTTCGAAAATGCGCGGGGCCAAAACGTCACGGTTAATACGGAACGCTATGTTGAGATGTTGGACGGATTTTTGGCTCCAGAAATTGAAAGTTCAAGAATAGTGAATTCCAGAACTTGGTTCCAACAAGATGGAGCTACCTGTCACACATCAAATGACTCCATGGCGGTGGTGAAGCAGATGTTCCCTGGCAGACTGATTTCGAAAAGAGGTGATATCCCATGACTCCCACGTAGTCGAGACTTGACGTCTCTTGACTTTTTTTTTGTGGGGATACCTCAAACACAAAGTCTACAGTAATAATCCAAGAAACATCGTTCAGCTCAAGGAGAATATCCGTATCAGTATTATCAGTAATATTATCAATATTACTGAAGAAAGTTTCCAATAGTTTTCGTTTGCGGTTAGAGGAGTGCCGTCGTAGAGAGGGTCACCATTTAGATGATGTTATTTTTAAAAAATAAACTCTATTTATTACTCTACAATGCTTTAGATTTATTTTAACCATACCTTTTGTATTTATTTTTTAATCTATTTTTTCAATATGCACGTTCCATTGCGCCACCCTGTACAATACAAACAGTGTACAAGAAAGCTATATATTTATAAAACGCTCTGAGCCAATTAACAAATTATGGGTATCGTCATCGAATGATAACAGACTTATCACACTCTTCCAATTGGACAGAGAGATTTGCATTTAACAATTAGTCAGTTTGATTAACATCGATAGACATTTTTACAGGGGAAGACTTTCATTTCGATTTCCTTTTATAATCTAAAATTTCAGTAAATCATATTATTTGCTTCTCTCACAGTAATTAACATAACAACCGCTACAAGCATGAAATAGTGGGAAAACAAATATTACCATATGACTGGCCATTGTTCGCAGTGGCGCACCTTTGCGTAAATTCCATTTCCCCTTGAGTGGTGATAATTAATTCAGAAAGTTTAATAAAAGCTACGAGTATTTAATAAACTACATTGGTATTTCGAAAATTTACTTAAATGTTGGAAATGAGAATTTTTTCCGTAAATAACTTTTGCATTAATCAACTTGAAGCTACTCTGCCTCATTAATCAGAAGTCAGAGCGAGTCAGGGAAAACGGAATACCCGAGGCGTAAAACATAAGAATGAAGAAATGAAGGCGAAAGTAGCAAACAACGAAAAGACAATCATACAAACAATGGGCAAGGAATCCTTTTCGAAGGTTTGTGCATTTATAAATGTTATATAATTAACTGTTAAGAAAAAGGAAAAAGCTACTCTGGTCGAGCATTACAACAAACGCCATAAACTATGGGAAAAACATAAACACAGCACAACTGCTTTATTAAGAGGGAACACAAAGATCATAAGTAGAAACAAAAAATACACAAAGAAAAAGAAAACCCCTACAATCGAAATTGTTTTCCGCTTTTCTGTTCTGGATGCTGTTGTAATGAACAAATTGTTGTTTTTGTTATTCTGTAAAATGGACTCAACATTAAATAAACACTCAGGTTACAACTTTTGAGCGAAACTAAATTTTCAGCAAAAATATTACAACTAATACCAACAACATCATTTTGTGTTAGAGGCTGTCGTAGCGTAGATGCGGTATGAAACTTGGTTTGTCAGTCTGTTACTACGTGAGGCATATCATGGGTCGTGGGTCAATGTGAGCGAAAAGCAATCAGATGTCGATGGAAATTTACAGAAATTCAGATTATTTTTTATTGCTCAATTTCTGGGAATTTTTATCGGGTTTCCTGGGAATATGTAATAATAACAATCTACCAGAATTATGTACATGTAGAAGATTTTATAATTTTCTCTTCCAAACTACCGCATTTTACTAGATTTTAGTTTACGCCTGTAAATATTGAGACTCACTGATTAATTATAATTTTAGTCTGAGAAACTTCCACTACGTTTTGCCTTAAAACGCGGGCACATTGAAAAATGTGATTAGATTGACTGGATCTTGAATGTTATCATTATGTTAGTGGTCAGGTCAAGTTTCTTACTCCATTCAGATATCACAAATGTAGCAATAATTAATATAAGACGACTAAGTGAGGGTTTTCTTATTTTTCAATATAACTTCTTGTTTTATTTATCATGACTTATCTTATTTTTACGTCATTTTTCTTACTTATTTATTATTGCTTATTTGGTGATGAATAATAAAAGATAATATATTTCCGCAAAGATCTGCATTCAAATGAAAAACTTTATTAGCAAAAATTTGCCCTGTGAAATTTGCCGTCATGTTTAAATACTATTATGGAAATCTGATTTATTAATGCTATTATAATTTGCGAATTAATCAAAGTTTTTTTTTTGGCCCCCCATATAAAAAAAGTTTTTCCCTATATGGAGGACTTTCAATATGAGCATCTACAGCATCTACTGCCGCCCAAATCTATGCATCTTTATTGGACAGATTTCATTGTTTTGTAATTTATTCGAAATATTGTAAAATATAGTTCAGTCCTTTATAATGAGCGCAAATGGCCAAGATTCGACAATAATAATATTTTTACACCAGCCTTTTTTACTCCTCTTTCCTCATATAGTACAAGCTTTTTGAATTTAGCGGTAGATATCTGGAATTTACCTAATATTTGCCACTTACAGTGATTGCTTCTTAGGTCGGTGATAAAACATTAAAAATTCAACGCAAATTACTTGGTTTCAGTGGCAGAACGTTTGGTTACATAGAGAAAATAATATGTTAGAAATACAAGAAGTGGTTGAAAGGCACTCCAACAGCCATTACCATTATATGGTTAATGTTAGCACACAATCAAGCCACCTCAAAAACCTATTCCCATTAATACACTCTTATGCATTCGAGTGCTGACCGCAAACCACATCGATGAATCGTTTTTGTTCCACAACAAGAAATATTACATCATTTTATTGCTGAACATAGCCAAAAATATAAATACACACAAAAATGTGGTTTATTCCATGAACGCCAAAACATAGGTAAATTCAGGTGTTCTATGTGTAATAGTAGTATAATAATATTACAACACAATATGCGTTTTGGCTGCGGTGAGACTTTGTTTGCTATATGGTTTCAAAGGCAAAACAGGTCCAGCAAAATTCACGGCTAAATCTAAAATTGTTTTTCTTCTTTTATATTGGGTTTTTTTTTTATCAAAGATAGAATAAAGCGAGCCTGCATAAATCGACCGTGTAATGTGTCGATTATTTATCACAGTAAGCATAATGGATGTTGGGTGAAATATTATTAATTTTATTTTTTTCCTAGTAAAGCATAAAGCTATGAGATCTGTCTAATTTATTTTACCTGACTGTTATTCAATTGCGAATAAGTCAATACGGATCCTTTGCCCAATTTCGTTAGAAGTTGACTTCATCTGAAATCAGTGCAGGTATCCTGATAATGTCATCGGATTTCCATTTAAGAAGAAGGCCTCTAATTGAGTACCCTACATATCATGCTAACACACAAGCATTTTAGGTAGGTAACATCTGTTTTTACGTCATAGTTGTAGTTATTAACAGTCTCAAAAATGAAAATGAAAAAAAGATGAAGAAACAAATAAATGAAAATAAATAAATAACAACTCACATATCATGGAATAATATTTATAATAGAACATATTAATCGTATTGGAAAAACTCAAAAAATATTTGTAAAATTTGCCTTAAACTGTTTTCGCTTCTTGACCCCAATCCCTTCTTATATTAGTAAATGTCTTTTTTTAACTTTGAAATCTCTCAGATCAAGAATAAATATTTTTTCCATAATGTTTTTTCATGGTATAATTTCTGAATTTATTGATTATCAAGACTTATTATCTTTAATTCAAATTAATATCTTTCCAAGCTTATTGCGATATTTTTACTAATCCTTATTAACACTCCCTCTACCAACTATGTTTGCAATGAACCTCTTTATACACCTATGAGACTTTATAATTCGAAATAAGTATAATTCTGTTAATTTTACTCTTCCTCCACATAAGTTAAAATGTTTATTATGCAATTTAACTATTCAAATCATATCAAGCAATATTGGTAGTCTGTAAGGAATTTAATTATCCATAGACTAAATAAATGAAATGAATATCGAAGCTTTTGCCAGGCAAAGTATTATGAACTAGACAGAGGTGGATGCAGTATAAACAGTAAGATGTGAGTTTGTTATTGGCATATATTCCTTCAGTTGCGATTTAATCCTTTATCCATCGTACCGGATGCCAGCGTATATTTGGGAAAAACAGCTTTTGTGAACAAATTAACTTGTAATCTACGATTCGTCGACGAGTTTGGTTATATCTTTTCTAACAAAGGGGAACACAACTTCGGTAGATATTTTTTTAAATACTTCTTACGTTGTTTGTCAAAATTAAGGAAACAATTTTTTAATTGAACAAAACAAGTTGTGTGCGAGATATTAATGATTTTTTTTTTGATTTATTTAAAAGTCTTTCAATAACATTACTTGTAGAAAATTGCATCGTTCAATTGGCCGATGTGGCTTCAATGAGTGGCGCGCATCCCAAAGGTCCAGATGAGTTCGAGGGATGGCGCTGGTTATGCTGATTCTAAGGTCAAGTGCCGTTTGTGGCTTACTGGCATGGACCTGCAACTTAAGGAAATCCCATGAGATAAAGTCATTAGCATCAAGTCGAAAGATCTTATTGGATTTGTGTACGTTTTCAACTACTCCAGAACTTAGACAGCGAATGCATGGCATTGGCTATGATCGTTTTACTTCAGTTAAAGACGGAGTTCCCGTGCGCGACGCGTAGTTGACTAAATCGAGTTGAGTTAAGCAACGAAAAATCATTGAATCCTTAAAATCTAATCGTCTTTTTCGGAAAACCTTTGAAAACATTGGTTTTATACACTAAATTGTACAAATTTAAGAAAAAGATACAAATTTGTAAAGAAATAAATTGTGAATCATTTTTGAACAAAGTTACTACATTCAAAGCGTCCGGCTGTGGAATTTTATTACTTTCAACATTGATTATTGTTACATATTTTCGGTCTATATTCTATTAACGGATATAAAAACATCTGGACTAAACAATGCATATAATCTTACTCTTATATTGTATCTATACTGGCTGTAAAAAATCAACTACTTTTGCTATATATGATATTAGTAATAATCTGTATCTCGTGATATACATATGTAAGTAGTATTGCATTAAAAATGTAAGATTTCGTACTCAGAAAAATACTCATACAGTTTCTTAATTGCTTGACTCAATATTGTTTAAGCATACAATAATGGCCACCATCATTGTTATAAAGATATGAAGCTGGGAACCGTTAAATTTCTTGGGGTTTATGGAATGGTTCAGAGTTTTGTTGGAACGTCCAATGGTTTGACAGCAGATTAGTTGATTTACAAGTGGTGAACGTCCTGAGTCTATCACTGATTTAGGTATTTCATCTCGCAGAATAATTCACTGGTCTAAATTGTCTTTCGATTTGGACTCCAAACATACATATTTACATACATGCTGAACGGTAAACATTTCTCACCAGAAAATACCCAACTGTTTTTAAGCTACCACCTAAGTGTTTTTTTTTGCAGGTCTTAAATCTTGCTTACAATTGTATATTTTGTAGAGCTTTAATTGTGCTCAGTTTTTTACTATGCGTCCCACGCTGTGAGCAGACACATTGAAATTTTTCATCAATGGAACGATGCTTTGTAGTGAATTATTTGTACATTATTATTGAATTCTTCATAACCGTTTTTTGATACTACCAATATCATTGTAACATGTAATGGTCCAATACACAAATATTTCGTTTACATGTAAATGTCGTAATTCATTTTTTTTCCAAATCTATAATATTGTTGGATTTGAATTCCATTTTGGTAAGGCAACTGTGGCATAAAACGATATGCCTACGTAGTCTTTAAAAATAACATAAAATACTGATGCTTGTCAAAAAATGAGAGCGCTGTCATTGTCCGTTTGGTTGCTAACAATACTAATAGCAGATTGATTATATACTTTTCAATATATGTACAAACATGTGTCATTTCCACGCAGTATGTTTAAAATAATGTGAATGTACACACAGCAGAGAGCTTCATAATGGCAACGCAATATCGAAAAATGTGATAGGATCTATTTGATTTCCACACTCGACTGTATGTGTAAAGGTAATAAACTGACACTAATACATTTTTGAAAATCCCACTGAATGTACACTAGAACACACACCCACACACACACGCACCGACTTCAGGACACTTCTCCGTGCACTTTCTCGCGTTCTCAATTCACATGCACTCGTGCTCAGTTTGACCATAATCAGCATTGATGAATCGCATTTGTTCTACAGCATGAAAAATAATGTTATTTCAATGATGAACATAACGAAAAACACAAACCCACAGAAATAAAAATGTGGTTTACTATTTGCACACAGACGCAAACTCAAATGGTCACACACGGGAGAGACTTGATGCGATGCTACACGTACTCTATTAGAATGTTGCACGGGTATGCGTGACGGTGAATTCGTTGCCATCATTTTGATGTGGCATCCAATAATGCATATCGGTCAAAGAGGTGGAATGACGTGATGAATATAGAACATTTCACTGTAGTGTTCATTAATCATAATGATATTGCATGAATGAGATGATTTTTTTTTTTTGCATCGGATTCATGAAATTCACCTTGGTTTCACAAAAAGATTTGCATATAGATGTACATGTGTACGACAATATTAATATTAATGATGAAACGAATATTACTCTGAATGTTCAATTAAATATATCAAAGTTGATTGGTAAAGAGTCAACACTTAGTCTTGATAGATTTTTTGTAAAGAAGGCTCTAAAATATTTGACGGAATTTTCAAATAATGAAAATATTTCTAGCATCGATGAAAATGTTAAAAAATTGTGATTGCTATACATTATAAGCATAGTATTCATGGAATGTGTAATACTTCATTTTATGCAGTAGTAGAGAAGGCTATAGTTTAAAATCCTGTAATAAAGTACAGTGATTTAAACGCTCATATTTAATATCTTACAACCACGCATAAATATGAACATAGGTAGCCGGATTTGTGTCTCTGCTCAGATAGTATTACTTTTCTTATAACCGCATTTGGTTTATGAACATTACTTTTCTAAGAATTTCTTTTATCCGTTCTCTTGGTACTGTATTGTTATCCTTTCCGATGAACTCAACAAAGCCTTAAATGATCTGCAAGAAGTTGAAACGTGACGTATAGAATAACAAAATTTGCTCTGGTAATTTAATTGAATATCCTATTCAATTCTTACAGTTTGTTATAAGTGTGCATTATAACGTTTTGTAGTATCACTTTCTATCACTATCATTTTCCTTCCAGCAAGCAAAATCGCATCTTTACAGGTGACAGAAATGTCTATTTTCTTTCTTTTTTTGATGGACTTGACTTCTCTTAGCAGAAAATAATAAGTCAGAGAAAATTAACAAGCACATCGTTCTGTTGAAAAAGTTGATATAATCGAAATTAAAGGAAATTGATATCTACGTAACAAATGCAAAAATGGAAAATCAAAAGCAATCTCAAATAACAAACAATACAAAATGATGCTACACATTCTACTAAAGCCTATGAATATTGTGAAGATATATATATATTTTTTAATATTAAGCCAATTATAACAAGTTGTTCTTTGTAGCTGCAAGTCACCTCATATCACCCTTGTTCTTTAAAGTAACTTTATCTTCCTCAGAAGACATTTCATGCTGGAGAACTTCCGTATACGTACCAGCATAAAATTATGCCAGCAAAGTAGTCACTACATTTTGATTCTATTGACCAGATAGATATTGGTTGATGATCAGCCCACGTACTTCAAGCAGTATATTTCCTTCGAAAATTCCCAAACCTAATTCATCTACTTTGATCATTACGATGGATTCCGTTCTGTACCACGAAGTAGGTTGAACATGTGTCAAGCACTGTGAGATTTTCCATTACAAAACAGGAATTTCAGGTTGCTATTATTAATTTTATTGAAGGCAAAGAAGAGGTAGGTTAAGTGACCTACCACTACAACCTTACGCCCTTAATTTACAGTTCTCAAAATTCACACAGTTTCCCCAACCAGAAAAGAAATATTTAGTTTTTGTTCCCTTTTGCCGCAACTCTAGTTTTACTTACTCCTCCCCTGTGAAGCAAGATTTCTCAATTTTCGATCAATGTGCGCGAGCAGACGCGACTTATTTGAGAGATGGTGACAATGACGTTTGTCGAACATTTATCATTATAAATTCTATCAATTTGCTAACAGGATCGGGCGGTAGAATACTGTCATGTATATATATAGTATGTATGTAGTGTATAGTCTTTGTCCATTTTCATTAACGAATTTGTACTTGAAATTGTCATTCATAGCAAGAATTATAGGTATATATAATATTTATTACATCGGACAGGCAATACTGCAGCTTTATAATAGGCAAAAAAAAAAAAAAATGATACGAGGGGATTTGTTATTTTTGAAAATTTTTCTTCATTTTGTTCACCATAAAAATATGGTCAGCTACCGATACACCACTCTATGGGTCCAACTGCAAGACCAAAATAAGTCGGTTTGAATGAGCTTTAGATTTTTGAATAACAGTGTGATGAGTAAAACTAATCCTGCTGTACCAATTTCACACAATTTTATAGTTTTTATCAATCAGTATTAAATTATTATCAAAAAATATAAAGCGTTCAGTTTCCAAACATCAGGCAGACATACATAAAGCCAGCACATTTTGAAGATAAACTGCAGCTCACCACTATCCGTCTTGAACTGATCTAACGAAAGACCACTGCCGCTTGCAATGTTGTTTATCTGACAGTTATAGATCGCTGGTGGTCAGTTTGTGTTGCCACCGATAATTGGAGTGATTTTTTCCAGAACCGTACGGAATAAACTTAAAAGATTGAAACAAACAACCTCCACGACATCAGTCATATTATCCGTACAAAATTTTATGATTGGCTAAAAGTTAAACAAATTTAATAGAGACAAAAAAGTTATTATTTGCCAAATTTTCCGTTTTGCAAGTGGTGGTGAGGGACATAATACCCCAATAAAACTTATGTGCTATACTTTAAAAAATGTATCATACCAAGTTTTAGCTTATTGGTGGAGATAATTCCATATTTCGTTAAAATTTTTGGAGCCCGCTATTGGCGATATCGATGCTTTATTACTTACAAAATTAAATTTTATTTGCTAGAATTTTGAATTTCCTTGCCTGCATTGTATATTTTACATAAACTGAAAATCCCAAGAATTCGATTTGGATTTCATAGAACTGCGGAGGCGAAAAACGAACGGCATTCTTAAAAATTAGTGATTTGAACTCTCTAATAAATAAATTAATAAATACGTCACATATAAGTTCAATCATGCTCCAACACATTTTGCTCTTTCACCTATTCTAGAGCTTAAATTGCAACATTTAACCTATTTGCTTGAACAGTTCTTTTAAAATTAAATTGATTTTGTGAAATAATTTAAAAATTTAAGTCAATTATACATCTACCACAAATGTTTAAGTAATATCAGATATAACCGTTGGCAAATCTGTTGTATTCTTTTTTGTTGGCTTAGATTTATTACAATTCCTAAAACTTTGAAATCAAATAATGAATACCAAGCGATATCATGAATTTTGATATCGCCAACACGCCACATGTAGTAGGCAAAAAAAAAAAAGAAGAAACGTTTTTAATATAAAACTTATAAAAAAAGAAGGAAAGCAAACCCATAATGGAAATGAAAAAGGAAAATGAAATGGAGAGGAATGGAAAGGAAAAACCTTAAGAATAATACAACGCAAACACCTCCAGCATTATCATAGATATAAAAAGTGTGTTTTTTTTTCTTTTTTTTTTTTATTGAAATTTCGATAAAGCATAGCCAAGTCAAGGAAACCGGTCGTGCGCAAAAAAGAAAATATTATGAAAAATTTTTGCTTCATCATTGAATTACAATGAAGTCTCACTACTGAAATATGTGTTTTGGTTGCTTAGAAAAACTCAAAAATCGTGAGCCAATTTTTTGTGTTTAGTCATCATTAGAAAATTAGAAAATGCAGACGACAAAGCGCTCATGCTGCCAATTTCTTGAAACATTCATTGACTTTTATTTATGCTTCTCCCATCGTATTGCTACAATAAAATGGTAAACATTTCCATTTGTTTACTATTGCTGTGACATTTTCACATCAGGGTCATCGCTTTGATTCGCAATACTGTGAGTCTGAAAGGTAATATTGAAATTATGTTTATTGTATATCCTAGTCCGATGGTGAGTTGATAGAATACCAACCCCTTGGAGGTGTAGGAAAGCAACCACTAAGAGGATGATTACAATAAAATTGCCAACATTCTGAAATAAATACTGACCATACAAACTTTATACGGCCCAATTATGCCATACCGAACACAAGTAAGCTTTCAGTTTGACTCATCTTTAGTATCATTAGGAATACTGGATACATATGTTCCATACTATACGCTCGATTTTATTTTAAAAAGAGCAGAGATTTTGGTATGTATACGAAGTTAATTGGTTATTCACAATAACGTTATATGTTTTCCTGTAAAGGTTTTGTTTATTTCCTCCTATGAAAGACTACTATGTCACAAAGAAGTGCAGTAAAGCGCCTGGAAGAAATATAACAAGCATACATTTTTTTTTAACCAAATGTGTTTAATGATTTAAAAGTCAATTGAGCGATCCCTTTTTAAGTTTTGCTGTTGCTGCTATATTGTAGAACAATATGAGTTGAATTTTGGCGAAAAACTCAAGAAGATCCAATGCAGTCTTAGATGGAAAAATTGAGTCTTTTAGGTATTAGTCGCGGTCCAAGCTATCTTTCAAAATGGAGCGAAGTAATCCGAAATAAGAACATGAAATATTTCTGGGATTCGACTTAGCTGCATGACTTAAATTGAAAATTTTGAAGATATATACATTTTTGAGGTAGAAAAAAATGCAGATATAAACCTATATATCTGCTATATATCTGATATATCTATATATATCAACCTAAATATTACCTAAATATTATCATTACGGACTCCCTTTAGCAAATTTATTTGACAAAGCGATAAAATTCAAAAGGACATATTAAGATTTCTTGAATGTAATTATTGTTTGTTTTTACATATTTTAATTACCAAGAATCTATACCCTTCTACGTGCATTTGTTATGGCATACCGATGACGGTGGTAAAATCTTGTGTAAAAAATTATGTGTGTATAAAAAATTATATAATTCCACTGTCAACCCTTGTTTTTCATATTACTTGGTCTCAAGCTGAATAATTCATAATCTTTATTTTCATACAAAACAACTATTTTTTACATGGTTTTTGGAGTTAATTTCTTCCAATTTGTTCCACCATGCCGGCGTTTCTATGTAGACTTTTAAATGGTGAACCAATTCGCAAATGCAAATCGTTACATTTATACAGGGTGGCTCAATAGAACGTTCATATTTAAAAAATAGATTAAAAAAATAAATACAAAAGGTATGGTTAAAATAAATCTAAGCATTGTAGAGTAAAAAATGGAGTTTATTTTTTAAAAATAACATAATCTAAATGGTGACACTATCTACGACGGCACTCCTCTAACCGCAAACGAAAATTATTGAAAATTTTTTTCAGTAATACTGGTGTAATGGCTGCCATTTCACCACGGATATTCTCCTTGAGCTGAACGATGTTTCTTGGATTATTACTGTAGACTTTGTGTTTGAGGTATCCCCACAAAAAAAAAGTCAGGAGGCGTCAAGTCTGGACTACGTGAGGGCCATGGGATATCACCTCGTTTCGAAATCAGTCTGCCAGGGAACATCTGCTTCACCACCGCCATGGAGTCATTTGATATGTGACAGGTAGCTCCATCTTGTTGGAACCAAGTTCTGGAATTCACTATTCTTGAACTTTCAATTTGTGGAGTCAAAAATCCGTCCAACATCTCAACATAGCGTTCCGTATTAACCGTGACGTTTTGGCCCCGCGCATTTTCGAAGAAAAAAGGACCAATTATTCCTCTGCCAGAGATTGCTGCCCATACTGTCACTTTAGTACTATGCAATGGTTTCTGGTGTTTAATTTTGGGATTTTCACTGTTCCAGTAACGACAATTTTGACGGTTTACGAACCCATTCGTAAGGAAAAAATCGAAAGCATATCATTAACAAATGCCAGCCTTGCTATGAAGTCAGACTCTTTCAATTCTTGTGTTAATTGCAGCTTATATGGATGCAGTTTGAGATCCAATGTTAAAATTCGTTGCAATCTCTTGCGAGTCGACATTTGTGGATTTCCTCGTACTGACTCCATAACTCTCTCAACATTTTCTTCGGTCCTAGATATTCTTGGGCGACCATTTGCTTGTGGTTTAAATGTTGAACCGGTCTCTTCAAAACGCTTTACCCATATTTTAATTAAATTATCACTCGGAGCTTCACTAATTCGCCGTAGTCCATATTCAGCACAATATAGTCGCCTAGTAGCAATATATGAACGAGAGTTCTCGTAAAATGCGCGCACGCAAAATGTGCGACGCTTCCCGTCGAAGTGATTCATAGCGACTAAAACTCCATGAGCCCGCCAACCCAACGATGTAGGCGCCCAGGGTTTGAGCCATGATACAGCCATCTATCATTACGAACAGTTCGAGTAGAGGAGTAGTGGAAAAGTTTAGTAAATGCTTCTTAAACTGCAAGACCAGTTAATTGAGGCTAAAATTGTAATGCAGGTATGTAAGTTCATTGAATTAAACTTCTCCCATATCTCATTTATGAGACGCAATGACATTTGTTTTTTTTTAGTGGTATTTGCAGCATATGCCTAGTTTTGTATAGCAGATACTGGAGCGAACATTCCTATATCATTCTATCATTACTAGAGGAAAAATGCTCTCGACCATTATCGTTTCAACCAGTCTGCCTTACATGGCTTAATCGCCCTAAAAATATTTAAGGTGAATGTATCTCTCTTTGGTATCTAGGATATAATATGCCTGGATCAATGTATGTGTTGTGCTTTTTGCGGCTGTAATCTGCCAAAAGCTTCTTATATCTCTAAGTACATAAAATCTCTACCCATTAATAACGATCATTTCAATATTAACAGTTACGAAATACTAAACTCAATATATCAGTCTCATAGATTGTGAACTTTTTTGGTTTTCTTTCCATAAGTCATGAAATTATATTCATAATAATTGTATTGATGAGCCAAATTTTTGATGTCGTTTTAGTTTTAAATCAAAAACTAACATAAACATGCACTTAAATTAAGACTCTTTGCAAAATAAACATGAATAGCAATTTTGTATCAACTTCAATAATAAACAATTATTTACGCCGATATCATACATCAATTTGGCAAACAAGAGAAACCAGCAGTAGAGCATACAAAAAATTATATTATTTTTCGACAAGCGCCTAAAATCCAAATATTATTATTGTAATAAAAACCATCTATACAATAATTCACAAATAATTTGACTACACGCAAAATCCTGTATTCCATATGAATGCATCCAATCATTTTTGTATTCAATGAAATTGGATAAATTGAAAACAGCCACAATCGAAAAAAATCTCATATATGCCATAATTTTTGTAGGTAACACTGTAAAAAAAAAAAAAAAAAATTAAAATTAAAATTCTCATATGATAAAAAAAGTACACGGCTCTTTTATCTTTATACTATAGCGTGGACATGATATAATTGCTACGTATTCATAGGATGAAACCAATTTTAACTACCACCATCAACTTATCATCGCCAGCAATCAATTTGGTCAATTACAGTCGTTTGTTTTAAATCGTTTTAATTATTTTTTCTTTATATTCGCCCCCCTTCGAATTACAGTCATCATCGATAGTAAATGACATTACTATCAGGCATTTTTACTGACTCAACAAATTATGAGTAAATGTGCATTCACTTATGCATGTCGTTATATCAGCCGTTACTAACAGGGGAGCAATGAAAGACTCCAACAAATAACGTGTAAAAGCAAAGAGATATTGATTTTTTTATAAAGCGAAAACAAAAGCAAAATTCGTTTTAAGCCATCATCTCCATAAACGTTCTTAGTAGCACCGTAGAGTATTCATTTAATTGAACTTCTATTTTATTGACAAACTTGTAACGAAAACAATTAAAGTGAGATTAGTGCATAAGACGTAATTTATGAAAAACCGAAGTCAATGAAGAAAATTTGCTATGAAAAACGACTCAAACAAATAAAACTTTTTTCACCTGAGAAATTGCCAAAAAATGCACAAAAAAATAATTTTTCTTATGAACGCAAAAGACATCAGTACTTGGGAAAACAACGTGTGGTTCTCTGAGAAAAGGGCGGGTTTAAAAAATTTCTATAAATTTTTAAGCTGTTGTATTCGATTCAAATGTTCTCCAGCAAAGCGCATTTTTATCACCAACGTCTAGATGTATTTGCATTTAAGAATGTCCTTTGATAAATCCGACGATATGCAAAAAAGGTATGCCATATTTAAGAGCTAATAATTTCAGTATGAAATACAGGGTGCGCCATAAGGGTGTTGGCGGTTTAAATATTCAATTAAAAAAAAAAAACTACGAAACATAAAAAAAATATGTTTGTATTTTAAAAAAGTGGAAGCATGGGAATTTGTAAGACTTAAAAATAATGGTGTCCAAATGGCTTCCCTCGGCTGCTTGACACTCTTGGAACTGAAGTCGCAAATTTTGGAAAACTCGTTGAAAAGTTGTTCTCGGTATTTTGTTACTTTCCTGAATAATGTTCCCCTTCAACTGCTCTAAATTGGTCG
This sequence comes from Philornis downsi, assembly GCA_019455685.1. NCBI lineage: Eukaryota > Metazoa > Arthropoda > Insecta > Diptera > Muscidae > Philornis > Philornis downsi. Next base: position 845,447 of record JAHXMU010000112.1, on the reverse strand, counting down.
GATTATTCTCGTAGGCTACCGATTTGAGGTAGCCCCATAGAAAATAATCGCATGGAGAGAGATCGGGTCTACGTGGGGCCCATTCAATATCCCCCCTTTTCGAAATGAGTTTTCCAGGAAAAACATTCAACAGCAGCTCTATGGATACCCTAGCCGTATGACATGTGGCCCCATCCTGTTGAAACCACATCCTCGAGGTATTGCCTTGAAGTTCTTGCAAAGCTGGTACTAAAAAGTCTGCTAGCATGTTGCAATAATTGTTCGCTCTAACCGTCATCGCATGCCCTCTTTCGTCCTCAAAAAAGTATGGTCCAATAATACCGGTTGACGTTATCCCAGCCCACACGACAAGCTTAGGGCTGTGAAGTGGACGTTCATGCAAGCGTCGGGGATTAGTCTCGGACCAGAACCGACAATTTTGCTTGTTCACATGGCCATTAAAGTGAAAATTGGCCTCATCACTAAAAATCACGTTGTTGAAATTGTTGAACCGCTCTAGCATCAAATTGACAAAGTTAAGTCGGTTATTGGCATCATCGGGTTTTAATTCTTGGACTATCTGAATCTTATAAGCCTTCAAATGCAAATCACGTTTCAAAATTCGTCGTAAAGTTGTTCTTTTGACATCCAAAGACTGACTTCTCTTACGTGTTGACTGTTGCGGATTTCGATGAACTGAAACACGAACACGCTCCACAATGTCGGCTGATCTCGCAGAAACTGGGCGACCACGAACCGTAATTGGTACTGTTGAGCCGGTTGTTTCGAATATTCTGATCCATTTTCGTATCACATTGGCGCTTGGAACTTCACTTAAATCGTGTAAACCCTGTTCATGCCGATACAAACGTTGTGCAGTAATCACTGATTTATTGTTTTCGTAATACGCTCGGACACAAAATGCACGCTGCACTCCCGTGTACGGCTCCATGGCGACTAAATTTCCAGTAAGCGGCGCAGCGAACAACATATCCCCCCGCCACCCCGCGCCGCGCGTTACCGAGAAATTGAAGAATTAAATCGCCAACACCCATATGGCCCACCCTGAAGTAAAAATTCACAATAAAAAAAGTACGTATTTTTTTTTTTAAATTGATATTGATTGATTAAAAAAATGTACTTTTTTTTTTTTGAAATAATACGAAATATTCCCCCATATATTTATGGATTAAAATTGAACTTCACCCAATATCGTTCTGCTTTAGTGCAAAAGTATGTAGTCTTCCAAGACTACATAATATTGGAAGATGCTTATCAAATAATGCTCTGAATTAAAGCAAAATAAACAAAATAGACATGATAGAAGATCCGTTGGTTGCTTGCGGAGCCTGCGAAAATTTGTGTGTTTGATGCCCTAAGGATGGTGGTGATGTCGTTTATTTTTACTTGCAACACCAAATTCGCTAAAAGCGTGGTGAGTTCTAAATTGTAAATTATGAGGATAAAATACTTTTTAGATAAGTCGGTCAATTTTTGTGAAAGTTGCTGGAAGAGGTACGGCAGAGCAGAGTTGATCAAATGCATGAGACGTATCAAATTTGACTGAATTTGCAACGACTGCTTGAAAGAAATGAACATAAGATCGTACGGGTTAAATAGGCCATTTGTATGGTATGTACTAAAAGCGGCATGGTGATCGACTTATTTTTCCCAAAATTTGTTAGATATTATAAACAAAATTTGGATTACTGCAATCAACGGATTATGAGTTACACACAACACATTTGTAATTCACATTTTGTACGAGAGGTACAAGAATGAGTGGGTCAGTATAGCCCATTGACACTTTCCAGATATCATTTGGCATGTTAGACTGTGTCTAATTTTAGGAAGTTTCATAAAGATTTACGGCAGTTGTCGTTTCTACCATCCAGTCAGTCTTTATTCATTCGGGCAAAGATACAATAACACCTTGCAAGATACCTCCGACAACAGGTTATTCAAGCCTTTCTAATACCACTAAACCCTGCAAGTCTATCTCATCGGCTGTTTGTCCTTTAAACTGGCTGATGGACACGGCAACTTAAGTAAACTTATATCGATCGTAATGAAGATTTGCCAGCGATAATCTTGAATAGAATATATACAGAATCTTTGTGTCTTTTTTTGGTACTTCTCCTACAAAATGACAGTTTTGACAAAAATCATTTCCACTACTTTAATCTTTACGTAATGTTCATATTAATTTAATATTTATATAGGCTTTAACAAAGGTTATTCTGTCATTCCGTCTAGAACAAAAGGACCAACTTTTAAACATAGTAAAAATCTATTTCTATTCTATTATTTACTTATATGTTTTATTATTTACTGATTTACTTTTTTGTTTATTTCGCTTTTTATTTACACATTTTATTTGATTATTCTATTATACTAAGGTTTTGCCTTACCTTTATGTTAACCACCAAAAGTTTTCAAATTCCTTAGTGCCTGATATCCTCAGCAAATAAAGCTCTGTCATTATCCTTTCAGCGGAAGGGTAAAGACGAAACATATATGCGCGCAGCCACAAATGTTGATATTGGCGAAATTTTTCGATTGAGCTTATCCATCATGAGCTATGAATTACATCATATCAGAGGACTGTCGATGTAGAAGTATAACTCATAACCTTGTTGTCACTAACCAATGTTTCATTGTGTCGCTTTTGGCCAACTAAGTAAAATTTTTCATCGAATTTGTTGCCAACATTGTGAGGTAGAAAATTAGAATACAAACTTTAAACTGCTGCATGCAGAATGATTCATAATAAATTACTTATGAAATTACTCCGTTTTCAGGTGAACGTTTTCTCAACAAATATGATGATAAAGGATGCGACGCAAAATAAAAGCAAACGATGAGGAAAAACACTAATAGTGATGATGTTGCCTCCGCTGTTGTTGCTCTGAGACTTGTCTTGTCTAATTGTCTCTTTAATGAGAACGATGGATTATCACCACTTTAACAGTTAATGAGCTCTGTTCTATAGTGTCTAACAACGGGCCTCACAACATTTAAACTGAAATGACTTTGATGTCTAGCGTTGCCTTTTTTATTTCCTCATCATCCTTCCATTGACTCAATTTGGCCTTTTTTCTGACTACTACCGTGTAGGCTCTGCATCAAGGCGAAGAAAAGCGCATAGGTACAAGTGCGGATACAAGAATGTTTAGCTTTGTGTTGTCTTCTCTGAATAAGCGTGTTTGTATGGATGATTGGTTGGGGAGCTTTTCTTTACTGGTTTCCTGTGTGTGTAATTTAAATAGTTTATATTCTCTTTTCACTCGTTTGCTATCAGTGATAATCAAACGTGTAATTTAAAGAATTTTGCTTACTGTATATTTTTAAGACATATCAGTATACGTTAGGGTGACTCTTAACCTTATGGAGGTTTGTATGAGTTAAGAATGAGGTGGTGAAATGTTATTGATGTGCAATTTGTGCTATATAAAACATAGACTTAGTTAGTTTTTCCAATAAAATGTGGTTTGTATGAGTTAAGAATGATGTGATGGAACATTATTGATGTGCAATTTGTGCTACATAAAACATAGACTTAGTTAGTTTTTCAAATAAAATGAGCTACATGTCAATATTTTCGTTATTTTTCAGTAACTACGCACACAGTTATAGCAGTGCCCTTGGAAGGGGGTTTGAAAAGGGGCGGTTAATTTCTGCATCTACCAATTTCCAACATTTATTGTTTCTAATTAACGAAATATTTTTTACGAAAGTCCAAAAAAAATAATATTAGGAATAATTTCACACATGGCGGTACTTACTATTCATAGTAAATTGAACGATGTAATGATACGTTATCAAATAGGTGGGTTTCTTAGGAACTTATGTTTTTATAAACACGTCTGACAATCATAGTACTCATATGGTATATTATAAATTTGGAGAAATAACATAATCTTAAACCAGAACAACATAAAATAAACAAAATAATCAATCACAAAAGATAGAAGAAATAACAAGAAAGTTGTAACTAAAACGTAGTGTATAATTTTACAATAACCTACTCAAATTTTTTATCATTTCCCTACATATGATAACCAATTATTTTATTTTTTAACATTCACAATCTATGTTGTGCTAAATACAAATTGCATTTGCTGACTTTAAGTTGAATTTTTCGAATTATAACTTAAAATCATTTCGGACAAGCGTATAATGGTGACATCCGACAATCAATTATGCTCAATTTTAGTACGAGTTTATTTTAAATTACTGAACTTATGTTAAGGTAATGTATTTATTCTATTTCTAGGAGAATGTGTTGAGTAAATAGTTAAATTGAAATCAAATCCCTCAATCATATTTTCAATTAAATATATCTAAATACTAAAAAGCGTTTTTTTTTCAAATATTCATTATGTTCTACAAATTTCATCACCCTCACTCAGAACCACAGAACCATCATGTGCTACGCATATAAAGTACGCAAACCTATTTTGGTCTGCAAATTATTAGTAAACTGTTTAATTTGAATATTTGACATTCTCCTAAATGCAAAAACAAATTTATATTTGCTATTGGTTAGGACACAATTTCTAAAAGCAACCAATTTCTATATACGCAGGATCTCAGTTAGAAATTGAATGAAAAACCAACACAAACATCAACGTAAAATTTTAAAAATGCCCAAAGAAAAACGCACCAACAATTTTCATCAGATAACAAACACACACATACAACCTAATACATACAGCAACATGGAAATTCATATCAACTTGTTAACCAAACTCTGGCCAAGAATTGAATTATATCAGAGACTGACAACAACATGGCCGGAAGTATTCACATGTATCAAGTATTCACATGTGTTGGTATCGGAGTTATGTAGGCGCATACGGATCATGTGCATGTGCGTCTGAGAAGAAAAAAAAAATGACACGAAAAACTACAGTTTTTCATGACTTGAAATGTGCCTTAAATATTCTTTCGAACTTTTGCTTGTATTACAAGTCCATTTCTGTTAGTGAAATATCTGAATGTGTTGGTATTTCACAGTAGGAGAAAATATTACAAGTAGGAGTTAAATTTGAGTCATTAAAAGAAATAGGATATTTAGCTACATCAGTAACATAGTTTTACAAAAAAAAAAAAAATTGACTGTAGAAACGAAGCATGTTTTTTAACTAATCTGGGTACGTTGAACTTAAATCTGGGGCATCTTGTTCATTTTTTATCGCATTCTGGCAATACTGTAAAACAGTCAATACTGACACTACAATTTTACAATTATTAATTTGACAAAGGTCCACATTCGTTCTAAATCATCATAATACGAGAACGTATGCTACTGATTCAAGCTAGTTTTGCTTTGTGGTGAATATTTGGTTGGAAAAAAGGATATACAATATCAGAACCATTAAAATATGCATATTTACGTTATTATGGTGTCGTTTTTAGAAACTGCAATAGTTGCAGAACTGTTTTATATAAGTGGTCAAATGACAAGAAAATCTATTTCGATTTTTCAATTCCAGTACTTTGAAGAGAGTCAAGTAACTACCAAATCGATTGTTTTTTTTGGTTTAACAAAAGTTGCTGGATTCAATATAAAAAATCGAAAAAATATTACTTACGCGAATGTCCCATAGGTTTCCAAGCCAGTTCAACGTCCACCAAATGATCCATTACCACTCATTACCAGTGCTACGAGCAGAGAGTTCGAAGCATCTTTCACCAGCAGTGGTAGTTTGTATCAGGCTGATGATGAACGCCATTTAGTGACTCAAGCTGAGCTGAATGATCTAAATCGGGATTTACATTTAACGAAGCAAGACGCAGACATCTTGCAGTTGTGACAAAAGTAACAATCTATAGAGATAGAAGCTTGGAATTGGCTGCATTTTTAAAAAGAAACACTCTAAATGTTTCTCTAGATGTTTTTTTTTTCAAATAATAAACCAGTTATATGACAAAATTGAATGGATATTATATATTTTGGCTCTAAGTACAGTTTAATGCCTCTTATTTTGCATAATGGGAATAAAGAACCATCCATAGCAATTGATCATGCCGATAACACAAAGGAAAATTACTATTCAATGACTGAAATTTTGACATTACTCAAATACAACGAAACTTAGTGACAGATCTGTGGTGGTTTTAAAGTGTGCGATTTAAATTTCTTTGTATTTCTTTGTTTCAGGTCATTGGTTTGTTGACTGGCGTGCAAGAAGGTTACATAAAATATTGTAGATTTCTTTGTCTATGGGATAATCGCGCTACATGTCATCATTACGTCAGAACAGAGTGGCCAAAAAGAACTTAGTATTTACCAGGATATTTCAAATAAACCATTAATTTATTCAAATGACGTTCTTCTTCCAATGCTGCACATAAAATTAAGCCTTTTTAGGAACTTTGTCAGGGCACTGGATACAGATAGTGCAGCATTTAAATATTTGTTAGCTCTTTTTAGTAAAATTGCATATCCTAAAATCCAAGAAGATGATGAAAATTTTTTACAATGTTTATTGGAGGAAGGATATGAAGCGTGAGCAATTTTTTTGGAAGCAATAAGAGTGAAAACTACAGACAAATTGCTGATGAATTATTGAAAAATTATCACGAATAAGGTGCACGAATGCCACTAAAAATGCATTTTCTTCATCCGCGTTTAGATGTTTTCCACAAAACTTAGGTGTGGTGAGCGACGAATAAGGGAAGCGTGCTTACACAGTACAGTGTATATATATAATAGAGAATATCGTAAATAATTGTAAATTAATCTGTTTCAGGTCATTGGTTTGTTGACTGGCGTGCAAGAAGGTTACATAAAATATTGTAGATTTCTTTGTCTATGGGATAGTCGCGCTACATGTCATCATTACGTCAGAACTGAGTGGCCAAAAATAACTTAGTAATCACCAGGATATTTCAAATAAACCATTAATTGATTCAAATGACGTTCTTCTTCCACTGCTGCACATAAAATTAGACCTTTTTAGGAACTTTGCCGAGGCACTGGACAAAGATGGTGCAGCGTTTAAATATTTGTTAGCTATTTTTAGTAAAATTGCCTATTCTAAAATCAAAGAAGGTATATTTGTTGGCCCACAAATCAGGAAGCTATTGAATGACGAAAATTTTTCACAATGTTATATGCAGTGTGAACAATTTCCTTGGCAACAATAAGAGTGAAAACTACAGACAAATTGCTGATGAATTATTGAAAAATTATCACGAATTAGGTGCGCGAATGTCACTCAAAATGCATTTTCTTCATCCGCGTTTAGATTTTTTTCCACAAAACCTAGGTGTGGTGAGCGAAGAACAAAGGGAGCGTGCTTACCAAGATTTAATAAAAATTTGAAAGAAATTATCAAAGGTTTTTGGACAAAATATGCTGGGTGACTATTGCTGGACTCTAATACGTGAAACCAACCAAATAAAACCAACAAAATAAAAACAACGTTCTAATAATGCCATTCACTTTTGAAAATTCATTGATTTTTAAATAAACAATAAAATTTTTTAATGTTTAAAAATGATCAAAAACAATTTTGTTCAGCCCACCAAATTAGGCTAAGAATGATATTTGGTTGCTCCAGTCCAAAACCTTGTAGGCTAGTGTAATGATTTGATTACTAAAATGTGGTGCCACAGGAATGCCGCGTTAAAAAGAGGTAATGATCACAGTTACACATTGGGAAATAACAAAGTAATAGCATATAATCGAACCAATCACACTACAAAGTTTCGCTATTCCGAATGATATCATTTGAAATAGTAGTTGGCATCAGCAATATCAATATCTTCCAATGTGTCTTAGAACTCTGTGTAAAATAGCTATAACGCATGTTTGAATCCAAACGAACACACAACTACGTGCCCCCTTTGCATTCTCTCAAGTTTTCTCATATTCCTGTAATATGCACTATTCGTAGTAGTTTCACTTCTTGCAATTACAGGCAAAGAACATGAGGCATGATTGAACTTAAACTGCCACATAAAATATTTTATTTTCCAAACTAAGGGTAAACTTGGAAATTTTCCGACTCACACACATATAGAAAATATGCTTATAACCATGTAAATATGCATGTACATGTGCATACTTGTGTACGTCTTCGAATGTGTGCATGTATGTACCTATATATACTTATAGACTGTATAGATGTATGTTTATATAATTTCGTTCAATCTGGGTCAGTTGGGCTTAAATGAAGCGTATGGCTCTTTAGAAACCGAGAATCGAATGAATTGAAAAAAGTAGGAATGAAAAACGAAATGTTCAACCCAGGTAAGGTTGAAACAAATGTTGAATTCACAAAAGCAGAAAAAGTAAAGCAAAGAGGATGAAGAAACTGCAGTACGTGTAATTTTGCAATGGGTTAGCAGCCATACAATGGTGGAAATAAAATCGAATTAAAGAAGGAAAATGTCAGAAATTGGATACAAATTAGTTTGTAATTTTTTCTTTCTGGTAGATGGCAGAATTTTTTTGGGGAATAGTATAAATAAGGCTATGTAGAATATGTGAAGAGATTTCTATAAAACTTAAACCTTTAGCCATAAGCCTTAGAATCTTGAAAAAAAAATGTTAATTGTGGATACAGTTCAATGAACAATCAACGTGTAAAACAAGATTAAGATATAATTGTAAGGTAGACTAGAAGGTAGTTTAATAAATCAGGAAGCAGAAAAAGGTTTCTGGTTAATAAAATTTATCCTTATAACCCCTCATTACTAAGATATTTACAGATTATTCCAACAAACTCTTTCATTTTATACAATAGAGTGATTTTAATCCTGTTATATCCGAAAAACAGTGTCGATATTTTGCATATTCAATGATGTTAGAAATAAATTATCACAACGCACTTTCTCAACAGGGAATTTTTTGAAAGTGCGAGAAAGGTATCCACTCGTAACACTTCAATGACAATATTATTATTACAAAAGCATGCATAAAATATCATATACCGATACTACGGAGAATTTCTTTCATCCCAGAGTAGGTGCACTAAAACTCAAATAACTCTTAAACTGCATAAAGTAACACTACGAACTTACACAAAAACAATCTTAATATACTCAGCTATTTTAACAAAAATCTAAATGGTTATGCTTTAAAAAAATTAAACTTTTAACAAACCTGTAGCTTTAGCAGGTACATGCTAAATTCAAACTTTAAATTTGAAGACGTCATCAGAAAGAGCATGAAATTTTGCAATTGGGATCGTCATCAACAAAACATTGGTAATTAACTTCAAAACTACAATGCTTTGGATAATCAAATTGGACGTTTTGTATACGTTTTTTTAAAAAAAAAAAAACAATGATATGGAAAATTTTATTAATCCAATTCAAGCAAAGTGTTCCATTTCAGTTTTCTGTCAATAGTGCTTTGCAAAATTTCGTCCTTATATAACGACTTGACGATAATAGAAGAAGATATATGTAAAAAACTCTAAACATAGGCCAAATGACACCAAGCCAAGTGGCTACCTTAAAAATGATCTTGAAATTTTATCACATCGTAACACTCTTTTAGGTGGACTGTTTGTGACCAGCATTTGTACGAATTAGTGTGTTCATGATTAGCACTTGAGTGAGAAATATTGTCAGAATCGGATTTTGTTTTCTTGTACCTCCCATGCAAAGGAATCCAAGAGCTTGTAAATTTAATCACAGTATAACTTTCTAGTATGCTTTCTGCTATCTTTTATACAGATCTATGGTTCCCAAAATTTATTATAATAATACTGAAACAACTTATTGGATTATTAGATTTTGTCCAATCTTACTTGATTTCACAGGTGCAGAGTCTCCACATGGGTTCAAAATTTGGACGAAATCAAACAATGCTTGTTGCTCCACTATAACAATCCATCAGATAAACGGGTTGTGACCAAAATTCATATAACTCATTCATTTTCTCCTATCCTTTTTGCACCTCCCATAAAAATTGTCCTAAACGGCTTTGAACTGTAATTATGATCGTATGGGGCCGACAAGTTTCGTCTAAAACTTTTATATTTGGCGTCTTCTTTCGGCACCAAAACAAACTAAATTCACAAATGTTTTCATATCACTGGTTTAAGAAAGTAATAAAAAAAGAAATGTAACTAGTATTATGATCATTATTCTGAACTCGATTTTTGTATATTGAACAAAACACTATGCGTCTTATAAACGCATAAATAGCTGTTTTTATATATATGGCCAGCTATAATTGAAATAAAAAAAGTGATCACTGTAAACACCTCAGTATCAGAAATTGCTTGTGATTTCATATCAAATATTTTTTAAATAGAAACGTTTTCAAATATTTATTAAAGAGTAAAAAAGCTACCAAATTTCTTATCTAATGTATGTAAAGAAACCAGCTACAATTGGGTTTGTAGTGTAAAATATATAAAATTACTTTTTACAAAGCAAACATCATTTTTTATAAATTGGTAAACAATAAGAGCGCTTTATCGTCTACTATAACGTATAAGACATTGATTATTCTGAAATATCCAATTATACATATATAATATTAGCATAATATTTTAAGTTGTTGACAATCTCACTGTTAATATGTGGTTGTTTAGATTAAAAAAAAATAATATTACTTGGTCTATCTAAACTTGTGCTCTCCCCTTCACATGAACTGTATTGTACCAAATAGGAGGATTGATTAAACGTGTATTTTTGCTTCTTGCGAAAAGTCAATACACTCGTATATAAAAGGACGGCAAGAATTTTGTGTTTCAAATTTTATGAATTTTTTATTTGAATAAATTTGTTTTGACACGGTGTTCATTACATGCTAACAGAATCGATTACAGTTCCGTTGTTGGGCTACAATTATAGTGTCTAAATAACTATCCTTTTCGGAAACCTGACTTTCGACTTATTCGAAGAATAACTTTTTTTCAAAAATCGATCAAAAAAAAAAAAAAAACCGAATTTTTATGGATGTTGTTTATGAAGCTAAAATAAGAGAAAAACATTCGCATTTCATAAGAAAATGTGAAGCGCCATTATGAAAACCAAGTGGGTACCACATTTGTTGAAACGACTTGCCCTTTAACCCTCGCATAAGTCACCGAACCTATGCAGAAGCTCTCTGATTTTCAAGAATCAACCTTTCAGTTCTGTGTTACTATCGGAAGAACAATATATGAGCCTATCTGTAACATTGAGATTATATTTACTTATGAAGAAAAGCTGAAATATTGCGGATATTTTTGATAACATGGAAAGTAATACCAAACAGACTTTATATTATTAGTAATCAAAGTCGGTTGTATATTTCACAACGAAGGCAAGATCTTAGTTAAATGAATTCTTTTAAGAAGTGTTCCATAAGTTTGTAAAGACCTTAATAAGATATTCTAAACGAAGAACATAATATCATAGAGATAAACATGTGCGGCATAATCACAATATGTAAAGTAATCCGTTATTAATTTATGAAAGATATCCTCAAAATTAGGAAAATTTTTATAAATTCAATGTTAATAGATAATAACTAAGTGAGACTTGATGATTAAATGTTGTGGACTCACATTTAACACTTAGCATATTTTTATAGCATTTATATTTTGGTATTAGTTCAGAACAAATTTAATGAGTATATGACACTACCACATATCGTATCAACCTATAACAATTCACAAAGTCATGAGCTTAACATCAAATTGCCTTCAAATGCAATTTATATAACCACTCAGAGAAATTCAACTAAAAGCAAGTGCATTTTGGCAGATAATATTGGATTTTTGAATAACAGAACCTTTTTCTTTGCTTTGTCTTGCCCATCGTTTTCTATTTTTAACATACATACATATTTACAGTTAGTTTTGTCGCTAATATAAGTAAATTTCGTGAATATTCGTCATTTTTGGTTTGAAATTTAATTAAAGACATTCGTCTTAAGTCATCCACAGAGGCCAGTTCAGGAGCTGATTTGTGTTTTTTTTTAATTACATTTATTTAACATACTCTTTTTAACGTTTAGTTTTGTAAAAAGCAGCGTTTTTTAAAATATTTTCGAATGGGTAAAGGAAAGACGTTGTCCACCGAAGAAGTCACTCAAGTCCTTGCATACAAGACTGTCGGATGGTTTAATCGAAAAATTCCACGCAGTAGCAGAGTGTAGAGTAGTAGATAATGTAGTAAAACTGAAGGAAAATTACAACAAACATAGAAAAAGTTTTTATAATCAGAAAGTGTCACCACAAGGTGAAGCCACTATTATACGCGCAGGACTTAAAAAACATTCAACGGCATCAAAAATTGTAACGTAATTAAACCTATCAATAACCAAGCGACGTATTCCGAGGATTTTGACAACTAGCAACTGACTAATTTGGAAAAAATTAGGTCTAAACGGGCTCTAACAAACGATCACAAATTGGCTCGTCTAAAATTTGCAAAAGAACACATGTCATGGTCGGAAAAGCAGAAAAAGGTGATTTTCTCAGATGAGCAAAAGTTTAATTTGGATGGCTCTAATGGCTTTAATTATCACTGGCATGACATTCGGCAGCCTGAATGTTACTCCACAAAGCGAAACTTTGGTGGCGGATTGCTACCAAAGTTTGGGCTGCATTTAGCTACCATAATCAAACCGTAATATGCAAAAATTTTAGGCGTTTGAATTCTGAAGGCTACATTAATTTGTTGGAGAATATTCTTGTGGACTTTTTAAATAAAGAACCGTCTAGCGACACGATTTTTCAGCAGGATAATGCGGCCATACAAGTTTCACGGGCTAGTTGGACCTGAGTTCATTTATACTAACGGGGAAAAATTTCAATCGGTGGAACAGCTTCAAGAAACCATATTTCAGGAATGGGCTCAAATATCACGGGCCGAGTTCCAAAAAATGATTGATTCGATGCTGAATCGAATTTTTGAAGAATTAAAGAATTTGGGGATGTACACATTATTAATTTACATTAACGAACCTTTTTGAAGTTTTCTTTTTTGATTTTGATAACATAAAACATAGTGCCTTTAATTGAATTTGACACTTTATTTTTGTTTTTTTAATTTTTCTTCCATTACAAGTTTGTTATTTAAATAAAATAAAAACATAAAATGAATAAAAACATACGAGTATGATTTAACACAAAAAACTTTGCCAATAGGTTCAAACAATCTAAAAAACAGTAAGTTCCTTTAATTGAATTTCGCTGAGTGTATATACTCGTATATGTATATATTTCGTAGTTAGAGTCACCTGAAACAAGGATTGCTTAAGGTCATCAAATTTGTTATACCGATCGGGTCATAATTAATTTCCAATTATTTACGTAAGTCATAAATTTGAATATTTGCAATACAAAGCCAGTTTTAAAGCATTTTCATAATTTTTCAAAAACCGGTTAAGCAAGGCGGAAAACCATTGCAGTTTTTAAAAAATTGCCATAAACTTTGGTTCATAAAAACTGGTTGGCCGATTTTCGGTTTCAGCTTTGAACACTCTATTTACAACTGAATTTTTATTTTCTGAATATGCAGTATTTATTTGTGGTTCAGAAAACGATTAAGCGCCATTCATCTTAAAACAAAAAACAAAAAATACTTTTTTACAATATCTTTGTACATCATAAATGCTTTTGTGCTAATAATAAATAGCTGATGTCATCTATTTGGAATTCAACTTAAATATCAAACTTATTCAGCAGTTCGATGACAATCGTTTGTTAAACATGATTGCTGTAGACATTCGACACCAATCCTGTAAGATATTGTGGGAGTTATAGGACATCATTGTAAATCGGCATTCATATCACCCATGAAATACGTTTCATTTTTATAGTCATTGTGAATGTAGCAATTCTGCTCCCCCTTCGTCCATATTTTATTGGTCATTGGCAAGTGTCCACAACAAATAGTATGGCCGATGTCGGTGCCCTCAAAAATATTAGAAGATGAAAAACAGAATCAGGAAAATGAAATAGGACGAGAACTTTGACATTAACATCATCATCATCGTCATGGTATACTTCTTGCAGTGGCATCGTTATGCTGTTGCATAAATTATGATACCATCTACCAGTTCAGTTCTGTTTTTTAATCTTACCCCCAAAACAGTACTACTACAACATCATAGCCCTCTCGTTGAATGATTCAGCACACAGTGAGGTAAAAATGATTGAAAAGGATTGTCGTTACACTGCTAAAGAGTGTTCTGGATGTTGAGAAATTTTTAATGTATGAGCACGTGTCGTTTTTTGATGGAGATTTCCAAGAAAAATCATGGAAGAAGCAAAATTATTTGAATTATCAATCTAAATCCGTTTAGCTATTCTTCTATGCATAATACAAAAAATATAAAAATGTTTACTTAAAAACATTTTTTCAAACGGACTGCAAGTCACTCAAATTAGGGAACGCAGACTGGGATTGATGTAAAACTTAAAATGTGACATATCTTCCAACTCATGATGACAGATACCACTGAATATGTTATGAATACCGTAACAGATAAGAAATTTAATGAAAAGGAGAACTAAAATGTTTAAAAATTGATTTTAAAATGGGGAAAATTGTTATTATTCTTGTAAATGCCCAAACTTAAATGACTTGTCTTATTTTGATATTTATAAGTGTTTGCGGAAATATACATATTCCTCCAACTTTTATTTTATTTTCTAAGAACGAATTTTTTCCCATATAAAACAAATTGTAAAGGCACCATTTCTCATTAATATTAATAACCTAACTAATATTACTATTATAATATTCATACATACATATATACATGGCTTATCATCATTGTAATATCATTTAATTATTATTTGGAAAATTATATTTCAAAATTTAATTTGATCCTATAACTATGTTCAGCACTGTTAAAGTATCTTCTTAGCTTCTAGTACCTTAACCCTTGATACAAATCAAGTCAAGGCTAAATTGTTGTTGTTGTTGCGGTTACTGAACGAACTTGTGCATTAAATATAGTACACTTACGACACGACTCAGTAAGTTATTGTTTTTTGACTAATTAGAGCATTAACTCAGTATTTTCGCATACGTTGAGTAGAGGTCGTAGTGTATGACTTGCAAAGTAGCGGATTACTTTTATGATCTGCCCAAATATGGACATTTAGAACATATTTGTGACAATGCTCTCTTTAACTTGCACATAGCTTTTGCGATTTTAATTTTCTCTTGCTTTATGGATCACGGAACAGACAACATCAACGATAAGTATAATTAAGCAGCTAACACTAGACAAATTAGTTTGTTTATAATTGTTGATTACATGAAATAAAATGGATCTTATATTGATAAATGTTTTACTTAATGTCGGCAATTATGTATGGAATACAATATCAGATAAATGTCCGCCTCTGTTAGCCTCACAAATGCGAGCCCGTTTAAGCACATTTTTTATCACATTCTCACGCAATTCACGCGGCATTTCATTAATTACATCACGAATATTTTGTTTGAGTTACTCAAGCGTTTATGGTTTGTTTGCATAAATCTTGCTTTTCAGATATCCCCACAAAAAGAAGTCCAGAGCAGTCAAATCAGCCGACCGTGGAGGCCAATAAACATCACCATTTCTTGAAATAACTTGTTGTGGAAAGAGGTCTCGCATTGCAATCCTGGCTGCATGTGATGTGGCATCATCTTGTTGATACCACATGTTAATCAATCCCAAAGCATGCAGTTTTCAATCATATCACGATATCGCTCCCCGTTATGCTGTTTTCAGTTTCAAATAAGGTCCAATGATTCCTCTTGACCAAATTGCACACCAGGCTGCCACTTTTAATGGATGCAATGGTGACTGATGAATAACTTAAGGGTTTCCCATTGCTTAGAACCGACTACTCTGTTTATTCACATATCCATTCAAATGAAAATGAGCCTCGTCACTCATTATGATTTTTTCATGAAAATCGGGGTTGTCATAGGCATGGTCTTGTGGAAAAAGCTCTTGTGTCAACTGAATCTTAAATGGAACCAAACACAAATCCTTGCGCAAAATTGTGGCCAAAGTTGTTCTTTGAAGACCAAGCTCCTGAGCACGGCATCAAATTGAGGTTGACGGATTGTTTGTTTTTTCTTGAGCAGCAGTAATGTTTTCAGCCGATCTTGCAGTACGTTGTGGTCCATGCTTGACCCCATCAGCTACAGACCCTCCTTCTTCGAAATCACTCACCACACGATAAATAGTGCGTCTTGTTGACAAGTTTTTTCTCCCAAAAATTTCACGTAACTTTCCCATCGCCACAGTAATCGATGATTGATTTTGATAAAATGTGTTAACGATTAAAACACGTTGGTTTTTTGAATATTTTTCCTTAATAAATTTGCTACGTCTCTAATTCACGACTGCCAAATATGAACTGTCAAAACTAATGTTTACCAAAATGGCAAAAAAAGTAGTGCACTTTCCTGACGGACACCCTGCATCAGAATATTAGGCAAGTTTCATTACCACATTCATGGCTACCAGTCAGCCAACCACGTGCGTCTGGTGCTTTCAACACGTCTATTGGGGTGTTAAAATTTTGCCGAATCGAATGATATATATTTTCAAATCTCCGGGTGAAGGTATCTATAAATCTCCTGTTTCCCAAGAATGACATGCGAAAGGGCTTCTGACCGTCAGTGGACAATCGGTTAATCTATTTTTGAAGTTACTGAAAGTGATCTACTGCTTAACAAGAATTTCTAGCGTTGAGTTGAGAAGGTTTTACTGAACTCGTCACTGGACTATTCAAAGAGTTCGCCGGTCATTTTGATGGTTAGATTATGGTTCGAACCGAAACTCATATCCTCGGTAGTGGATGTACTAACACTGTTATGCCACTTTCGGTCCCAGATGATTGTTCCAATGTTTATTGCACGCTTTAGGTACATAAATAAAAAAAAGAAAAAATCATAAAAATATTGTTTTTTTCATAAATCGTATACATAAATCGCAATATTCAAAATTTAATTATTATGTGAACATATATTTCTTTTACACACTCACACAACGTATAAACTGATTAAATGAAACGTTTTTGGTGTGGCTGTGAAGCACAGCATTTCTAAAAAAAAAAATATTATAATGCCAAATTACTGCCACTGTGCATATTCTGTGGCATCATCTGTTTCCCTTCCATTCCATACCGCAGGACCTGATATACAATTGACAGGGGAGGAACAGCAGCATCGATGTCAACCTTGTTCCTAGCAACGATGCAGATGCTCTTTTAACTGCTGTTGCTTTAGTTCCCATTCTGGTTGATGTTGCATATTGGAAGATGTATAATAAGAAAAAGCCATGCACGTAACCTGGAAATTACTTCCGTTTTACAGTGAACTTTATTTCTTTGTATTTCGTTGCATCCGGCTGTCATTATGCTGTATCCTCTCTACAGCGTACGCAGCGTGAGTTGAAGCAAATGAACATTAAAAAGTCCTCGGGACACAAGAGCAGAAATTGCTGTCTTTGTTGTCGTTGCTATTGCAGAAATATTGTACAGCTCCTTGCAATGCCCACAACCACGAAAACGTCAGTTTACTGGTTTTTTTTTTTGGTGGCCACAATAATTGCGAAGACTTGTGTCTTGTATTATTATGGCGAAGAAAAAAATACATCAATTCGAAAGTGAAAATCACTGAAGGAAATAGGTTGGTGAACGAAGAAAAAATGCGAACAATTGAATCAATTAAGGAGAAGAGCACAAAGCAATCATTTTGTGGTTGTCATTTTTGTTCGACGCACATCGCACACAAAATCTCCTGTGGCTATCGTTTTCAAGTTCTTGCGTTGTATTGCACTTAGTCAGAGCTCTTAATCATTGATTCGTTGGTGCTTCAGATCTGGAATGGTCTCTGTTGGACGTTCAGGGTTGTCAAGGAATCAAAAGGCATTTCTTGAACCACATAGTAGCTGTTTAAAGAATGAGTAAGACATCATGAAGAAGGATCGAAATCCCTGTTATAAAGTATTTCAGATTTCGAACAAGAAGGCTAAATGCAGAAAGGGCCTAATCTTTTTAAGTAAACTTAATAAATATAAATCTTTCAATAAATCTGTAACGAATACAGGAGCACAATAACGAAACTTTGTTGCAAATATGTGTGGTGTACAAACCATACCTACTAATAACATAACATTGTGGAATTTTCATCTGACAACAACAATAAAAGTTAGCACTATATCAAAGTTATTACTTTATCAGACATTTAACAAATATTTGAATTTTATTTGCTTTCATAATAGCAAAAGGTGCAAGTGCGCAAGTAAACTATACATAGTGGGCTCTCGTGCAATAGTGTTTGGGCACCTCTGCAATAAACTTCAAATTATAAGAAGACAACCAATTCAATTTCAGTTCTCATCGCATTTAACAACGGCATTATTACAGTGGGAAGCATAAATGGAAACAAGGTTGTAATTCTTGAACTTATTACATAAGAATGGTAATATTGATGTAAGTTTGAATGTAAACGTTAAGTCAATATTACCACAACAATTCTGAAGAACGTACTTGTGCAATATGTTATGCTTTCATCACAAGACTTGTTATAGTATTCCGCTATAAAGTCGACCATTTTGCATAAGAGCACAATGCTTACGAAATATGAAAATTCTTATAGATTGTATGAAAATATAAAATAAATAGCAACTCTTTTGATGAAAGTACAGTATTTGTGAACAGTAAATTACACCTCAAATGTCGACGTGATTGATTGCTTCGAACGACTACAGTTTTTATATGAATTTGATTATACTAATCTGTTGGATGAATTAGTCGAAAAAGGACTGTCTGGGCCAATCACCGGGTAAACGGGTGTTTCCTAGGATGCTTTGTACCGTTTACCCCTAAAACGCAAGCCTCCCCGCCCGATCTTGTAAGTTAAGCAGGCAAAGGATGATGCTTGCGTACAAAAACAAAGTAGTGTGGTCTTGTGCCAGGCGTCCTAGGAACAGGTGGATTATGTCTTGGGGTCCAGCTATAATATGACAAACTGATCTTGGACCTCGTTTTTCGAAAACCATGTAAAAGGAGATGTCATAGTTAACAAAAAGATAATTACGCTCCTGGCAACAGGGACGGACATAGAAAAGCCGTCGAGAGATATCGCAAGATTTATCTTTTCCATTTTAATAGTCGTACGACCATGGAGTTCATGGCATTAATTTGCTGTGTCGATATTTCTCTTCGGACATTAAAAATATATGCCGTAGATAAAGGATTACCAGTTCCATGCGAGGTATGATGAAGCAAAACTGGAGTAGCTTGTCTGCCAAACCCAGACCAGAGGGTTCTTCTCCTCTGGTAGAACGGGTAACCAGGGGCCCAAAGAACGTTGTTCTTGTCTGATCGTGGCGTTGGACCCCTTGTGGGAGCATCGTGCTGGCTGTGGTTGCCCGAACATGCGTTTTCAGTGCTTTTGCATTGCTTCAGGTTGCGTCGCTGAAGGAAGGCAAAAGCTTGGAAAACACTGTTTATTGTCTATCGAGGTGTTCCTAGATAACCTCTCTCCTAACCGGGGTGAAGCTCACTTCATACCAAATGACTTTAAATGTACTTTGGCTGAGAGAGGAAGCGGGCCCTGAGGAAGTTTTCCAAGGGGACCTACTTCTTATCTCAAAGGTAGTTCGACTAATCCCTTCGGTATTAGTTTGGGTACCCCAAAGAGCGCTGGCTGCCGCAATAAGAAAAGAATTATAAACAAGAAAAAAAATATAGAAAACAGTCCCATGTGTGATGGCACACCATGAGTAAGGTCTCACGGGGAGACTCATGTAAATAAACACAGTTGATTGATTGATTGTCTGGGTCAATCAGTCATATAAATACAACTTTCAATCTATGAATTAGCGTTTCCATCTGCCGCAGCTTTTACTTGGGTTTGGTTATATAATAATAATGAATTGCAGAAAAATTCGCTAATAAGCCGAATTCAGGAAACTTCATATTTTGTTGGCCACCGACGTCTTCAAACCTTATAGCACATGTTCTATTACTACGTTCTAACTGCAAACATAAAGTTTTTAAAAAAGGGAACAAATTGTTATAATTTAAAGCAAAGGCATTCTAAAACCACTATTGAATTTTTTTAAATTTTTGCAGTTGTTCGTTATTTAAAAGCAATACAATTTGGTAATTTGGCACAAATAAAAAAAAAATCGTCTGTTAATTTTTGGCATGCCCGTCTTTCCGACGACAAGTGTTCATATCACCCATTATACTATAGACCACCAGTATCGCAGTTTGTCAAATTGATCAGTAAGAAAAACTACTCCACGGACCCAACACCGGCCAAAATTGATTTATTCATTTTTCCTACCTTTTTATAATTTATTCGCTTATTAAAAAAATATGAGGAAGAATTTGGCAGTCGCGGGAAAGAGCTTTATAAAATTTTTAGTGCCATGGCTGTAATTGTGTGCCTGTCTAATAAAATATAATTCACTGAATATTTAAGATAAGGTAAGGCGACTACTACGACTATGTTTTCTCCACAACCACAAATATGTACTCACTTCTAGTCCCCACTGTATGACTCATAAGTATGAAGACGAGTTCTTGCCATCGTCTTGTTTTTCGTTCCTCTGGTGATTGTGACCGAAAGACTTATTAAATCAATTAACCATTTAAATTGGCTCACAAACAAAATCTGCATAAATTATAAATAAAATCTGCACAGAATAATAACTGAAGGACAACAATTCTTCCTTTTCCTTTCTGTGTCAATTGCCTAGGATTTCAGTGCATGCGAACGAACTTATTATTTGATGACAGTTTCTTTTCTAGTTTACTGTTGTTCTTCTCAGAATTCTGCCAGATGGAGTCGTTGCAATTTTCTCGGCAGAATGTCAGAAATAGTTGCTTAATGAATAACAAAGTATTGGGGTGACACACATCCACTGCAATGAGGGCCAAAGGTCCCCGGTATGATTGATTAAGTTAAAAAGAACAATTGGAACAATTGGAAATAAGGTTGCATGCAATATTTCAAAAAAGAACATAAGAATAAGGACACTAAAAAGCAGCAAGCAAAACTATTCCGTTACAAAGTGAGGAATTGGAGATATGAATACAGTAAATGTGCTTCACTTTATGTGGGGAAAGGATCCATAGATTATCAAATGGCTGTTGAAAAACAGCAACATATTCAGCTACTAAAAAGAGGATATACATTGAAACAGCTTTGCCAAAACATAAATATCAAAAAATTATATATCGTATATGCCATATGTCACACGTTTTAATTTGCCTTCGTTGGTCTAACATAATTTAATTACGAATTAAGACTTTCACAAATTTATGTATTACAAGCTTATAGTTAGAAAATCAGAAACAATATTTTTAAAGGGTTTCAACAATTAAAGCTATTTGCATCCATTTTTAAAAATAATTTAGTACTTATTTTTGATTTCATTGATTTTTGTTTCGATTTTTGAGATCATCTCAGTTAACAATTAGACAGATAGATGAAGTACGACTTTATACGACGCAACTTTTATAAAATTGCAAATTTATTATGAAAACATGTTTACAAGTGATTCATACAAAGTATTGACCATCGCTAGCTACTACTTTTCTCCATCTTTCTAACAAAGGTCGAATTCCTCTTCATCTTTTGAGGCTATCCATGAATCTAGTCATTCCTTGATGTCGTCATGTGAGTGTAAATGCTGGTCAGCCAGGCCGTGTGCCATCAAACGGAACAAGTGACAATCGGATGGCGCAATATCTGGAGATTATGGCGAATGGTGCAAGACTTTTCATTTCAACGTTTCCAGGTAGGTTTTAATGGGCTTGGCCACGTGAGGCCGAGCGTTGTTATGCTGAGGAATCACTTTTTCGTGCCTCCCCACGTATTGTGCGCAGAGCTCAGCTCAATAGCATTAGTTGAAGTCGATATTGATCACAAGTGATGGTTTCGTTTGGTTTCAACAGCTCGTAATAAATAACACCGACCTGGTCTCACCAAATACACAGCATAACCTTCGCAGCGTGAATATTCGGCGAAGACGACGACGTAGAAGCGTGACCGGGTAGCCACCATGACTCTCTTTTCTTTGAATTGATGTAATGATTCCATTCGCTTTTAATCGCTTGGAAATTGCTTGGCGGGTAACTCTTAATACTGACACGGATCCCCATCAAGCAATGCCGTCACTTCAGTGTCTTCGAAGGCTTTGCGTCTTCCTTCACGCGAACGGTCCATAACGTCAAAATCATCATCTTTAAAGCAATAGAACCAATTTCGATACGTTTTTTTCGCTTAAAGCAGCATCTCCGTAAATGTTTTAAAGCTCTCGATGAGCTTCAGCTGCCGTTTTCTTTGATTAAAAGAAGAAGAAAATCAATACTTCCCGCATATGACGATTATTTGGCACAAAATCATGCATATTCACACAACCATTGTCTCATGGCGGTATGTTTACCATAAGCTTGTCTCATGACGTTTAGGTTATAGCAGAATCGACTATCATTTGCAGCTGGCGCCACCTATTGGCAAACAGCGGGTACTTAGTTGCGCACCTAATACAAAACGAAAGAATTCATTTAATTCTTACTTGCAGTAGATCCATATATAAGTTTGATCAACCGATCTCGTTTAAGTGGTCGGAGATTATAATGTGGACACACAGCTATTAGAAGGATATTTTTAGACATTGCATATATTTTCTTTAGAGCACCATATTGCAGCAGAGGAGGTATTAACGATCTTGGGATTCGCTCAACTAAAGCACTGCATTGTGAACGTCGGTAAAAGACCATGTGAACCTTCATGATTCTACCTTCGTACATTTTAGCCCCCATACAGGCATTCTAATTATCAAGTCGCCTGTTGTTACTGTTGCTTCTTACAACTGCTTTGAAACGTTGCCAGGCAAAACTACATCTATCCATTCATTGATTGCTGATGTAACGAATAGTAAATTGAGAGCACAAAAAACTTAAAAGATAAATAAATATTTGTAAAGATTCACGTTTCTATTCCCCTGTCCTTCTGACGAATTGGCCGCTTGTTAGTCCATCAGTCTCCATGTGTCAATGATTAGTATTTTTGTTCTTTTTTTTTTTTTTGTGGATTGCATAAGATTGCTTTTACCGTTTGTAGAGCAACACAGACATAACGAAATCGAGGAGAAATTGAGGCGACAAGGAAAACCGATACATCAAGTCATCAGTTGAGTGGTGCTCCACTATGGGTGGAATTGTGAAAAAATTTGCAAATGTTGCTTTATATTTGTTGCGTACTTGAAGGAAGTAAAGTAATTTCTTGTCCCCATAGGCGAAAAACTGGGAGACTCGATTTGTATTGGGGAATTTTTTACCCTTCAAATAATTTGCCACAAACATAGTCAGGTGGTGACCGCTTAGTGCCAGATCCGAACTATTAGAAGGATATACCTATATAAGAAGTTCCAAACCAAGGTCCCGGATCATACTCTGAATAACTATTCACCACTTTGTGTGTGGCCTGGTGTTGTCCTGATGGAATGCAATTCCTCACATATTTGATAATCGTTGACAGTACGAGTTCGAGTTATGAGTTAGATGATTCCGTGCCGACCTCATCAAACACACAGCATTTGTGCTGGCACTTTTTAGTGCCAGTTACGATGTGCTTCAAAAAATAGATCGATTTTGGGTCAATAATTTTGTTCAAGTGATTCCAATATTTAGATTTGTCATAAACCCTGAAACTGGAATTAGTCCTACTTTGGGTATAACATTTCTAATTACGACGAAGCTTATTTACTACTTGCTTCACCTTCAAATAAGGCACTACCTTAGAAAGAATTAGGTTTCAGATTTTTTTTTTTTTTTTTTTGATAAATAATACTTTCCCCAAATTAATTGTTTGTTACATTACAACAAGTTATTTATAAGATAGAATGTGAAGATTTTACATAAATTGACTAATAATTGCATAACAAAATTAGTCAATCTGCTAATGTGTGCATTGTTCTAGTTTTTGAAAAAAATAGATATTAGGTGCGCAACTAAGTTCCCACTGTTTACCTATAGGCGGCACCAGTTGTAAGTGCTAGTCGATTTTGCCATAACCTAAACATCACGAGCCAAGCTTAGGCATATGGTAAATATACCATATCGACAAAATAGTGATTTTATTTTGACGTCATATAGTTGTGGTTGTGTGAATATGCACGATTTTGTGTCAGATAATCGTCATATGAGGAAAGTATTGATTTTCTTATCTCAATCAAAAAAAAAAAAAAAAAAAAAAAAAAAAAAAAAAAAAAAACAACGTATCGAGATTGGTTCCATCGCTTTAAAAAGGTGACTTCGATGTTGACGACCGCATTGCTTGATGGTGATCCATGTCAGACGCAGGTAGACCTTGCTTCAGTGTTGGGAGTTATCCACCAAGCCATTTCCAAGCGATCCAAGCGGTCATGCTTCTACGCCGTCGCCTCGGCCAAATATTCACGCTGCGAAGGTTATGATCTGTATTTGGAGGGATCAGGTCGGTGTTATTTATAACGAGTTGTGGAAACCAATCGAAACCATCACTGGCGTTCGGTATCGAATTCAATTAATACAATTCAGCCAAGCTCTGCGCGATAAATGCCGACATTACGGGGGGATGTACGAAAAAGTGATTTTTCAGCATGACAACACTCGGCCTCATGTAGCCAATCTAGTTAAAACTTACCTAGAAACGCTGAAATGGGAAGTCTTACACCATCCGCCATATTCTCCAGTTATTGTGCCATCCGATTATCACTTGCTCCGTTTGAAGAAGTTAGAAGTTCCACTCATATGACAACATCAAGGAATGACTAGATCCCTGGATAGCCTCAAAAGATGAACAGTTTTACCGTGACGTAGTTCGAGCTTTGCCAGAAAGTTGGGAAAAATTCGTAGCTAGCGATGGGCATTATTTTCATTGAATCATTTGTAAACATGTTTTCATAATAAAGTTGCATTTTTATAAAAAACTAACAGCGGGAATTTAGTAGCGCACCTAATACAGGTCAGGGAAAATGCTTTTCACATATGTATGTATATAATGTATTTATATATTTATTAATATTATTAAATAATAATATACTTCATATATTTATTTATTTCTTTGTTTTATTTTATTTATTTTTTTTGTTGTACAGAAAACTCAATTTTATTTTATATTACTAATTAAAATTGAAGATGATAAACTAATGACCTCCATGTTCATTCACGTATGTGCCATACCTGATCAGAAAACGATTCATTGCGGCCTGAAGAATTGAAGTCGGAATCGCCTCAAATATTGTTTTAATGGACTTCTTCTACTCAGCCAAATTCCTTGATTTCGTTTTGTACACCTTTTGCTTGGCATAACCCCATAAAAAAAAGCCTGGTTCAGTCAGGTCAGGTAACCTTTGGGAGCCGGCGGAAAGTGGAGCTTCTAGATATTAATTTATTTGGGAATTCTCGTTGGAGCTCCGCTATATCCAGTCTGGCTATATGTGCAGTTGCTCCATTTTCCTGGAGCCAAACGGTGTTGAAACGGATACATCTTTGATGAAGTTCTGGGTAAAACAACTCCTTCAGCATCTTTGAATTACGGTCTCCATTGTCAGTTACTATTAATGCTCTTTATGACTGCACACAGTGACTTGTTCTGGGTGCAGTTTCTTCTTGTGCGGTATGTCTGGATTGATTCACTCCATATACGGTAATTTTGCTTGCTTATATGAGTGTTTAGACAAAACTGGGCTACATTCAACATAAACGAGCAATTTATCAACTTGTTGTCTTCTTCGGCCATTTCAATAATTTTTTTGGAAAAATTCCAATCGAATAGGTTCGTTATTTGGGTTTTGTACAGAAACAAGTTTAAGTCATCATAAATTATCCGCCGTTATGACCATCAGCCAACTCCAATTTGCACCGATAAGTTTCGAGTCAAAACGCTTGGATTTGTCCGAATTGATGATGCTACAGTCGCGATTGGGATCACGATGGTACGAATACAGGTATCTCGATGGTACGGTCTTCCTGCGACATGTTTGCCCTCCTCACAATGGTCCATCTACCTGGGGGAGTGCCACCAAACTCCCTTCTAAATTCCCTTTGGATGGAAATGAAGGACTACAAAGCATGGTACCGCCGTTTACGTTTCACAATTTTAACATTTTTGTCTACACTATAAAAACATTCTTCCACTGTGCGGGCATAATCCTCCAGTGCAACATATGGAGCAATCATTTCGGTTGTTGTTTTGTATTTCATTTGTGGACCGTATTTGTGTCCGTTATTTTTATTGAATTTGATTGAAATTTCTCTGCACTTTTTACTATTTCGCCAGTTCGAATCTTACTCTCGTATTCGAAAGAATTTCTCACATTTGTGTCAATAAATCATCCATCGTTTGATTGCATGTGTGTGCATGTTTGGCCGTTTGGTATTGTGTTTCTTTTTTACACAAATGCACCCCAAAAACCTACATACGAAATAACGTACTGATGCATGCACGTATATATGGATATGTATGTGTGTATGTATTAAGAAAAACCAACATATGTGTGATTCATTTACCACTGCCATTGCAGCATCAGTTGCATCTGTTACCCATGATGATGACTCCCAAAGATGTTGAGGTTTCTTCCATTGAGTGCTTTTGGCATGAATGATTTCGACCAGCGTCTATTGATTCTTGGACACAACACACACAAACCTACTGCCGCTGCAGAAGGTTGAAAATTCCAAATTCAGATGTCAAAGTCATTTGACAACCGCAGAGCAGCGAGAGTAAAGGAACCCTGGGATCCTCTATTTGAACTGACCATCATCGTCATCAGCATTGTTGCCATGCAATGTGTGTACGAGTACGTACGAAATGAAACGCAAACCACCAACCGAAAATGAAGTTATTTCATTCTTCTGCAATCTTTTTAAGATTTCATTTTCTTTATGATGGTGTTTGAGTATGGCAATCTTAGCAGTGATAGTAGTCAAGATACAGTAGTTGAATTTACTAAATATATTTCTCGATTCTTACATATAGGGCAGTTTTGAATTTTAATTTCTGTTAAGTTCGTGGCTGACTATAAAGAAGGAATGACATGGAGTTTTTGGAAATGTTTTTGTTGCATGAATAAACTAAATGGAAAATTATTCACTCATTCAAGATCTAATTTCAAGAGAATTTTGTCAGGGCGTATGTGATGGCCTTAAAAGTTTAAAGTAGTAGTGATTAAACAACATTCGATCGACGTTAGGAAAATTGAGAAAAACAAAACTGTGCAACAATGTGAATGGACTATTCAAAATAAACAGCATTCACAAATGTTTTTTGCTGGTTAATACAGCAAATATTTACATCAGAACTATTTTAAAATCTTCAGTAAATTATAGTGAAAATGATTTATCAAGTATATTTTATAACAACAAAACTATTTATGAAAAAGTATTTTTTAATGTAGGTTGCGGATATTTTTTTTAAAGAAATTTGGCTTTACCTTGGCACAAATTCAAAACTCCATGATTGGCTACAGGTAATAACATTTACCTTTATAAATTTTTCATGATTGCTTTCAGATTTTTATGATACTCATGTATCTTCCACCACAATCCATGTTCTTTAATTTCTTATTCTCTTATCTTCGAATTTTGTTTCTTATATTTCTTCCCCCAAATTTAACCCCCGAGGAAGTTTTACTCATTTACTCGAGATTTAATACGATTTGTTTTCTTAGTCTCAGATTATAGTTTGATTCTCATAAACCGGCTGTATAGGCAATTCGAGTTCTTCAAAGACCTGTTTTATATTTTCACATGATTACTGGTTCTTATTAGTATAATGTAAATAAATAATACTCGTATAAGTATGAATTTGAGTTTTTATGATTCCATTACATATATTTAGTTAAATACCGCTGTGCATAAAATCAGCCGGAGTCACTGTGTGGATAAAAGTTACGGTAAAAACATTCTCCTGAAGTGTAAGCAGTCAAACAATCTCTCTGCTTAAACTGTTGCACGCAAACGATCTTAAATAGTTTCCAAATGATGCAGCGTAAAGCAGTCTCTTTCGGAATAGAAAACTCACGCGAGCACTTTCATAACCAAACGACAAATTTCTTATTTGAAATGATAAATTTGGCCTACAACTATAGTTTTGAATTGATATACTATATTTACGCAACATTTGGCAATTTTAAATTCCAAAATTAAAAATACGAACTTGACTGACCTTGGTTTCAGCAGGATAAAGGGCCGCGTTATGAAGCTCATCAAACAGCTTATTAACAAAGTGTTGGAAATTTGGGAGGAGGGAATGTAGTACTGCAAAGATATCCGTAGGAATCAAGTAAATGTAAAATCCATTGTTCTATGTAAAAAATAATATACCAGAACAAATTAAATTCTATTATTTTGTTCATGTTTTAAAAGCTAACAGCGTATGGTAAAGCTGTGTGTATTATACTCTTGAAGGCAGTAAAACTCCATGTGGTTTGAAAAATGTCTATCCGTACTCGATGTAAACATGATAGGAGTTGCTCCACTGTAGATATGAGACTCAAATTTAATGCAAGACTATTTACAAGAAGACTATTTGATAGTGTACTGGTCCTAGTCTGAAACTCCAGAAAAATTACTGTTGTATTTTTTTTTTTTTTTTAGAAATTTTGTCTATAATTTTTTATAAACAATTCCAGCAGTAATTTATTTGTAAAGAACAATATACGGTGACAGTTAATAGACATATGCTTCTAAGCAATTCCCTGATTTTGAATCTAGATATTAAAATAAACTACATTAAAAAAAAAAAAATAATAATTTTCACCAGAAAAACAAGCAGAATCTAGCAACAGATCTGTATATATTGGGGCAAACTGGTAGAACAAATTTCCTTGGATAAAGCCTATATAAAATTTTAGAAAAATGGACACTTGTACAGATATGTTCAAAACTTTACAATTTAAATGCAATTTTATATATTGATAGATGAAGAAACAAACAATTCCTATTTATTTACATCTAAGTCCACTATAATTCTTAGCGTAATTATTGAACATTCCAAAAATTAAAGAACCAGTCGTAGCGAGGATAATTCGCTGTGAATAATTGAACATTTTTGATATATCAATAAATGTTATTTGTTCTTTGAAACCGGTGTATGCCAGAAATTAACAGAAGGCAGAAAAACATACCATTTTATTTTAATAGTGTCGCTCTGACGGACGTTATGGTTTTACAGCAATATTTCAGAGAATATTTTATTGCTAAATCGATTAAGGTGACGATACCTTGCACATAACTTCTTATAAGCCACCTCCACTAGAGTCGAAACAAATTGGTATATCATTTGTGAACCTCAACACATGGTGGTTTAGGTTAAACTTTTGACACTTGTTTATCTCAACCCCAGTTCATATGTTATGTTATATATTTTATGATTTTTTGGTTTATCAATAAGAAATTGATACATTTGGCCTAGATAAAGCAATGCCAAATGACGCAAAAGGTGTAAGGATTCATTGCATTTATTAATAATGATTTGATAAAGCCATTGCCATGGATATGTTGTGTAATAGAATTCACAGCAAGTTACGGAGACAAAAGTTAGGTGTTTGGTTAATGTGAAAGTAAAAATACAACTCAGTATTGCTTTTATCATCCGATACCAGTAGTTGTAATGTCAATGTCTATACAGATATTATGATAACTTACTTTTTTTAATATAAAGTTGAAGATTATGAAGTAGATGATATGTAGTTTCAAAAAGACGGTGCCACGAGCCACACAACACAGCTAAATTTGGCTTTATTTTATGAGAAATTTCCAAAAGAAATGTATTTCCAAATTATTTAACATATGATCTCCAGTTATTTCAAGCATTGGAGCATTTGAGAACCAACATTCCTTAAGTTATCGCCGAGATACCGCCGGAAATGTGGAAAAAAGTGGTCGAAAACTAACTCAAAACGAGCCACTGCTGTAACCAATCCAGAGGCGGTCATTTAAACTATATTATATTTTGTGCATTATGGCAAGGTCCAAGCATTATAATAACATAAAAGTTTCATAGAAATCATATCTTTATGTGTGTTTAATTTAAATTTACTTTTGAAACGGAAAAGTGGATAACCCGGTATATAGATCTGTTGGTGTCAGCTTTACTGATGGTCTAAATCGACAAGCTGCAATGGAAAAAATAAAAATAAAGTATAAATGAAATAAAAAATATAAATTTTTTAGTTTAGTTACTTGAACACACATAAAAAATTTCATTGTCGCACTTACAGCAAAAATGTTTCATTCCATTTTCTTGCCTACTGCATTTATGCCCATAATATATTTCATATTACATTTCTTTCTGTGCTGTAGTAACTTCTGTTAATCATGTTAAGAAACTCGGAAGTGTAACATTTGTTGTGGTAACATAAATGAAGTATTCACTTCTCCTGCAGTATCTTCACAATTTATTATGTAACTTTATCAATGTTATCCGAAAATAGAAAAGCTATCACACAATTTCGCCTATGTCAGATTTGACCCTCTTAGAAAATATACATTGCTTTCTACGCTTCACTGTTCATTCATTTTCGGCCTTATTATCCACCATCTGCTTTGATGAACATTCAATATTGACTAAAATCAAGTAATGATTTCGGTCACGTAGCAGCACATGGGAATCCACTACACGCTCAGGTTGCATAAAGAGCTGCTGTTGACTTACGTTTGTTGCATGCTGAGTGGCTCCTGTCCAAGTTTTCTGCTTGATTGAAATTAAATTTTCCAGTTATTACGAAGACAATCAAGGTAAGCTTGCCAATAATCTCATTTATGAATCATAACCGACTTTCTCCATCTAACAATGACGCACAGTTCACTTTGCTAGAAGTTGAATACTTTAATATTCATTTTGTTGCCCTCTGAACATCTGTTGAAGTATTTCGTGATAATATAAATCCCCCTCTGGTGCTTAATATACAATATATTACAATCAGTCGTATTAAAACTTTATAACCAGAAGATGTGAGGTCCAAACCATAAACAAATTATTAGTGAATCAGCATGGGAAGAGATGAAATAAGGAGGAAAAAGGGGAGGAAATGGTCAATATATTAACAAATATTTTAATACATGATACCCACCGAGATTAGGAAATTTAATGTTAACGTAATTACAATCATTTCAGCTGGATTATTTTTATTTCCCAGTGGCACGGTAATTAAATGAGTACAGATTTTTAATACTTTTTACTTGCAGAGGTATAAACATTTTCATTTTAATGTAATTAAAATATCTTAATTACAAAATTTGTTATTACGCCTCGAAAGAAACATTCTAATGCCTCTATTAAATTTCGTACGCTACGATATCAGCAAAAATATAACCGCATTTTTACCTCCCGGAGCGATGTCATATGCAAGGCCAGCAGAAAGTATCACATTCGTAAAATATAACTTTAACCCCGCCTTTCAATTTGCTGCTCAAATTATCCACGTGCGGTGAAAGGCGCTCGTGCAGTGACAAATGATACATTGAAAAGCTGTACAATTACAATGCTAGCTTTGGCAATAGTTTTGAATACCCAAAGGACAGCAGTGACAGTAAAGCCAAATGTATCAAATAAATATGCAGCGCAATGGGATAAGTGAAAGTAGGCTACGGTATTATTTTAAATATGCTTTCCTATGTAAAGAGTTAATACTCATTAAAATAAGTAATTATATTGCAGGTAAATAAGCAAAGTGTAAACTTATAAACTTTAGTATATTTGTGTTATTAAATTTTCTTTAGTTGTATGCAAAACTATATTAAATTAATAACTGTGAACTTAAGTGCTTAGCGATTTTACAATTGGAATAGTTTTATTCAATTTTACAATGGAATTGTGTCTTGAAAACCAGCTGATTAAATTTGCCATTTTCGTTATAAATGACTTGATTTGCCACAAGTTTTATGTGAAATAATAATATCATAATATATATAAAATTTAACATCCAGAAGGAAGCGTCCAAGTTAGCAAGTATTGTTTGACCACACATGTTTCATGACTTTTTAAGTTGAACGATGCACAGTGAGATTCTAAGTGCAAAAAGTCTATTTTTCGACTGTAAAATATTAAAAATGTAATGATGCAATTTTGTACCGAGTTGTTTAGTTAAAAGAAATTCATCATTGCTTTTTTTGAAAAAATAATTTTTTATCGCAAAATAATTACTTAAAAATGCTTGGGAGAAGTAAAGCGCAAAACGACTAAGATTTTAATGCAACTTGAGGGCCTGTATATGCACATTTGTTGTTCGTTTAACTATTTTATGTCATGATGTTCTAAAAATATGGTATTTTGTGATTCTTCAAGAAAAAGAGACAACTGGATAGCATAAATAGTTTCGAAACTATTTAAATTTAAAAAAAAAGCCCTAAAAATTTCAGTGTTCTAAGTTTTCCTTGGAAGAAAAAAAGGTTAGCTCCGGCGACCTCCATGCTCTGACCGCAATAAAATGAAGGAAGGGAGTATATTATTGCGATTTAGAGAAAAAAATCCTTATAATATTTTATACTGCTGAACAAAGTTATAAATTTTATGAAAAAAGTCACAAGAAATTACATTACAAATTAAGCAAAGAAATAAAGACAAAAAACGTATATGGTGCATAATATAGGCGATGGGCGTGGCCGATTTGGATGAAACTTTCCAAAATTTTTGTTTCCGTAGTACAGATGATCCATGCCAAGTTACAAAAATTTCTACCTAACAGAATAAAATTTATACAAAAATTTCATTTTGAGTTGTATGGGCGGTGGGCGATGGGCGTGGCCGATTTAGATGGAACTTTCCAAAAATTTTGTTTTCGTAGTACAGATGATCCATGCCAAGTTACAAGAATTTCTACGTAACAAAAAAAAAATGTATACGAAAATTTAATTTTTAGTTGTATGGGCGGTGGCCGATGGGCGTGGTCGATTTGGATGAAACTTTATATTTTTGCTACCCTACGTCATAAAACGCTCTATGCCGAATTTCAAGACTCTACGACAACTCCTTATATTTATTGCACAAAAATGTATGAAGAAATCCCACTGTGCGATGTTCGTTTGTCTGGCTAGCTGATAGACTGCCGTAAATCGTTGTAAAACTTTACAAAAAATTGGCGCAGTATAATATTTTTTAGATTGTAGCCAATAATTGTAAATGCCCACCTCATCTGCTACCCCCATACGAATTGACCGATTTTCCGATACTCAGTTTATTTCCTATCACTTTTAGATGAATTGTTGTATATTGGATAGGCTCAATAATTCTTGGTAAAATATGAAAAAACGATCGGTTAACCATGATTCTTCTGGTACCTTCTATATTCGTATAAAGATGACCAATTTAACCTACATGTTGTTAAGTTCCCATTTTTTTCCATTAATTTATAATATATTCAGCGTAATTCAGTACACGTTAAGGATTTATTTAGGTAGTATCTGAAAATAAAAACAGATGGCATTTTGACGTCCTTTGTGGGACCTCCCATACATATTGGCAGATTTTCTGAAATTCAATGTTTTCTCTCTAACTCCTAACTCGAAGCGGCCTAAATTGTTATTCCTTGATTTTTATTTTCATTCATTATCTAGGAAAAATTGACCAAATAACCATTTCCTTTCTGATATCATACAAATGACGACTTAATCTATATATTCTTAGCTTCATTTCCTTAAAGTAGATAGATTGAATTTATCTAAATTTTAAATGTCATGTCAAATTGTAAAAATTTGTCTGTATTGTAAAAATTTGGTAAACATTTTCTCAAATTATTAGTCTTAGAAAAAATTTAGCTTAATTGTTGGTTTTAGTAAAATAAGTGATCTAATGCACGCGGCTAAAAAACTGGTACATCTACTATAGCTCACATGCGAAAAAGCTTCAATTTCCACCATGATTTGTAATTGGTGAAAGACTTAGATATTTTTCTATTGCGCGTTAAATCTGTAGTTGATCGAATATTTCCAATCTGAGTTAAGGTTAAATATTTTTGCGTCGCTCTGTTTTAAATTCATAAAAGAAATACGCGTTCGCTGTGGGAGCAATGATTTTTAAATTGAAAGCGATTTTAACGTCGAAAGTGAAACGAAGGGTAAACTTAGTCGAATAGTTAAAAAGCTTAACATATACAGCAGGGAGAGCTATTACGGTAACTGATTCAGACTAATTAATTCCTCAGAGAGGAATATGATAGTCGGGCTTCCAAAACAAAGATATTTCAAAGACAACATTATTCTCTTCTGATAAAAATTTCAACAATCCTATGGATTAATAGTATGATATCAGATGGGAACCATTATGGAACTGCAGTGTGATCCATGATGCCAACATGGACTACGATCTCTGTTCAATAGATTGGGGTATTTTATGATCATGAACTTAATATTAAAATGTAGATGATAAACAGTTTTAAACTAGCAGATCTTTGATGAAAAATGTGGTAACGAACGCAAAAGTAAGGCTCTCAATGTCGCCTGTTGAAACCAAATGAATTCGAGATCAATATTTTGTATTTGTAGATCAAATAAAATAAATCATTTGATCATTCATAGGCTTTTTTCAATGGTTAATCGAAGATAAATCTGAAATCTAAAAATAATTAAATTTTCCATCTCCTCATTTGCACATCCATTTCATTGGAAACTTCTTTTAAGGATATGACTGTTGTTTCCTCTATTGAAGGTGTCAGTAAACAAAATGGTTCAACTGAACTTACTATAACATGTGGAAAAAGTTTCATTTATATATTTTTACTTTGCTTTGTGGTTAGATGCTCGCCATGTGGAATGTGGGAATAATTGAAATGGTAGTTTTTGACTCTTATCGAATAAACTCGTTTCCCCCTTTGTAATGGGATATTTATGTTTGAAGATGTTTGCTAAAGTGCGTGAGAAATTGTGGGTATTTGCTGCGGTTAGTCAATGTGTTGGCTGCAAAACAGATCCAAACAATATCAGAGGGAAAACGATGAAATGGAACGTCACGAGCAAGCAAAAGAATGTTGAACTCATATAAAATTCGAAAAGTTAAAAAAGTACTTTGGTGCTATGATGTATCGATTTTTTTTTTGACGCATTATCTTTTCCAAAGTATAGAAAGTAGGATAATTTCAGAGTGTTTCTTCTTTATCTAACTACTGATGATTATAAATAGTATTACCAATATAAAAATGGACAGCAATATAATGAGTGATGCAGGTTTTCAATATAAAAACATTGAGTTAATCACGAACTTATTATTGTGGTAAGCACAGAAATTACGATAAAAGTTTGCAAAACTTCAACGTTGTTAACAACATTTTCTTTGCTAGTATATAAAATACTATGAAATTTTCATGTGTTGGCACGTGCCCATGATGATTCAAAAGCCATAAGGACTGGAATCCATTTGAGAAACTAATAAAAAAGCTGAATTATGGTGCAATGTTTTAAGTTTATATAATAACCTTGGTTTATACCAAGAACACACAGCGTTTCACATTCGACCGCTAAAGGCTAGAATAATTGCACCAAGGCCCTTTTCGTTGTCGTAGTTGTTGTAATATGTAATATTTTCATAACTTGATTTCAAATTTTCTTTCTTTTATATCAGTTATTAATCTCGAAAAAACACTTTTGTTTTCACCTTTTTTGATATAACGGAAAATATGAGACAGCTGTCAAAAATGGACCAAAAACGTTATAAACATCATTTGCTGAAGTCATGTTTGGAAATATTATTTTTGGTTGGAGGTTTTTGTGTGGGTAAAGAAAATCGGATGTTGGTGAGTGGACGATACCAAATAATGGAGCGAATGCGGAGAATATGTTAATTCTTAGTTTTTATGACATTGATTTTAGGGACTGAAGTAGATTACCATATATTAAAAGAGCCTGGTTACAGCCTAGCAGTCCTAACATGAATCTTGTTTCAGAACTTTGAATACAATTGAACCACGACTGTTTTTCTGGCAGGCTGGATAGACAGACGTCGGTAGATATATAATGGTTGGTATAGTATTTTCTTAATATATTATTATAATATTTTCTTAAGTAAATGTTTGAGTAAAATCGTTTAGTTTCTTTTGCTACTGTCACAGGTAACAATAAATCTAACAAGAACCATTTATACACAATTAATTTGCGATACCTTTACAAATGATCATAAAACCCCAAAATATTATTTTTCTTATAACTTTTAATAAATCTTTAAGATTTCACAGCACAATCTAATTACCCGTTCTATCTCTAGTTTTGAGATTATAAACGGGTAAGCCAATAACGCATTTCCATATAAAGTAGATGATGATGAGAAATTATTCACTTTGTCTCTAATAATATATATGTATAATCCAAGTGTTCTCTGCGTAATACAAGTAGTAACACGGGGATAATAGTCCAATCCTTTCTAGTTTCCCACACAAAAATTACCTTCAAAAAACGGCTAAATCGATTCAAACAAATACTATTACTTTTTAAGTATTTTTAAAAATATGAAAAATATTTATTGCAAGTTTTTTTTGTAATTCTCGAAGCATTAGAAATATTTATTTATCGCATTCAATAATTATTAATTAATGCATCTATATCTTTATTAAATACATAATTTGTGGAGGTAAAGTTTTAAGCCCATTGCCCATCTCTATCGTTATTCCGCTGATTCCTCAATGATCGTTATTTTTTTGGTCATTCAAAGAGACTTTTTTTCATTTTGGTGCTGTGGTAATTGGAAGAGTTTTTTTGAATAGACTGTAGTTGTCTAGGAGATATGAAGTGTTACGATCATCATTAGCATCATGCTTTCCTTCTACAGTCTGAATCAATTATCGCAGGAATACCGTCATGCAACTTGAATTTTATAGCCGTAGGTTTAAGAACATCATTCCCCCTATTTTTGCACTAGAATCAGCATCTTATTACGATTATGAAGAAATATTTCTCACTGATATGTATTGTAGCCATTGGATCGGAGTTATGCCGCGAAACAGGTTTGTAAATCTCTTGCCAAGTTAAAAACTTCAGCTGAATTCATGTCTTCTTGCTAAGCAGCAGCGGTAGGTATCACGTCGTGCCAATTCCTACTTAGTGCATTGCATCTCCGGTAAGGCGGTAATTTCAGTGTTGTATTTAACAAAATCATTCGTAATTAAAAGCACATGAGTTGTAATAAGTTCAGATATTTCTTTTGCATATCTATGCGTTTTCGTTGCAAGTATACCTATATGAATACGTTCAACTAACCCTATAATATAATTAACCCAGTAATGGGAATTCAGCCCTTGGACACTATTTATTCATCATGCTGTGATACAAACTGCCAGAGTCCCTTGCTATTTAATATTGTTAGTCTGTCGGGAATTAACATTTGTTTCTTTAACAAAAAAAAAACCTGATTATCCACTGCGCTTTGCACTCAAAGTGAATACGTGCTGTGCATAACCATATATGCGATAGCACTTACTTATATCTGTATAACTTTTCATCACTTTAGCAAATGAAAGTGGTAAACAAGGGCTTGTAGTAGAATTGGAAAGAGAGCAAAAACTTTTCCATAAAAGCATTTGAGAGGATCACGTATTGCCACACGGCAACACTCACAAACCTCAAATGGAAATTTAATTGAATACCAAGTGAGGCGGCTTTAGTTTTATTTTTGCTAATGCAAGATGGACTGAATGTAGTGAATGAATATATCGGCAATAAGTTGATCCAAGTACTTAAGAATACAAATATTTAAAGATTTTCCTTCGACTTGTAAACAAATTACTTTTATTACCTAATAGATGGTTATTAACAATTTATTTTGCTATACGTCCATAATATGAAACTTTCCTTAAGATTCTGCAATACTAAAAATAGTAGTCTTTGGGTTAATATCATCATTTGCTCCAAATCGTTTATATTTTGGCCTCCATTGCATAGTGTAATCAGCATAATTACCCCTTTTAGTGTATTCAGTGCCATACCATTATTTAGTTCAAAAATTGCATACGACTTAAACATGTTCACATACATTAATGTCACCACAGCATAACAATAGGAAAATTTTACTATGCGATGGAAGAAAAAAACATTTTGTTTTCTAAAAATTAAACAAATGAAATTATTCAATTTTTTTTGCCAAATGCTCTTTATCCTTTCGTTTTGTGTCCTATTTTTTTGGTACTTAACTCTTTTTTGCAGTTTGTTGTTGCTACTGCTGCATTACATATTCCAGCAAATATAAAACGACCATAGATAAGCTTCAAAATATACAAAGATATTAACAGTTTCCAAAGGATTAAACCGATAAAGAACCTGCACAATTGTACACACATGTATACATATATATGTATATATATGTATGTATATATATGTATATATTTGGGCGTATACATATGTATGCTGTTACAGCACTAGCGGCAGCATCAACACGACTGCACATGTGGAGTTTAAGCTGACACAATGAGAAAAGTTTGTATCTGTATGCGTAAGATATGAATATGCACTCCTGACACCCTCGTTTAGTATCCAAACTAAATATTTACATTGTAAATAGGGTTGATAGAGGAACAATAAAAAAGGATGCATGTAGTTTGGCCAGACGATGTAGAGGACATGATAGAAACAGTGATTTGGACAGAGATTTTTGAATGTGTTGGACTTTACATTTTTCTGATAGAGATATAATAAATTTAGGATTGTCTGCAGAACTTTGTTTCAGCCTAAGAATTGCAAAAAGTCAGAAATATGAGCGACGTACCTTAAACTTTGGCAATTGGATACACTTAATAAATTTTAGGCTGACAGCAATGATTTACTGCTTAATAGCAATGCCAAATAACAATTTGTGACATTTTACTAGTCTACCAGATCATTCTACAATTTTACCTGCCCGGCAAGTTGATCGTCATTCAAAGAAAGAAAGGTCAGTGTATGGGAACTAGAAGGTACTATTTAGGTTTTATGTCCTGTACACCGTATCTCTGGATATAAAGTACCTTAAAATAGAAATCCCAGGATTAACAAATAAGGCAGTTTCCTCATTTAGTAAGCTTGTACGCAATATATATATGTATGTAGACGCACTTATTAGGATATAATTGTGATCTTATGGTAATATTATCGATTAATCAACTGCTAAACTGAAATGGTTCTATCGGAACTAGAATATGACATCATGTAGTCAACATTCTAATGGATATTTTTTGCAATAATTCAGAATTCATAAACTCAATTACCTCAAAGCTTAAGTCAGTCCTATTATTCCGCTGATATTTTATGGCCTTAGAAACTTAGAAATCTATAGTAATATTGTTGTCATAGCTTTTTGTATAGCATAGAAATTGAATACTGCTTTGGATGTGACCAAATTATCTGAAATATCTGACTGAAATTGTTCTGAAATTGATTACAAAGTTCTTAGTTCACAGCACAGCAGGATTGGCTTTCGAACCATGAGTAAATTATTAAGCTAAAGGTTGTAAATATTTGAGATCTTTGCTTTCTACACAAATTACAGCAACTTTGTTAGGTGACTTGAAAAGAGCATTGTAGCGAGTATTTGTGATATAGTTCAGCTGACTGAATTTCCTGTAGTGTTTTGTGTTGCACTGTTTTATATTACATTTTATATATACCAACAGTTTACAGTGGCATGTCACTAACGACAGTCAGCAGAGGTTATGCAGCATTTGAACCTTCAAGTCAATAATATTAAAGCTTCAATAACAGCAAACTTATAGTTTGCTTTTTATTCACTGAGATTTTTTATGGAATTAACATACTAATTTATCCAATAAAATCCAAAATTACCATGCGTCTGTTCCATTTTTATCGTAAACAATAGTTCCGAGACTCCGTTTCAAAAAATTGTGTGAAAAAATTCCACAAGTTTAATTTTGTCAAACACTGTATTCGTGACCATTTTCATGTGTAATTGAATGTGGTCAAATTTACACACATGAAAATTTGCATGCATATCAGTGTTGCCATGTTAAAAATCGTTAACAATTTTAAGCTATATGAGAAATTTCGCAGGTAGGAAAAGATGAATTCATCAATAAAGCAAAAACATCTGAGTGAACAGAAGTATGTCCATTTATCGGTCTTTTCATGTTCATGTTGAAAACACGATCTAAAATGCTGACATTTTGCCTGAAAGTTTGATTTTAAAATTTAAATCTCAGCAAAATTAATGCAGTAAACAAAAATTTATTCATTAAATATCTAAATCCACCTATTGAAATATGGTATTTTTAATACCTTTATCCGAAAGAATGAAGGTCTGTATCATATGATATTGCTATAAATATTACACTTAGAAGGAAGCGTTTAAAATACCACATATCTTTTAATCAAGTGTAATCCATGCCTTTTTTAAGACGATTGAGCGAAATCTATCGATTTTCATCAATCCAAAATTTCTCTTAGACTGCACTAACTAGAGCTTTCGTCCATTATATTGCTTCGTAGAACTCGCCAAAATTTGAAAAGAAAACAGATTTTTTATTCATGCCCTCCGTGTGGGAGGTGTCGGAGTCTTTCCGACCGACTGATTTAGCCATACATTCTTTTGTTTACATCTCTTACTCAATTACTTTAAATGCAGTGAAATTCAATGTCAACTAATCGTTTGCTAAATAAAATATTTTTTCCTTTTTACTACAATGCAATGGCAAATTCTCAGAAATTTCTGAAAAAAATCAATTGTGTAACCATATTCTTCCTGGCGCCCCCACATACATTTATAAGAACTACATTGCCAAGCCGTTTTGACTGACGAATATACAAATTGAAAAATTTACTAAAAATCGACAGTACCTATTAAATTTTTTAGTGGAAGATTTCCTAAGTTTGAATTTTGATTCCTTTATTGTGCATTAATTTAGAGCGATTTTTTTTTTCTTAAGCAATTTACAAATTTTGGCAGTCGGAAGTTGGATGGAGGTGTGTGTAAGATAGTTCACCTATTTGAAATTTCTGTACTGGTCCAGTATTCTTCCAACATTTTTTTTTTTTTTTTTAATTTAAAAGGAACATGCGGTGGGTGCTGATAGTTAAAAGAGTCATTTCAGCTTATCGTATATACGTTGCTAAGAAAGCGACTTAATTGTAGTATTGTAGGGGTATTGAAAAATGCTTAAGAAACGCAAATTTTCAATTACATTGGTCGTTTTTGATCGTCTTAATTGTCAGACAAATAAAATAATTTTTACGAAATTACGGAAGTGCCAAAATTGATCCTTTTGAAAAAATATAAATTGTTAGTCCACAAGACAAAATTCATATCAGGATCTAAATAAGATGTTGAATTCATGTTCACTTATCTGGCTTGACGAGCGGCTAGGGGCCTGGTAGATACCACAACTGCAGGAAATTTTCGCTAATGTCAAAGAAAAATTGTTTTTATATACATTGTTATTGTTTTCCAATTAGGCTTGCAAATCCGAATAAAAACACAGTCTTAAAAAACCAACCTTTGGCCTTGACTTATAAATAAATGCAACAATAATACAACAAGACAATAATACAACAATAATATAATGTAATATAATTATAATATTTAAAAAAAGAATAAATACGTACACATTTTGTCCCATAACTTCTCAGTCAGCTATCGCACGGGCCCAAAATCTTTTACACTTTTAATTTTTGAACACTTATAATATACTATAATTCCAATAACTAGATTCCCGAGCCAAAACTGATATTTTAAAGTTCTACTTTCACTTTGTTTACTTCCATCAAATAAATAATTTTGTGTTCCAAGTCTAAATGATTTCAATTAAACTTTAAAAGGCTTCATTCAGTACCTTTGATAAAGATTACTTTTGCGCCCATAACTCACAACCTGCAAAAACGAGTAATATTAAAT
The DNA here is from genome assembly GCA_019455685.1 of Philornis downsi. Classification (NCBI taxonomy): domain Eukaryota; kingdom Metazoa; phylum Arthropoda; class Insecta; order Diptera; family Muscidae; genus Philornis; species Philornis downsi. The sequence goes on along the minus strand of JAHXMU010000112.1, from coordinate 803,687 downwards.
TTTGCAAATTGGTGAAGTTTGCTCCTTCTCTTACTTAACTTTTGATCAATAATTTTAATACGTAATACATAACACAATTTTAAAAGTGCCTGTGCAATCTACTGAAATCTTGCGAACAAAAATTTTTGCTAATTTTATTCTAAGGTTACAAATTGATGATGTTTTGATATACTTTCTGACAACTGCCACACCAAAAAAGCGGATTTGTTGTCAACCACTTTATTGTCACTAATTTAGAATTCATACTTCGGATTAATCGATTAAAATTTAGTAAATATCTATGTATATATTTTGGGGAGCACATCGTAACTTGTAAATTTCGGATGGATTTTCTCACTACTTCCCTATACCTTAAAATCTCAATGAATCCATTGTCACATCTTCTTGCATGTTCTTAAAAATCAGATTGTCTTAAACATTAGCCAATGACTGAAACCAAACCACTTTAAATACTAAATATTTTAGTTCATTGCCTTGGTATTGGAATTGCAACAAAGCCAGCTTAATTTCTTTGCATGAAAATATGGTTACGAAATTTATAAGTCGATTCGCCTAACAGAAATTTCTTTATATATTTATTCAAAATTACGTGCGCAAAATTTAGGCAAAAGATCTTGTGAATATGGCATTTAGTTTTCGTTAGATAACTGATTTTTATATGAACAGGATAGGTGTTGGCCGATTTCGAAACTTAATGTAAGTGCTGACTGCAGTTCGCTAAGCAACAACGGTTGGTGGTAACTCTGTTACATACCCATCTATTTACCTATAATGCAGTCTTCGTATAACATTTAATCTAATGTTTTGATATCCTTGAAATTTCCTGTTGCAATAATAGAGAGGAAAATACGTGCTCAGATCAACATATTGAAAAAGTCTGGTTATTTATGTAATCATGTGCCGTAATTTCCGTAAATGTGTGAGGGTAAATATATGCGCATTTCTGAAATAATACAGCTATTTAATACGATTTTAAATAACAGTGAATTGGCTGTATTATAGAATATTATAAGCAAAAACAGTAAGTAATGACTGTCACTTCTCTTCCCACTGCCTTTTATCACACTCTCCATCTTCCCCTTCCTTTCTCTATATTCCATTTCCTCTCTGAAAGGACATTTGTTATTTTATCCGTAGTATTGCAATTGTTGCTTTACAATCCCTTTTGCATTTTAAATACAGTTAAGTAGTGATTTTGTACTGCATTTCCGGTTTCCGGTTGGAAATTTATACCGTCCTTTAAACCATTTGCATTTTTATTACTTTATATGGCATTAAATAACTGTCCGTTTTATTCACTCAAACACGCCGTCTGACACAGAGACACAAAGAAGACAGGGCATGCAATTTTATTTAATAGAGCTACAAACAAAGTTACAGCTGAACATCTGAAACAGCAGCGCAGTGCGCGGCAGCAACTCAGACTCAAATGCTATGACAAAATATGTAAAAAAATATTAAATATCAACAGATAACCTGATATTTTTGCCACATTCCGTTTTCTTTTGTCTTTCCAATTTTAAAGGTTTCCACTTTGTTTAATTCATACTTTGTACTTACAATTCTTTTGCGCTGTCGCTCGGGGTTGGAGATTTCATTGGAAAATTCGGATTTTCATTTTAATTGAAGTGATTTCTGTGAAAAACGGAATACTAACCTGATTGTTTTTCACAATTAATGAAGTGTCGTACTCTCAATGGCGCCAAAGAGTGTGCAGCCGCTCATGTGATGCTTCGAATAAAATGTAAGCCATGAAATGTATGAGAAAGTCTCCCCTGAATTTCAGCCATAATAATCCATGCAAAAAGCATAATACATATGAGACAACAATAGCAATTGTTATACATGTAATCCTGAATGAAGCCTCGTTACAGTTCCAGATGCATTTAGGTCGGTTTGTGCCCTGGAAGAAGAAGACAATATTGAATTGCTTAATAGTGATATGAGAAATAAAACATATTTAAATCAGGGATCGTAATAGTAATACGTTTAATTCACCCTTAAGAATAATCTGTGGTTTTCACTACATCACTTCCAAATTTATTAAATTAAATTAAATTATGTTTACATATATCTTTTCAGAAATAAACTTTCATTTTTAATAGGTTTGTGTAAACATTTTTTTCTAAGCCTATTAGTGAAAAATGATTAAACTGAGGTACAAATTAGGGGTGCTATGAAATTCATTAGTTTTGTGTATCACAATTCGAATTCGATTCCCATAATTTCCAAGAATTTCATATTTTTAAGAAATGGCAGACTTTGTTCGTCCATAGAAAAACATTCTTCAGGTATCGAATCGCTTTTAAATCACTAAAAGACTAAAGGAATTGAAAATGTCACTCTACTTTGTGAAGAACCGCAACATTAGTTTAGTCGATAACATGAAAGAGAAATTCAAAACTTAAATATTTGCATTCAAAATTCCATAACACTGCCTTGGGATACTATAATAGTATATAAAATCAGAATTTAGTTGATTTTTGGTAAAATTTCGCATCATTTTTGCAATGTAAATTAAGTGTTGATCTAAAGTATTAGACTGAAATAACTTATTTACATATATTTTTTAGGTGGTACCAAGTAATCCAAAGAGGACTTGGAAAATTAAATATCGTTTCGAAATTCCTAGGATGTAGTGTGATTACAATTGATTCAAATTTCATGTCGTTATTAGCAGAGTATATTTTTTAAAAATGAACACAAAGTTCTGAGATAAACATGGACTTGTTTGAAATTGGTATAACATTTTAGAAAATGGTTTCAGAATTTGGAGTTGGCTGCAGATGCACCTTATATGCGCTTGTTACTTTCAACAGCGCTTGTCTTTCTCAATTCATTCTTCGGTGATTTTAGTAAAAAAATGTTTAAGATTATAAATAAAGTATAACGAAAAAAAGTAAGTAAATAAATAAAATAAATAAATAAATAAAAATAAATAAATAAATGTAATTGATGAAAGCAAAACGGCGCATTTTTTCGAGCTATATAGGCGTCTGATATATATGATTTAGATAATATCATAATATTTTTGATGTTCACATTTTTATTTAAGAAATTATTTAATTATGGAGGACAATAATCTATAGTAGCAGAAATTCTTAGGGTTATTTCATTTTGTTTTTTTGCATGCTATTACTTTTTTATTACATAATAGTTTAAAGTAAGAAACTTCACTGCTATTATATTATATCGTTTGATTATATTATATCGTTTGGGAAAATTTGATAAATTTAGATTTTACTATTAAAAAATTTAAAATAAAAGGGAACTTTTATTTTTTGTTGACATTTATATAAACTTCCCATCTAAATTGAATATAGTACTATAAAATAAACTTTCTGGTATACTTCTACACTTAAAAGTAGACAGTAAAATCAAAGATGAAAATAATAGGTTAAATTTTTAAGCAGCAATAAGAAAACTTAAAAAAAGAATTACTTATTCTTTCTTTCTTTCTTTTTTCCCGAAAAGAGTAGTTCTTTGATTTCAGGTAAAAGTGGTGCTGTCTCTTTAGCAAGGCGTAATAATACGAAAACAAAAGGTTTTATCTATCTGAGATAAAAAATAACGTCTAATCACACGCGGAGTTGCCACAATTTTCAAAGATTTCACAATTTATTAAAGGTTGACATTGTGAAATTTTTACTTGAAAATGGGTGCTTCGCGAAACATTTAACTAAAAAAAATTTGGTGATTTCCTCTTGCATTTGAAGAAATAACTTTTCGAAAAAATATCTTTTCCTTAAGAATTTAGTGAGGGAAAATTTTTCTAAAAATTTCATAAATTTTCCTTGAGACTTTTCAGCAGAAACGATAAACCAGGAAATCTTATAAATATACACTTCCACTTAATTAATAATATTTTTATCATAAACATGTACATATATCAATTAAAATGTAATATTATATGAAACGAAATGTAATGCTTTAACATAGACCAGTAGGTTCAATTCAATTTAGTTGAGTTAAACTGCAATTATATGTTAATTTTCCTGATGGTGACACGAATTTGTTTATCGGGGTATTTGCAAATTGAACATCTTTTTCAACTTCTTTTGTTGGAAATTTAGTCAGTTTAGTAAACATTCACGCTTTACGTTCTCCATCCTTAGCTTCTTCTGTCATTGAATTGATATTAGTACATATCTACATATATCAACAACCTACGTATAAAAGGATAATGGTAGATAGGTTTTCATTAACAAATTTCCATTCACCTTATGGTTATTTGGTATAATCATTGAAGATATCGAGCTCGATTAAAAAAAAAGTGAATCCATTAAATTCCGATGAATTTTTTGGAGATATAATATTGCATATGTGCAAATTTCACTGATTTGTACAGAGTTGATTGTTTGATTTTAGCAAAGTTTTAAACACTAATCTAGTGGTGGCGAAAGTATAATTTCTCGTTTTTTCGGAAATTATCAAATGATAATTTTTGGAAAATAATGTGAATTTCCAAACTCTGAACCATTGACACAAACAAGTCCAAAAAATTCAGGCTTCAACAGGCTTAAGTCACATAGCCAGTCATAACTCTCTGCCATATCACTGTTAGATATAGGAGTCACAAGGCAATTAATATTTAGTTACTTGCATGGTAATTCTAAAGTTGATCATAACATCAAGTTTTTATTGGCATGAAATAAAGAAATGTGAAATCTTTGGTATCCCTCTTTTCTTCGCCACCAACCGTGAAGTTAATTGAATTGATTGTCGAAGTTTTATGTTAAAATTCTAAGCATTGTTTTCAATTTCATGCATTTATTCATTTATTTTTTTGCATTTATGTACTTAAATTAAAAATCAATTATTATAAAATTTCCACGAGAATTAGAAACGCTAATCAACAATTTTATACATGAGTTTTTCTTTGTGTTCGCTATCAAAATTTTTTTTGGTATTTAAAGCTCATTTTTATTTGAAAATACTGTTTAGTTCTACTGCTTGTCACCTAAGGCAATATTTACTTGTGCTCAATTAAAAAAAAAAAATTACAATTTTTTTTTTTTTTTTTTTGGTGTATCCTTAATATATCACATCCCTTTATTAGTAGACTAAGCCATCCATCAAGTTCATAGCAAATATAAAATCAAAAGAATAACATATATGTATCTACTTTCCCCAAATCAGCGTGACTGCAAATGCTTTCTAGAGGATTATGTGGTCAGAAACTCTGAACACGAATTTACTCTGGTTTTCAAGGGCAGAAAGCATACGCATTGCAACAAATAACATTATTCGGCACTAAAGAGATTGATATAGAGTATTGGACTTTGCGAAAGGCTTACGCTACACAGACATACTTCAAACAGTGTTATCTCTTCGTAATGTCCATCCATTTTTAAGGATTTCGCTGTGATAAGGGGGCTCACTGTTGCGAAAATGTGAGATATAAATGCCAAGGGAATAAAGTGTACAAAGAAATGTGTGAATTTCAATATTATTCTACATGACAATCGAAATATCATAAAGGGTTGTTCGTTTTAAAAACCTATTGCAAATAAATAAACACTCAAACTATTCTCGATAAAGCGCCCATACTCGTATATAGAGCGTGATCATTTTCCATCATATTCGTTTTCTACAAAGTGTTGGCCATAAGATAATCCATAAGATTCTACAATTATTATGTTATATTTTCCCAGCCGTGCATTTTTCAATGGTATTTCTATACTAAATTGAATATCCGCTCCTCATGGGGAATATATAACTAAAATTCTTTTAGATTGAATATGAAATTACACGTGAATGCACCACTCTAATGTCACAAACAGAACAACAGCCATCTATTTACTTTAAATAGACAAATGGGGATTTTAGGTTCACAACATACTTCCAATGAAACTAGCTCAGTAGCTCATCAATATTGTCAAAATATTAATACATTTTTTATGGCCTTTGATCTTGAAATCTGGTGAAAATAATGAAGAAATTTTAGACGATTCTTATGTCACAAGCGCAAGTGTGAACATATGCTTATCTCAAGTTGATGGATGTGGATTTTAATTTAAAAATATTAAGCGCAACATGTAAATATCTCTACGAAATCTATAGCTCTTGTAAAACACATCGATTAAAACATCAACACTGACAAATGTTCATGATATTTCGCGCATAGTAATATCCTCAAATCTATGGTTTATTCATATATCATTTTAAAAATTTATACATAAATATCCGTTAATGGTAATATTTTTAGGCACATATTTTATGATCCAAACGCTATTTCATTATAGAGGACTAAAATTTGGAGCTGATTAATGTAACGCCAACAATGTTGGTTATAATGTCCTGGTGCAGAATTATGTAGATCTTTCGGCAATATGCCATGACCTATGCAACCCTACAGCATACATAAATTGTGTGTTGTAACTGAGCCAGTTGCTTAGAAAAGTTATGTAAAAACCCAAAATGTCTGAGGTAATTATTATTTTGTAGAGGCAAAAAGTAGCCCTTGCCCTAATAAAAATAAGTAGCAAAACGTTATATTACGTTATTACACTTACTGGAGATATTCAACTGTTAAAAATATTATTTTTTTATGTATTTCAATAATAATAAGTCAAGCTTTTTAATTGCTATTTTCCCTTAAGAATTTTAGAATATATCGCATCTTTTTTATGGGCAGATTTATGTCGATTTGTGATATAAAATTTAATTTTTTGTACGTTTCTTCCAATTTGGCAACTCGCCATTCAAATAGCCCTATAAATGATAATATGTTATAAAGGAATAAGTGTATGATTAATTCGCAAGAGAAAAACAGCTGTATTGTTGGTAAAAAGACAAAAGTACAAAACTGCTGTTTATATTGGTTCAGTGCCTCAATAACAGGTAATTAGTTACGTTGCTGTTATAAATCCGTTGTTTCAATATATGCACGTATTACGCTTTTTCTTTAACCGTTGTTTTTAATATTATTGTGGCACTGGCTCCAGAAACCTTCTGAAAGTCAGAACCTTATATATAATTCGGAGCAAGTCTTTTTAAAGGTCACGAAAGTTCATAATTAGTTTATATACGCTGTTCATGGTAAGAACTGTCAAAATCCTTAAAATAGCCATCAACCGGAGGCTCCACCTCTTCATTGTTGGCAAATTTTTTTACACCGATCCATTTTTTCAAGTTTGGAAATTGAAAATAGTTCGAAGGAGTTACGAGATGAAGCAATTTGAAATTAAATTCAGTAATATTGGCGATCGTAATAATGAATGTATGAACTGGAGCATTGTTTTGATGAAACAACACCTTCTTCTAAATGCTGCTTCTTCTTCTCTAAATGCTGCTTTTCCCCATAATTCCGAAATAGAGCACCTAAATGCTGCAATAAATTAGCATAATATTCACCGTTGTTGGTTTTTGCTTTCTAAAGATGATCAGTAAAAATAATGCCATTCTTATTCCAAAAAACAGACGCCATTAACTTGCCTCCACATGGAATCGTCTTCGCTATCTTTGGACACGATTCTTCCATTCTAGTCCACTGCTTTGACTGTTCCTTTGTCTAAGGTGTGAAGTGATGGCCCCATGTCTCATCCATGGTTGTAAATCGACGCAAAAATTTGGCTTTATTGCGGTGAAACATCGCAAAAAACTTTACTGAAACATCTTTACGACGGCTGTTTTTGGTCTATTGGAAGCGAGCGCGGCACCCATCTTGCACACAGCTTTCTCATCTTCAAATCTTTGGTTTTTCTTCCCTTATTTTTTCTTCTTTTTTAAATGCCTATAATTTCAGCTAATTGACGCACCTTCAGCCAACGATCGTCCAGTACCATTTTGTGGATTTTCTTAACCGTGTCTGGCGTGGACATCTTAAATGGTCAACCACTGCGGTGTTTATCTTAGCAGCTCGTATGGCCTCGTTTAAACTCTTCTAACCAAACATTTTACAGTCGTAAACGAAGCAACTGACTGCCCCAGAATAGAATATAGTTCGGCTTTAATAATAATAATATTTAATATGGTTGGACTGAGACCTTTCAAATGGAAATATTGTGTTACATAACGGTGAGCCATTTTTTCCATTATTAAAAAATCCACTGAGATCGTTTACTTTTGATGGTTGAAATAAAAATACTAAACAACGTGGAGATTTGTATTATAACTTAAAACATATTTTATTTTTTTCACCAAAATCATTTTTTTTTTTCAAAGTACCGGCACTATCTGTACCATCACGTCAGCTAATTTTGGGACCACCCTCGTACGTAGTAAATGATCCCAACACCAAACATTTGCATTTCCACCACCAAGTGTTGCAAAACAATGGATCAGATTTAATTATGTCCCATTAAAGTTTTTATCTATATCGTCCAGTAATTATTAAATTTGATAAATTTAGAATATACAGATCTACAAGTCTGAATTAAATTAAAAAATATGCAGATAAAGTATACAAATAAAAGTGAATCTTCAAAAATAAAGCAAAATCAACAAAACTAAATTTCTTCCCTTTTATGATGGGCTTATTAGGAAGAACAAATAGTGGCATTGCTTATTATGATTTCATTCATGTGGTTGCCTCGGCCGGCTTCGCAGTATCCTGTCAATCTAATTCTCCAGGACCTTAATGATGGCTTTTACATAATTCTGCTGAAACCAAATATGTCATATTCGTCTAAACTGCCATTATCTGCTGACGCATTATCTTGCCATTCAATTTTCGATTTTTTTCGATTATTTTCATTAACATTGCATGGCATTTGGCTCAAAAAGATACCAGTGTTTCGACCAGACTTTGAATAATCTTAATTATACTTCCATCTAATTGATTATTTAATTGGTGAAACATTAATCGAACTTCGCTATAACAATTTGTGTACCTAACTTAAAGTAAAAATCGACTTCTCTTTATGTAACTTTATTTATATGCTGCCTTATTTTGTGATGTAAGTCCAACTGCGTGGAGCGTTCAGATTACAATGAAAATGAATAATGAAGGCACTTTATGTAATTTCACGCACATGTAATACAATTTCTCTTGTTTATAACAGCGCACTAACACATATTTATATATATGTATAAGGAAACTCATTTGCAAAATCCATATATTCGCATAACCGTGGCCTTGTCAATGCCAATATCACCAATATACTCGTATACGAACTTGTATACACATGTAGGAAAACATATAAATGCGATATTTTCTTACGATTACACATACATTTATTACTTTTAGACAATAAAAATGACACGCACTCACTATACACGCAAGCTTGTTTATACGAAAACATTCTCACATATTCCAGCAAGTGTGAGTGCGGTGGCCATTGACAAAGTCAACCAACCCTCAATCAACGCAGTCATTATATTGTTAAGGAAATATTTTTATTTTATTTATTTTGTTTATGAACAACAGTGGTTTGTTGGAAAGGTTTTTCTCAGACGAATATTTCATTACGTTTCCTAAGCGACCAGTGTATTAAATATCCAGGATTCAAAATGCAGGGTTGTCCGTTTTTCGTTTTCAAGTAAAGTTAAATAAAACACACTTAAAGATAAGATTTCTATGAAACTTTTAGTTCATTATAATGTTTGGATCTTGTTATTATGTACGAAATATAATGTCACTAAAAATCCACTAGTTGCAGCAGTGGATGTTTTTGATGTAATTTTTAACCACTTTTTTGCAAATTTCGACCGGTGTATCGTCAATAACTTGACGAATGTTGGTTTTCAAATACTCCAACGTTTGGGGATTATCCACATAAACACGGTTTTTGACGTAGCCTTACAAAAAAAAGTATACTGGCGTCAAATAGCACGATCTTAGTGAAAAATTGACGTCGCCAAAAAGTGATGCTTTCTGGAAACTTCTCAAGCGATGAAGCCAAAATCAGTCGTGTTGTGTGACCACACATCGTCCAGTTTATAATATTCAATTACAAGCCAAAACAAGTGGGTTACCACACGATCATAGTGTCCTGAATGAACGGTAACAGTTTCTCTAGCGTCGTTTTCGAAAAATAACTGCCCAATGATATCTACAGACCATAACCGTCACTTTTTCCGAAAGCAATGGCTTTTCCACAATCACTTCTGCTTGTTGACGTAACCACCGACTGAGAAGTGAACTTCCCCGCTGGAGAAAATTTAGTACTAGTGAATCACCACTTTTGTAGTAAGTTTTAACAATTAACTATTAACTATTACGTTTACGGCCAACATTCATAAATGGTAAACCCTTCAGAAAATAAATAACACTTAAGATGACAGGCATTTAACAGCTGACAGCCTTGCCAGACCGCCGGGTTTGAAACCACTAAATGGATAACCCTGTATTTCCCGGGAAATAAGAACTTATAGGGAAGCCTTGCACCTCACACAGCATTGTGTGTATGTGATGAACATGTCAACAGAGTTTTTAAATAGTTCAATTATCGCTCGAGAAATGATTATTCAGCAAAAATGTTTTTTTTTTTTTTTTATTTTTTAAATGCCACATTTCCAATTTATATCACAAAAGAAAGAAATATTTAAAGTTTACACAGAAGATATAAATATTGAAAATTATCACATTCAAAATATTTGCAACTCTAACATAAACTGCAAGAAAAAGGCATAAAAAAAAGAAAACGAACTTAGTGAGGCAAGTTTATAGAAGCTGTACTATTTTAAAAAAATTGGCAATATGATAATTTTCCATTTCCCGAAAAATACTTATCAGCATAGCACTGCGTCTGGAATTAAACATCCGCTGTTTGGTTGTTGAATAGTGCATCTGCCGCCTGATCAACGAAATGTGAGTACTTATTTATCGGCCTCCATCATCAGATCTCCATCGTTTATAGTTCAATGACCATGAATGCAAGTAATATCCAGCTCAGAAATTACGCTTTTCTCAATCACGTATTACTTTTACGTATTCTTAGTTATGAGGATCATTCTCTTAGTTTATTTTTTAAACTGTGCTGTGGATGATAAAATGAAATAAAATCAATCAAAATTGTTTTAATGTCAAACAAAGGCCGACTATTTTTCGAAAATCTACAGTTTCAGTAGAACGGTTTAATCTGTTACTGACATTCTATACGCCAGTATTACTTTATGTAAATTCTGAGTTTGTGTGTAACTACGAAACTTTACTTATGTACATTCAGTTACATAACAAGAAACAAAACATATTTTATGTACACGAAAGCGACACAATTTGGCTTAAAGAATTAAAGTTATTGGCCTAATACAAAGTTGCTGGTGCTGCCGTTAAAGCTCATTAATTATTTTGAAAATAAAATAGCAGCTTGAATGATCTTCATCTTCCTTTTATGGCACCGGTAGCAGACAGCTCACAACTACCAGTTCTAAGCTGTGGGTCTGGTGTAACTGCCTCAATATTTTCTTAAGCAATATACCGCAATATACATAATATATATCGACTTATTCCGTTTTTCTAATGAGTATTTATAACGTTCTTTAGTAATAATCACGTTAACGATTAGACTGGTACCTTGCAAAAATATAAGAGTTGGAGTCCTTCCTGCATCTGTCAACTAGCAGATTATATTGCTTGTATTTAACGAATAAGTGTAGAATTGCAGACAAAATTCTGAAAAATGTTTTTTCCCCTCAATTTGATGTACTTTATTTACTTATGATCTTAAAGCCGTTTCTTCTAAATTTCAACCTAACTTAAAAATTGCTTCTGCCGCTGTCGTACTATCAACTGATATACGAATGGACGCACAAATAGACGAATAGGGTTAAATCGATATGGGCTCTTACTATGGCCATTAATGTTTGTATCTAATGGGGTCTCAGTACATATATTTTCAAATAGGATGCGGTAAAAGTCTGGTAGACCTCTGTATCAATTTGTGATTATGGTTTTAATCCTAAATTTGTACACTACTATATTAATAAGGATTACTCTACATAATTTTATGTTATGTATTATGATGTACTAGAGGTACTTCCAATAGCAAGTAACCGAAACTGATTTGTATATCTATGATAAAAATAAACATACCACAAAATGCCGCAAAATGCGTAAACTATCTAAGCTTGGCTAATTGTTAATAATTTTGCCGAAGTTATAGCAGCAATATTTTGGTTCGATATTAAATATTACTTACTGCAAATAAAACTACATAAAAGGCACTTAAAAAAAGTTATTTTAAAATATGTATTTATTGTATTTATTGTTTCCGATTATTACTGTGGAGACATATTCAAAGTTACCTCCCAATGTAATCAACATTAGGGCAATTACGTAAATTAAATCTAAATGATTCATGGGCCTAAACAGTTATTGATATTGTAATCAAATAACAAAGTATTAGAATAACGAAGTTTCGGACTAGTACGCTTAGGAGTCAAAATTATGTAAAAAGTCGAATTTTTGCACTGCGGTTTTATATATTTTAGAAATCTGGTGTTAAAAAAGATTCTATTTTGGGATTATTTGGACGTCTAGAAATATGTATTATTCTGTTAGAGATGTGGAAAAATACAAAAATTGGTTTATGAAATGTCTTGAAACATTAGCGGGATATTCGTAAATAAAATTAAAATGTCATAAACTGGTTTCGTTAACAAAATATGTAATCATAATACATGTTAAGAGCGCTATGATTAGGGAGTAGATCTCAAATAGTATGCATATTTTCGAACTTATTTTATTCTTTTGCAACGTACTTCATTTAGGAGTTGTCTCATTAAGTTGGAAAAAGCCGCATCTGCGGTTGCAAATCTATTGAATATGCGTGATTTCATCTACACTATCTAACGTTAAACTATCACTAAATGAAATTGGAACATATATTTTTAATTTTCCCACTTAATTAAACCTATTTAAAACCAACAACGTAAGTCTTAAAAGTTTTTAGGGATTAATAGCTCACCCAAATTACAATATGTGATCAGTAGCTTTCAGTGGAGCGAATTGTACTTAAAAAAATATAATTTTTAACATAATTTTAACTCACGAAATTAATTTAGAAATACAAAGTATTTTTTCCATAACAAATAAAATAAACCAAGATTTTATCTTGTTATTCCTATATGTGGATTATTGGCTGCAATTTTCTTCGTTATCATATCGATTACGGTACTGAAGGGGTAGTTCAAAATCCCATTAACTTATTATACTTTCGCCTGAAAGTATTAAGGTACCTATCGCTTGACACGGAAAAAAATGTAGCTCCTGCATCGAAGCGTTTAAAGTGCTAATACTACTTCACGAAATATGTTTCGTGAGTTTCTAAATCGATTAAGCTAAATTACTCTACCTGGTTTGTTGTTTGGCTGATAGCCATGGCGATTGCACCATATTACGAAACTTCTTAAAAAGAGAGTTCTTCAGATAGTTTTTTACCAGAGGTTAGTCGGGGATTGGAAATGAACTGTATCAAACTACACCTTCAGAAACTTCCTATACAATCTGAACGATTTCTCGAAATTTAATCTTGTCTCCATAATTCCTAAATGATGGAGAGCATCAACTCAGGTTTTTGCCTATTATATTAAATTATATTTAGCACAACTTAAAAAATATCCCATAAAAGCGACCGATTTAACCCATATTTTATTTGCTGTAGGTTTCGTGTGATCGACCGTGGCGCGATGGTTAGTACACGCGAATATCGTTCGCATGATCGGAGGTTCAATCCCGCGTACAGCCAACTATCATTATTAGAGCGACCGTCGCTTCGGTGTTTCTGGCGAACACTTCGATTAGTAGAGTAATAGACAAGTTTTGTAAATACTTTTCAAAGTGTAATGTTCGGAGTCATAGCAAAACTGTTGGTCCCGTTGAGTAAATTTAAAAATAGAATGTTTGTAATGTCGCTGAATGTGAAAAACTCTCCTATTTCTTATTCGTGAGTTGAAAGCGAATATGTTGTCCTCTTCAGTTTAGGTCTAGAAGCGGTCGCACTAAATTCAGTCAAATTTGGCACACTTGGTGTGATTCATACGCTTCTTCTATTTCCCAATACGTAGATTGTAATAACTTACATTTTGTTCTGTTGTGTTGTGTTATAAAATTTGACAAAATTTACAAACATCGATTGGATAACCAAATTATTTCCCACAAAGCCAAATTAATTATTTTAACTCATGTATTCCTGCATTAATATCATTCATCCAATTTTACTAAATTCAGTATAACTTAGAATGCATCGTAGGCGTGTCATGCCCTAAGGATGCTACACATACAAATTAGCTGGATTGCCATCTAAAATTGGTCAGCTTCATAATTCCGAATAATTATTGGTATGAATAGGCAGATATACCACACAGTTTCTGGCACCACGTACACTTTTCCACTTTGGCAAAAGGATGTTGGTTGAAGGCATGTGAAGTTAATTCACCTAATCAAATTCTATCTCCGCTCATGATTTTTTATTCTTCATCGTCATTTCGCAAAATACGTCTCTTTAATAGACATGACGTAATTTACAACATTTTCTTCCCCTCGGCTATTACCGTATTAGGAAAATCTGGTTAATTGCTGATGCGTTATATGGTGGACATCACCAAACGTAGGTCATTCAATACATGCATTTGATTTTAACACATTAAGCTTGTGGCAAAAAATGTACCAGACGTAATGACTGAAATTTGTGACTGTACTTTTCAAAGCTTTCGACACTTTTAGAAATATGTGGATCTGCATTATTTACTCTGGTGTAACGAAAATTAAAAGCATTTTTTCCACATTTGATTACTACCAGACATGGGTGCAGCATATTTTAATCAATGTTCAAACTACAAACACACACACACACACACACAAGTACCTACAATACAGCCACCGTACATTAAAGATAATAGCAAGTTTCTTCTTCTACTTTCTTTTTTTTTTTTGTCTTGACACACAAACAACTTGTAAAATTTTTAATGGCATCAGACTTTTGTGCTCATTGTTGCGTCTCATTCTTATCGGAAGGGAATGGAAGCTGAGTTTGAGTAGTTTTTGAAGCGATGACACAGATTCAAACAATCAAGCAGAGGCAAAGTAATAATAAATCAATTCCAAAACAAAAAAGCACGGGGGAAGGGAATGGAGGGACTATGAGGCTATGAGGCCGTAATGCAAAACGCAAATGAGAAGAATAAGGACGGCTAACGAAGGCAGATGTCGGTGTTGGAGTTTCCAGCAGTTCCTTCCTTTGTAATATCCGTTCCAACTAAAATATCATCAACAGCGAATGTAAGTGACAAAAGCCTTTTATTCGTATGGATCATTGTAATGATAACTGAAGATGAAAAAATACGATTGATTATTTATAATGACACCAAACGAGAAGGCAGGCAGAGGTTGTGATGGTGTTCAAGTTCAACAAGATATGCAATGTGGTAGGTGGCAGCGACTAACGCCCCTTCTGACACTTTAACATCTGTGTACAGTCATTGTGCGTGCTGTGCCCTGTCATACTTTAGCTGACTGACTGTTTTCGAAAGAACAGGATACAATTTTCGATAAATAAAGCAATAAATGTAAAATAAGCTGGAAAAAATGCACCCACTCTACTTCCCGAAAATATCATACAAAGGCTGCTTATTGTTTAATATTCAATGCGATTCAGCCAAAAAAACAAATACACAAAAACAAGAACAACGACAACTTTTTTTTAACAGAAAATTAATTAAAAATGTGCGATTTGGATACAAAAGCAGCAACTCTTGTTTAACAAAGATATTGGATGATTTCATGAAAAATGCCAGTTGTTTCCATTGTTAATGCTGTTGCTTGTTCTTTTGTCATTTTGTTGGTGTGACAAAGAATTTTGAATGACAATTTGCCAACAAGTGAGACACAGTGAAAGCGGCTGTGTGCGTGTGTGTGTGTTTGCGAGTGGAACGGAAAGGGAATTGGCTTTAACTGAGCTACAGGTAAGCGTAAAGTGTTGACAGGATGTGACGACATTTGGGATTTTAATTCAAATTCAGAAATAAGTTTAAATACAACCTGTCAGTAGAGGTAATCCACTTAATTGTATAAATACCGCACTAGACTTTGGCTTAGATGACAATGTGGGCTGGGTTTAATGTTAATAACATCAGAGTACATAGCACAACAATTGCATGAACATGGTTATCGTACGCATCATTTTGCCTTTGAAATTTTTAGTTCAGTGAAGATGAAGATTTCTTACTGGAAATGAGATTACAATGCGATACCCTCCGTCTTACACGTTTGTTCCATTCTTTGATTATGCCAGATGTGGGTTAACGTTTTAATTAGGAACTGAAAAAGGTTATTTCACAACTGAGCAATCTGATATGAATATATATTCAAAATATGATAGCTTCAGCTCAAAATCATTTCAATTCTTTTGTTACTTTAAATACTTTTTGATAACACATATCCGTTCCAATCACGCACTTCCTTATATTAGAAAATTTCAGAATATAAAACTATCAAATTTTTATAAAATCTATTTAATGGAAAAAGATTTTCCTATACAACTTACACAATTAAGATTAAGGATGTTGTATAATGTTGAATTGCAATAACACAAAAGTTTTTCGAAGTTGGTACTCATTCTACCTTCGCGTCATTTACAAAGATAGTTTACAGCTTAGAGTTCACAGAAAGGTTATTTCCGAAAATGGAAAATGTAAGAGAATATCCAACAAAAGCTTAATAGCATTTTTAATGATGTCGTATTTTGTTAATACCCTCACTGTAGAATTGTTTCGTAATATGGTTTTGGCGGCCCTGAAAATTTGTTTTATCGCCAATCTGAAAATACGATCGACCAGTGTTCAAAAACGTCATTTGAAAGCAATATGCATTTATTAACTTCAAACTTCCTTATAGCTTTATTCAAATAACACGTAGTATATTTCAAAACGGCTATAATTTATATGGAACAACATTTCCATATACAGGGTGGTATGTCAATTGTGCTACAATAAGAAATTCAAATTACTTTTTTTTGTTGTATAGAAAATTAAATTTTATTTTTATTAGTGATTGGTTTTGAGATGTAAATGATCTCCATGTTTATTCACGTATGTACGACACCTGATAATTGCGGCCTGAAAGATTGAAGTCGGCATCGCCTGAATTATTTTTTTAATAAACTGCTTGAATTCCGTCAAATTCCTTGGTTTCGTTTTGTTTCCTCTTGCTTAACATAACCCCATAAAAAAAAAAATTCTGATGCGGTCAGGTCAGGTAACTTTGAAGAGCCGCCGGAAAGTGAAGTTTCTGAGTATGTGTGCAGCTGCTCCATCTTGCTGGAACCAAATACTTTTGAAAGAAATGGGTGAAAGAAACTGTATCAACATCTTTAAATAAAGCTCTACATTGACAATTACTGCTACACCGTAGCACGATTCATGTGCCATTCTGTATTATGTTAGGATCGTAGCAGTAATACATCGCTAGAGTCGTGAAGTTCGTGGAGGCTGTTATTCTGATATTTTGTCTAAAATCATTTTATGCAACAAATTAGGAAATCGGTTCTTAGGCCATAACTTATAAATGTAGTTACCTCAGGCTTAAACGAGTACCTAAAGAACAAAATTTTTTTATTAACTTTAGGGAAATTCCTTTCTAAAAACATGATTTGATAATTAATTCCAAAACGCAGAGGTCAAAACTGTGTTATATAAACCCGGTTTATATACTAATTTTCTTAATCCTTCTGTCGCAATAGTTTTGCTTTAATACTCATTTCGGTTATTGACCAAAATTATCCATTGTATTTTAGATAAAAAATATTAAAAAGTGGTTCCTTTTTTAAAATATTGGTTAATTTACTCTACTCATTTTAACGCTGGTGGATTCGATAATGAATGGCTTTTTTAACTTTTGAATGAAAATAAGTATTTTAAAAGAAAGTCTTACACAGCAAAAGCGAGAGATTTTTGGCCTATATGAGCCTTTTATATCATTATTCATTCAATTTTTCAAAAACTAAACTAAGTACCAAAACGCTAAAGCACTCGTTATTTTGAATTTCGTTTTGCAATACATTTAGTAGGAAAAATAACTAATTTATATTAAATTTTCAATATTTAGCTAATTTTTCAAGCGAATGTTTTCCTTGCTCTAATTTAATGAGTCATTTTGAAAATGAAAACGAAAGTAACCAAAGTAGTGGGTAATTTTCCTATTTCTTAAATATTTATAACATTTCTGTTAGCATTCTCGGTAAGAAGCTTTCTTTAGATAGAAACACAAAAACCTTCTGCCAAATTCTTGTGAATTCTTCTAACTTCTCAGTGTGAATTATTCTCCACAATTCTTATAAATAATTAGAGGCCATAGCCTAATGTAAAAATCATGGAACAAACAAGTACTTCTATAAATGCCACAGTGCTTTACAACATAAATGAATTTGAAGACGTAACTTTTTTGCTTAATTTTTTACTCGTGAGTACTTCTCTAATTTATTGTGCAGATTGCAAGCAAAACCCAAATATTCGCCCATCGTATACCCGAAAGTATAATTGATATTTATTTCTCCGATAATTTTTCAACATTTTGAGTCCTGGTAAAAAGTTATTCAAATTTTCAAGCATTACTCAGTAACGCAAATTATGTAAATCATAATAACTAAGTTTTGCATAGATATCATTCTAATTACAGCATTTACATTGCCTACTAAATGATTGTAACACAACATTACGCTGGCATTCCAAGAAAACCACTACCATAAATTAAGCCATGATATCATATTATTTGCTATATTTCAGAGTTAATTTACCACATAATTGAAGGCCGTTTTGAATACAAACCCGACTACTGGTCATGGTTGTATGGGGTGAAAACGTCAGAGCAATCAATATTTTAAATTTATGAAATTGTGCGCGTCCGTATTTTGTAACGTATAGCTTTTTGTGAAAAGTTAATGCCTGGAAATTGAGACAACTTAAAATCGTAATAAAATATTTGAAATTCTATACCCATTATTGACCAGAAAAAATACAGAACCATAAAAACACAATCATTTTGAAATGCGGTTTACGGGACTTTAGCATTACATGCCATTGTCCCATAGACATATCACAGAGCCGTTTCAAATGGCCAGTATTTGAATGGAATTTATGAATATCTATAAAAAGGTTGGTAGTGGAGAAATTGTTATGATTTTGTCAGTAGAAAAATGGAATTCTGGTAAAACGTATTTGAGGGATTGTTCTTTAATTATTGAACTTATGTTTAAAAAAAGAAGAAAGGGACCAAATAATTTAAGTTGTCTGCTGCCCCTCGAAACAATAGGAAGTGTGTACTAGGGTGATTAAATATGTGGAAAAAATTTGTAAAAATTTTACAACTAGCGTTTTATTATTGATTGTTCCTTAGAATTTGCAGCACATTTATGTCAAAGACTTCTAATTAACATAATTTCAATATAAATATCGACAATAAGTATATTTTATAAATCATTTCTGCACTCCAATACCTTTAAAATGCAGAAATTTTTTATTTATAGAATCTTAAAACTTAACTACAGATTTAATACAGTTAAAAAAGACTAGTTGTGGACAAAAGAGAAAAAATAATATTATATTAATAATAAAAAATATACGGAGATTACGAAATAGCTGAGTCGGACGCAAATGCCTTTTAGTAGAAATCTGAAAGCCCTCAGTCAAGTATCGTATATCATGACTATCATAGAAGAAGTGAATACAGGATTATCTACTTGGTTGCTTCAAAAACGGCGGTCTGACAAGATTGTGCGCTATTAAATACCTGTTATCTGAAGTGTTATTTATTTAGTGAAAGGTTTGCTATTTACAAATGTGGATCGTTTAACTACCAAAGAACGTGTAAAAATAGTAAAAACTTACTACAAAAGTGGTTATTCAAAAGTGGGCAGTTTTTGTGCATTATCATGACCGACCTACTGTGCGTGGAATTTGCAAGATTATGAAGAAGTTTGAAGATACAGGGAGCGTTACAGATGTGGTCAGACTTTTGCATCATTACAATATACTTCACTTAATGAAAGTGTAACGGATAATACGAATTTCAATTTACAGGGCTATGACCGTATGACAGCCGACTTTTTTGGCCTGTAATTGAAGATTATTAACTGGACGATATGTGGTGTCAACAAGACGGTGCCACAAAGTGAATTGATCACCAAGATCATGCGATTTGATGCCGTTGGACTTTTTTTGTGAGGCTAAATCAAAACCATGTTGAAGCATTTGAAAACCAACTTTAGACAAGTTATCGCCGATGTACCGCTCGAAATGAGCGAAACAGTGGTCGAAAACTACCTCAAAAGGATCACTGCTATAACAAGTCCGGAGGCGGTCATTAAGTAACATTGTAAGTCGCACATAATAGCACGTTATATCGAAATAAAGGCATCATCGAAATTATGGATTTATGTGCGTTTTATTTAACTATACTTTTGAAACCGAAATATTGGTAACCCAATATATTGGTACTACGTACGGTTGGCTACAGATCAAAACACTCAATTCGTGAATATGCTCTGAATGGGTTAAAAACAATGGTTGTAAAAAAACACGGGTTTTGCGCATTCAGCGTTTGATAAGCTATTTTATCTACTATTTTACTATATTTTCCTGGTATGTATTTCAAAAAATATATTTCTATATTTCTATATATTTCTTATTTTCTCAAAACTACTCAATCATTGTCAAATCCTACATTGAACCGGTGGATTTATCTCAAACTCCACTCTTTCTCTATTCATTCCATAGTGATATCAAAATCAATGTCAGAATCATCTTATATGTTATTATTGTTTTCATAAATATTAGAAAACTTAAGATATACAAAGCTCATGACTTGATATACGAGTAAATGTGTTTGTAGAAGAGTTGTTTGATTTTCCAAAGATTCCAAAATATTTTTTTGTATTCCTATACTATCGAAGCATTCTACCTTCCACCTCTGAGGGAAAACTATACTATTTACTATGTGTAAAATCTTATTGATCAACAATTGCACAAGTCATCAGTAAACTACAGTTTTGATTTTTTATTGTAAGTAATTCACAAAGCAAATCACTTTGCCTTTTTCCCCTGATTAGCTTCAAAAACATTATGCATTAGACATCATAAGTTCTTCCTAAAAATAATTAACCAATTTGATGTTGAAATCGGGCAAAGGCATACATATTGCTTAGTTAACAAATAACTTTTCAAATACACTAATTTGATTCGGAGACCTTTACGAAAATGAAGTTCGTTTTGGTTTTGATGTTGAGAATTTATTTGGTGTACATTAGAATTTTGTACCTGATTCATAGTTTAAACAACAAATCACTTCATGCATTGATTATTTTCTTACTTAAAGCAAAATTAGTAACCTAAAATGATTCTGTTTCTCTGTTGAAACATAATGATGTATCGATTCGAGAACTTGAAACAAAAATATAATTGTAAGCTGTTTCTTTTCTCAATCTGAATCAGAACTAAAACCGAATGTAGTTTTAATTCTTAACAGAGAAAAATGACTGACACCAAAATGGGAAAGATGATAAAGGTTCAATTTATTTTCTAAATTTACGATATCAGGCTTCCGTAAATTTTCACAGCTACTCAAAAATTATGTTTTTTTTTTATTGAAAAATTTCAAATAAAATACAAACAAAACTTTTCATAAACTGAATCAGAACCAAAATTGTTTCTAATTTCTTTCCGGTGGTAAAAAGCAGAAACAGAATTTAATACAATTTTGAGTCGGTTCTCAGAATCAAAGAAAAACTTTGTATGGTTTTGGTTTGGGTTTCACAAACTAAAACAAATCAACAGTCTTTTAGCATTTGATTTTGTTGTGGTGACGGTCCCTGATTTGAATCATATTTAAATTCTTTCAATTTCATCTATTAAATGAAACACTGTGAGCCTCTTTCTATAATGAACCAAAAGAAATAAAACAACCGAAAATATCTAAAGACTGTATAGGGTTTTCTGAGCAAGAAGTTTTGGCAAAATGTATTCAGCCATTTGTGTGTTATTGTAGCAAATTTCTTTATTAGAGGAAAAAGACAGGGAGCTTTTATAGATTTTGAGGCTCGAGATTGATGTTTGACATATGGTCCCTATAGCAAATTCCCTTATAAATAATTCTTCATCCGTTTGATGCTTTCAATTTTCTCACATCTTTTCGTTTCATAAAAATTGTCCCACATCGTACATCGTACCTTACGCATACATATACATAAAAGTAGCACAAAAGAATGCTCTTCTCGTGTACGCAGCACTTGACAGATTTATTGAGGACGATGTTTGCTTGCCTTGATTTAATTATGTTATTTGCCTAAATCACTGTTCTCAATTACAGTTGTTATTTGGTAAATTTTGCTTTCTTAACTATATCCCCTGCGGTCTTTGCCACTCCTTCGCCGTACAATGGCTAATTATTTGTTATTCTAAATGTCAAGTGTTGGCTTCATTCATGGATTTGAATCTGGCAAAGTACGCAAATAAAATGTAAAGACTTACATAAAAAGTTCTTATGTGTTACTCTCATACTTGGGCTACATTTGTATTATAATAATTGATGCCGTTTTTGTTTTCTTTGGCGTTTTATACGAACGTGAAGCCGAGAGTTTGCTGCTGATTACATACGAGTAGGTACAATAGTAGCGGGTAGGTGTTTACTGGCGGATGTTGTTGCGAGTGCGACCTCTTTAGTATATTACGTGAGTTCTGTACTGAATCACATGTTTTTCTACTCGAACTTTATTTAATATTTGATTTGCGATTGTGCGCGCGATTATAGTTTAATTTATTACACAAGAGGGTTCAGTGATATGTTGGGCCGCATACGTGGGAATGATGTGGAAATGGAAACGGAACGTTCTAAAGTAAATATTGCCTTGCAAGATCCTCGTTGGCGTGGCGTAATTATACATTCCTGTAGGTAACAAAATTCATATAAAGCTAGTTTCGTATTTACTGTTACTCTAACGGCTAACAGGTTAAGAGCGATTTCCAAATTTAGTTTGAAAACGTGTTTCCGGATCCTTCACGAGTAATATTAATAGTGTTGAATGCTTAACTGAATAAAGTGCACGTAATGGACGAGATTGACAAGAGTTTAGTTGGTTGGTAAGCTTGCGATTAGTTCAATAAATATTCGTCAAAAAATGATGCCAATAATGTCAATTATAGCAAAAAAATTGTTTTATTTTATTTTTATTTGAGGGGTGGATTATGCTTCCACCTAATAATGAATGGATAAATGTGTAATGTCAAACCTAAAAAAGCATGTCGCTGTCGATTAAGTTCGAATATGTAGAAGGCTTTAAGATAGCTCATAACTCTGACCCCAGTTAGATGTCCTACTGCAATATTACAACTTTTCTAGGCCGCTGAAGATTTCTGATTGTTATTTGTTCAAACCGCCTGCACTGCGTAGTGATACTTTGGATATTTGCCAGATTAATATCGTTGTTATATCTGTGGTCACATCCCGTAACAACCTAACTCGAGTTGGGACACAATTGAGTTATTAGCACCATCGTATTCAGCGTACCTAAATTTATTTGCTCTAAATTTTTCATGTTTGTATCTCTTCTAGGAAGGAAATTAATCCTAAAAAACCTAATAGCTTAAGTTATTTTTCTAAATGACTGTTTTGGCATAACTGCCTAAGTCAATTTACAATTACAACAAATATAAACATTATTTTTTCATCATTGCCTAAATCAACTTAAGTCGTTAATCCAAAAAAATAAAGAAACAATTTTATTTTCCTAACTTGAGTTAAGCTCTTATTCCGAATTACAATTTCGTTTTTTGATAAACATAAATT
>JAHXMU010000112.1:723991-779961 GCA_019455685.1 Philornis downsi | reverse complement strand
AATTTATGTTTATCAAAAAACGAAATTGTAATTCGGAATAAGAGCTTAACTCAAGTTAGGAAAATAAAATTGTTTCTTTATTTTTTTGGATTAACGACTTAAGTTGATTTAGGCAATGATGAAAAAATAATGTTTATATTTGTCGTAATCCTAAATTGACTTAGGCAGTTATGCCAGAACGTTCGTTTAGAAAAATAACTTAAGCTATTAGGCTTTTTTGGATTCATTGCCTTCCTAGAAGAGATACAAACATGAAAAATTTAGAGCAAATAAATTTAGATACGCTGAATACGATGGTGCTAATAACTCAATTGTGTCCTAACTCGAGTTAGGCTGTTACGGGTTGTGACCACAGATATTTCAATGAAATCCTCTTATTTGATTTTTGAATTTATTTGGGACGATATCGGTGAGAATTAGTAAGATTTTGCTGGCCGGAGAATGAACCGTCCATCGAGAAAGTTTGTGTTGTACCGTGTATTCTAAAAGCACTTTCGAAATGAACAGGTCGAAAAACACCGAAATTACAGTTGGCCAGAATGATCATTAATTACTGACTTACTTTTCACTGTTAATACTTCAATAGCTAAAGAGTCGCAAATACGTTTTAACAATAAGTCTTTTAACGTGCATATCTGCGTATCATATTGTGTAAAATTTTACAGACGCCTTTGAGTTCGAAGGATATTAATTTCTGAATATTTAGAATTAGGTCATTTATCAAAACTCATGCATCAAATATCTCAAATTAGACTAGCAATTTCGAATTACATTAAGCAATATCGGAATCTGTACATTAAAATAATGCTAAAAGACGACACCTTTAGCAAACGTTAAAAATTGTCATATTTCATAGCGAACAAGTGTTATTACTAGTAATAGTAAACCATTTTCTTATTTAGTACCATACTTAAATGCTTAATTTATGGTTGAAATTACATATGAATAAAGGGCGTCCCTAATTTGACAATTGTTTATGGCCATTAATATATCTAAAGTGACCAAATAGTGGGCAACAATCTGGTCGCGATCGATGCAAATCTGGTAGAAAGTTTTTGGCGCAATTACATTTTATCATATAACATGCCTATGATGAGTACATTTCTCATTTGGTTTTCAATCGCTTTTTTTACATTTGTGAATTTTAGATCCTGCCCGCATATCCAGGTACAAAGACTTTCAACATATTTCTTTTCTTATATATTCATAACCAAGGACGCTACGGCGTGGCACCTTTGGAAGTAAATGTAGATATATCGATGTCTGTTATTCCGACGATTATGGTGCCTGCTTTCGGTTGCAATCAATTAATTTCCTTCACCAAAAAAGTAGTTCACGCACTGCTTATTGCTTTTCGGAAGTATACCTGTATTCTCCACGGGCAATAACATGGTAAGTAAATATAAGGTTGTGTGTAATGTAAGTAATATTTCTATTTAGTTATGATTACGCTTATATAAATATAAACGTTGCCTGGCCAGCAACATGATATTAAAACAAACAAATATAGAATGTTGTGAGAAAAAGAGGAAAACATATTTTTAATAACATTCAAAGAAATACATTCTTGGTTTACACGCATTTTTTCCTTTGTGTATATTTTTTTTTGTATTTCAGCTGCATCCGTTATCAGATATTTTAGTTGGCTACAGGCAATATAACGTAAAATAATTTACGTCGGTTTTTCCTGTGTTATCTTTTCGTGTTTTTTTTTTTGCTGCTTTTGTATGTTTCATCTCCATCTTCTTTATCGCCATCTTCTTGTTTTATTTATTTATGTAAAGCACAATATTAAATCTTACTGTTTTGTGTAACAATCTTCCTATTGCAGCGGATCCAGGACAGTAAAGGTGGGAGGAAATGTTTGGCACAAAAATGCTTTCAGCATTCAGCAGTCACAAACACTAACTGTAATAAAGCGGGCAAAGAGGTGTAGCGGCTGAAACTCATACAATAACCATCACCATCCGACACTCAGTTGCACGCGCACATATAGAAGAGCAGGATAAAAAATAGCATCATATCCCTGAATATCCTTGTATCAGTACCAGTAAAATCATCAGTTGTGGAGGCGGAAGAGAAAATAAAAAATGGAGGATATCATACCTCAAACACGTTTTTATTGTCCTTGAGCAAATTTATTTATAACGTCAGACTTGTGCACATTTTACGCGTAATAAACACGCAACTCAAACAAACACAACAACAATATCGTCCCAACACCTTCACAATAGCAACAACAATAAAGAAGACAAAAAAAAAACGGGAAAAATAATAATATCAACGTCAGGTACACCAACAATAATCGAAAACCATCAACAGGCGCGGCTTTGGGGATGACCGATAAAATGAATTCTGTTTGTATGGGAGTGAAAAATCTTGTTATAACTGAAACCGGGTAAGTATCTTGAAACGCTCGACGTTCATTAGGTAAAACAAATAAAGATCCTTAGGTTAGTGGTAAAAAAAAACTGTTTCTTTAAAGTGTGGAACAAATTTCACATTTATCTGATTTTTTTTTTTCAGAAACATTTCTCTTAAAACCATTTTTCTTATGAAAGGATTTCCAATTTCCTCTAAGTACTTTGGAAAAGATCGCTCAAATGTCAATAATATTTATTTTTAACAGGTAGGCTAGGGAACATTTCCTTTAGCTTTCTTCTATGTCTGTTAAAACTACGGTGGAGATCAAACTGATATTACCGTGGATAGTAATGCCATTGTAAAGTACTTCTCGTCATATACAGGTGAATATGGAGAATCTATCTAATGTATATGTGGTAATTTTCAATGTTCTTTACATTAAAAAACAAATAGAAATTAATTTATTCTATCTACCAAACTTCGTATATGAATGTGCATTAAATTGAATGTTCCCATGATTATGATTTATGACTATTTGCAATGAAATGTCTACAGTGGTCTTATGTCGCTCACGGATTCTTAATGGGACAAAGAAACCTGGAACCTCCTTTCAAACATATATTGTACTTTTAAATGGTCAAATATTGTGAATTGTAGACGACATAAGATGAAACAATTTAAGGGTTACTATGCGAAGAAAACCAAAGGACCTCATTTTAAAATTATCCAAGTGGAAAGAGACGGATTGCATGATAATACATTTATTAGTATTTGGGTACTATCTCAGAATTGAAATAAGTACGTGGAATGCATGCTTCCCTATTATCCATATTGAGTTCCGAAACTTCCTAATTTATAATTGGGTATACTTACATGCTTTATCTTGATGTCCACAAGAACTTTTCAATAATTAACAACGTATACCCATAGTGGTATAATTGTGTAGCGGTTTCAATTCTGTCAGCTTTTAAATACCTGTGATCTGAAGTGTTATTTATTTAGCGAAAGGTTTTAACAACCGAAGAACTCGTACAAATATTTTGACTTACTACAAAAGTAATAATTCAAACGTTGACAAATTTAGTGCATTACGGGTTGATTATAGTCGTCATAATCGACCTACTGTGCAAGGAATTGGCAAGATTATAAAGAAATTTGAAGAGACTGAGCCATTACAGATGGGATCAGGCCTGTGCATTATCATAATATACTCATTGCCGAAAATATTGCTTCTGTTAGTGAAAGCGCAACGAATAGTCTGAAACTGCCGATTCCACGGCGTTCTCAGCAATTGGGCCTATCTTAAGCCTCATTCATATAGAGTCCAACACATGCAAAAATGAAAGCCAGTTCACCATTCACAATGCCGTAGATGTGCTGATTGGGTTCTACAGCAACAGGCTTTCAATCCTAATTTTTCGAATAAAATTTCCTTCAGCGACAGAACTCATTTCTCACTCGATGGTTACGTCAACAAATAAAATTGTCGCTTATGAGGTTCGAAGAACTCAGAAATGATTGTAGAAAGGACATTGCATCCGAAAACAGTGGCTGTTTGGTGCTCATTATGGTCTGAAGACATCATTGGGCCATATTATTTTGAAAATGACGATAACGTACGATATGTGGTTTCAACAAGACGGTGCCACGAGCTACACAACCGTCCGATTTTAGCTTTATTGCATGAGAAGTTTCCAGAATTTCACGTTTTGGTGGCGCCAATTGGCCACTAAGATCATGTGATTTATGCGGTTAAGCTTTTTTGTGGATCTGCGTCAAAAACTGTGTTTACGCGAAAAATATCCATATTTTGGGGTACATTTATACCAACATTCGTCAGGTTATCTTTGACAAACCGGCCAAAATGAACGAAAAAGTAGTCGAAAACTACGTCAAAAGAATCCACTGCTGCAATAAGTCCAGAGGCGGTCATTTAAATGGCATTGTATTTCGTACATGATGGCAACGTCCAAGCATTATGATAAAACAGAAGTTTCATCAAAATCAAAGCTTTTTGAGTTTCCATTTAACTATATTTTTGAAACCGAAAAATGAATAACAAATTATATGCATTAAATAAAAAGGTTGAATTTTATTCAGCAAGTTCACACAATTTTAAAGTTATCACAACTTTCTTTTCTGCTTTTTATTATACGTCGGTCAGATTATTAAATATTTTTTTTTTTGTATTTCTTGCTACATTCCATATCGAGGATCTAACCCTCGACCACGTAAACTGTAGCCAGTTATGTTCTACAAATCATAGCGATATCTGTTAATGTGTGTCTCTTAATGGAATGAATTTGAGAAGCTCTTCTACATTCGATTCGTTGAATGTAAGAAGATTTTGATCCCAAAAATGTTCTACAAACATTTTGTCAACTTACGAGTATGTAAATTTTGATGCCAATTTTTCCCACACACTATTATGCAAGATATTGCTGAAATATTTGATTAACAGAATTCAGTTAGGAAATAATTTAAAATTTGTTAAGCCCGCTTTAAAATTATCAATTATTCCTATTTTTCAAGCTTAATGGAAACACAATATTTTTCACACTATCGCTTCACTGTTAATTAATATTCCGTTGATTAACATATAAGAGAAAAATATTCTATAGGAAAACTCCTAAATTGCCTTACTTAAAAATGCATTATTCTTGTTTACTAAAGAATAAATTGCTGGTAAGCATTTTGCTAAGGTGTGTTTGCGAAGGAATCGAAAAACTTTGCAATGTGCAAAATTTATATTGTGAAAAATTTACTTTACTTTTACTTTTGGTAATATTTTAATGGCGCCACAAATTCCTTCCACTTATCTAGTTTCATCAAAAGGAATTTTCAAAATGTTTGATGGACCAAGATCTAAACTAAATATAGGCACGCTGACATTTATCTATCTTCTTGTACAATTCCAGTACATAGGTTTTGTACATCGCTTGAAAATGTTGCCTGTTGCCTGGTTAACCACAGCAGTACATTAGTACATGTGATCAGTGATTTATTCCTGATGGCTTAGTTGTAGATCAAATTTTTACAAATTACGGATTATTTTCTAAACATGTCCTGCATATATCGTACAATCTGAATTTTAATCGCCCCATATATATTTCTTCGCCTTTTTCGCAATGGGCAATAAGTGATTTAAAAGTTATATCACTTGCCCAGTAAATAGAATCTACTAACGCCACTGTATTTTGAATTCTTCATCACACCAATAAGGAGCACGCTTTGGTATGTAGGCTAACAACAGAACATGTAGTTCAGACACTATTTTCCAAGAGGAACAGGAATTTCAATTAAAATTTGTTGTTCTTACAATTTTGTTCACGTTGTTGGAGAATTTGCTCTGCGCTGTCATTGTATCTGCCGTTGTTGATATGAACTGCGTTTGATCCGTATTTTTTCCGAGCCACAAGCCGAAGACCGTTTCAACAGCTTGCAGAATAAGTGTCACAGCCACAATTGCACTCACAAATGATGGCCTCACAAAGGAACTGCTCGTTCAAAAAAAGGATGAAAATTCGAAAATGTCAGATCAAACAATGTGCAAAAAAAATTAAAGAATGCAACGTATGCGAATGAAGATACTCGAACAATGTAAAAAAAATCATCAGCAAGTTTTTAATAATTTGTACGTTTATTTCATTTCGACTGTAAAACAATAGTGATTGTAGGCAAACATAGAGGAAGTGAAAAAACTGAGGACCGTTATCGCTGAAAATTCGAAAATGTAATTGAGATTTCCTATAAGGAAATGGTTCAAAAATTGTTATACCGTTCTTTTGCGGAGTCTGTCATTTACTACAACATTTATTAATAAGAAATCGAATATTTCTTCCTTATAAATATTCTACTTAAGAAGTAGGCACGTAAAAAGAAAGTTAACAAGCTCTTAGATAACTAAGCTTCCTTTAAATAAATATCGTATTAAAGATAAATTTCTTTGGCGATGAGCTTTGATCCTTATACTCCCATTTTACGAGGCGTGATCAAAACAAAAACGGGTTTTTTTTTCAAATTTTGTGAGTTACGTATGTTCGATAGCTTAGATAGCTAAGCTTCAATTAAATTAATAGCATAAAGAGGGGAACGATATTTACAAAGTCAATGAACATACTGATCCTCATAATCTCATTGTATATTACGGACAAAATAAAACAATGTGTTAATGTTTTAATGAATGCAATAAGTTTTCTGTGTGCACTGCTTTTAATAATTTCTTAATCAATTAATGGACACTTAAACATTTCGAAACGCAACACTTATTGGGAACTTTCTGCTATTTTGTTCTGCTTGCAATCAGTATGGTCGAAGCAAGGCATTATTCTAATAATTGTAAGGAGTATTTACATTTTAATATTTTATGGCCTAAGCAGCTTTCTAAATATTTGAATAAACCATCATTGAATAAAACGTCAGTTAGTGTTGAGTAGTTGTAAATTACTGATTCTTTATTTTCAAATTTGACGCTTACAAACTATACTAGAATTATTCTACATATAATAATCTTAAAGATAGAGTAAGAAAATGAATAGAGGTGATTCTCTTATCGCCCATACACACAAGCGCATGACCGCTTGATAATTCTGCTTATCTATGACCCCCTGCATCGCTCACATATGATAATCTGACTGTACTCTTGATATTGCAGCCTAATACACAAATGTGTAACATATGTGAAAGAAACCACTTAACAGAACCACATGTTTTATTACATATTAGGACTACGTGGCTATTCTAGCGTTAACCAAAGGGAACATATTTAACATAAACTTCTATAATTAGCCTATACCCACACCGCAGGATGAGTTTATTTTCTTTATCAGTACAGTCATAAATATATTCGATCTGTTTCTCTGGAGGAAAAACTGACAATTTGGAAATTCCTATCATTACAACAATATAAACTGTACCACACATGTTCATTATTGAACAATCATTGACTGCAATCTCTTCTTTTCATCGATATAAAATTCTGATATTACCATACAATTAATGCCTGAAAGAGGGAGGGAATCGTACGGTGATTACAGAGCATGGATGTTTCACCCGTTGTAAAATAGTCTCTCACTTGACTACTGCCTACCAAACAATTTAGCAGTGCTTTTATGAAAATGTCAGCATTTCACTATTTCTGTTTTTTTTTTATGATTCTGCAGCCTAAATTATTTCGCTGTTGCTTGCACCCGTGTGTTTATATCAAATTATCTGAGATAATACTTTTATCCTGAAAAATTCCGCTTCTTACGGTTATTTGAAATTACAAAATTTTTTTCTAATTATTCTGCGTTTACTCAGTTTTTGCATGCTTTATTATTTACTCTTTACAAAGTGCATGGTTTGTTCACATTTCAATATTAAAGGAACGAGATCTAGTCGCCAATACTTGCTTTACCGGAATTATTTCGACTATCAACAACCAGATCCTTCCTTTGAATGGGTGTACGGGTACAAGTATTTTTTTTTAAACTCATCGCTTACTTACTTTATTACTTGTACCTGCCTGCTGGTAGAGGCAGATTCTCATCTCTGTGAGTGAGATTGTCAACCAAAGCTATATTACTATCACCTGTAGTTGTCACTCTCGCCTAAGTGCCACGTAATTTAAATAATTTTTGCTAC
Organism: Philornis downsi; assembly: GCA_019455685.1. NCBI lineage: Eukaryota > Metazoa > Arthropoda > Insecta > Diptera > Muscidae > Philornis > Philornis downsi. Next base: position 771,972 of record JAHXMU010000112.1, on the reverse strand, counting down.
ATCGATTGATCGATCCACATATACCTATAGAATGTATCAATTGCCTCTGCCTTTTTTTCAGGATTTAACGCAGTATGTAGTAATGCAAATCTTGTCAGTTTTCAATTTATAAGGATTAAATTTCAATCAAGTCGAAACAAACAGAGACCAGATACTAAAATCAACGGTAATTAGCTCGTACCCTGCGATCTTCAATACCAATCCCAACAAGCTTTCTGTCACGACAGAATTCTTTTGATTTGTAAGTCCTAACGTTATTACTTCGGATAGGTCTACCTACTTGTAGCTTTTTGTCGCTTAATCTCCTATCGTGCCGATAAAGAACATAATCAATGGACAGTCTTACCAGTATAAAAGTTTCAATGATAATAAAATAGATTACAGCTAAGACAACTTCCCGGAAGGATTACCTCTGAGCTCGTGTTCAATGTTTCACTTTCACATCAGAGAGGGGGAGAGAGAGGGACAGAGAAAGAAAGGGAAATTGGGGGAGAAAAACTGTATATTTCTAATGTATCTTTCTGATTTTTGCATTTATTTTTCATATTGATGTGCATAACATGAAGAAATATTGTCAATAATAAGCGAAAGTCTGCAATATTGTAATTTTCATTCCTCTTCTGAAATATGCAAACTAAGGTTTGAATATTTCCGATCTGCATTTCGCAAATGCTTAGAGCAAACACAATTCATTTTGGTATATTCGATTCCATAACCTATCGTCTGCCAAATATGAAGATTTTCGGCCCAAAATCTTCTTTTCACAGCGAATATCTCAGGATAACGAACCAATCTAAAATTTCTGGCGATACTGTCGGAACCTACATGTTAAGATCTATTTGCAACCATTGGAAAAGTAACATATTTTCCTTTGTGATCCATTTATGTTTGTTGATAACTTTTGGCCTCAAAAATGGCCATATTGGGCCATTTCATATAAAATTGCCAATTTGGGAAGCGATTTTTCTATTTTTTTTAATTTTGTAAAAATTTTTGGCACCACATCAGCTTGTCTCATTAATTTAGAAAAAATATTAAGTCTACTAGTATTTAAGTATTCGAGAGAGTATTTAAGCATTTTTTATCCGAGACATCCGAGTGTGCAAAAGCTTTACCACAAAAATTGCGTTGTACCATAAAGATATAAATAATTAAGGATTCTCGATCCCCATCTAGCTACTTGTAATCGGTAAGATGTCTATTGATATCCTGTTGCTGCCCACTTGTTAATATATCCTTTGTATGCTTCAGTTCTTTTTGTGTCAGTAACTTTCTTTGTATGCTACGGCCAAAACCTAATAATTAAACTTTAACTCAACAACATCACAAAAGTGACTTAAAACATTTAGTTTTTAGAGATTAAAACAGAAAATAAACAACCAATTTCAGCTTTGCTGTTGTTAGAGTAAATGTAATGCCAAGGGTTGAGAACCAACAAAATGCAGACGTCAAAGACACTGCTAGTTATTAGAAAACAGAATTTTTTAATTAGTATCACAATCAAAATGTCTGCTGCTTTATTCATTACAAAACAACGCCAGCAAAGAGCAAAGGATTCAAACAATCCAAAGCATTCGGAGCAAATAGATATCAAAACAATTCATAGCTATCCTATGGTTTTCATTGTTAATTTGCAAAGGAAGTTTGTCTGGTTGAATAAGGCAAGACTTTGAGAAAAAGATTAATTAACAATCAAATTTTGGGCATAACATTGACCATAGGAATACGTCTCTGTTGGTGGCCGATATAACTATCGGATGTTTGGCTTTGGTCAGCGGCATCAAGAAATTAAATACTGCTATTCAATGACTTCAAACCAGTAAAACTGCAATTGAATGAATTCTCTGAATAATTTTCCTCCAAACAAACAAGAAGTTGACCAACAACCGTTGGTTGTTACTAATTAGTGCTAACAAAACAACTCACGAAAATGCTATAAAACCAAATTGTGCACTCCAATAGCGTAAAAGTGCTAACACAAATGAAGGAATTGAGTCTAGAAGAAGATGTTAGGTTTAGATGTAGAACTTAAGTTTGAGTTCAATTAAAAACACGCATGTTTTTAATTGGCCTTTCAACTGAACAAGACTGCACTTTTTGGAAGTTTTTGAATATAATGGGAGAGATTGTACAAGTACATAGTGGTGAATTATTTGAAAGATTTTAAAATTTTTGCAAAAGGTTTCATTTTATGAGCATAACAATTTCATTTCTGGGTCAGTTGTAATTCTCCATATACTATAAAACATAAGTATTGCGTTTGTAGGTGGAAGGGCGTACAAGTAGGTGGTTTAGTGTTGCAAAAATAAACACTGATATAGGTAGAGCAGATCTACGTGTAGCCTATTTTCCATATTTGGTCTCTGATGCTTGAAGCACAGCAAATGTCTTACACAACTATTTCTCCAGTAAGACCAATTTTGGAAATCTCGGTTTATGTGAATAAGACATATGTGTTTGTCTACGAATTTTGATAATATTATGTTTCAACTAAAGGCCGAAAATCAAGATCTTAACGTTTTTAAATTTTTTCTACATATTACTTTCACGGGAAGTAAGACCTGTGGCATCTCGCTGAAAACATATAGAGATTAAGTTCATATCTACTAACTCATCATATAGCCGGCACAGAAACTTCAGTCAGGTGGACTGACTTACATAAGTCTTCACACAACGTTGTTTGTGTTGGTAGAAGGGTGTTAGGGCATATGTAGGGCCATCAAAAGGGAAGTGATACATCGCTATGATCGTATCGAAAAACTCTGAGATAATGAACATTAAAAGTAGCCAATATATAACTTACTGAACTTAATTGTTAGAACTTGTGGTCTTCCGCTTAGATATTATGAAGAAATCCATGGTTGTTGCCAAATGAGCTCATTGATATGTGAGCCACTTAAGGGGTTTAGTTTTAGTTTACTTAAAAGCAGATGCGGCCTGAATTATACAGGACTTAGTGCAACTGATTGAAAGATATGAATGTAATTTGTATGGGAGAAACCAGAATTGGTGCTGATATTGGATACATTTTTCCACACATTTTATTATACATCTGAATATAAAAAAATATTAGTTACAGCAGTTACGAATTATGGTTTAGAGGGAAAAATTGGATGTCGATAAATCGATCACTTTGAATAGCAAAATAAGAGTAGTAATGCAGTTCAGTCTCAACTAGGTTTATTAAATTCAGAATTGGTTTATCGAAAGCATGATATCTGCCAAATTTGATGCAATTTTCTGCAACTGCTTGACGGATATGGAGCTTAAAATAGAAAGGTTTAATCGGCTCTTGGTGATATAGACACCAGAAGAGGCTTCTTAGTTATAGGAAAAAAAAAGGTAAGAATTTATGAGTAAAACCGGTCAGTTGTATGGGAGGTACCGAAAAAAGCGCGGTTACTTGATAATTCTTCTAAGTTTTTTTGAACAGTTACCGCAATATACTAATTGAGAGTTATAGAAAAAAATTTAAATTCGGAAAGTCAGTTGATTTATATTGTATGCCGATTTACTTTGTATATATATTGCGTTTGCATAGTCAAGTTACAGTTTGCGTCTATAAACTGGCAAAATATTAGGTTGGGCTAAGCAGTTATCGTATCCATCAGCCAGCCAGCCATTTAAGCGGACGGACATCGCTTAATCGACAAAAGTCAAAAGATATTTACTTGTTACTTTAAATGCTCTTTTCTGGTTGTTATTATTGTAAATTTCTCCATTGACAGTAACTGCAAAGAAATACGTTCAAATTTTGATTGTAGGTTGGTGGATCAGCCATTTTTAACTTTTGACTCACTTCATTTTTTGCACAAGTTCACTTACTTTATTTGCATCTCAGTATTCTGTAATATCCATTATAACACACGCAATATATATTTTTCCCACTGTGCTTAAATGTTCATAATAGAAACAGCTAAACAACTAACTGATACACAGAAACCAAACAACACCAAACTTTTGGCAATTGCTCCATATTGGTATGTAATAATGTCTTCATGCCGATTATTACCAATTTTGTAAGATTTTTATCTTTTTTTTTTTTTTTTTTTTTTTTTTTTTGTTCCTGGTGCTGATTGAACGTCCTTGGACGGGCATAGACTGCTTCTGCTGCTATTGTTTGGACGAGTGAGTCCGAAACAATTTTGTTTTGAAGTAACCACATTTTTCACGACCATGGCCAGTAATTGCTGTTGGAATGAAGCCATACTTCGCGCGGTGAGAGGGTATTCAAATGAGTTTAGTGAAAAGTTTCAACTTTCAATATAAGAACAATTATAACAAATTATTATTACATATTTATAAAAAGTTTTGCCCAGCAATATGTTGGATTGCATATTCTTTAGATACGGTAGTGATGGAATATTTAATAGGAACAAAATAAACAGCCGGCGCAAATATTTGATTACACCATTCGGTACGACCGGAATCATAAACAGTAAGGAAGTCATGGTTTGCTTTCGTTTTTGTAAAACGCATTTCGCCACAGACTTGTACTTTAAATAGGGCATCATAACTAACGAACTTTAGTGTTCGATATTTAAATCCCCGACATGAGATTATTTGGAAAACAGCTGTTACTAGCAAAAGAGCAGACGTTACAGGTTTAAGGTTGCTCATTATTTCTATGAAAGTATACCCTATATAACTTTGAGTTAGTAAACATCGAACGTAGTACTAAGTTCGTAACACAAAGAACTTTTTACAATGAAGCTAAGTCAGTGATATTATTTATTACCAGAATGGTGTTATGTACCAAAACACCTCTATTTTTCTGCCAGTTAGAAAATATCGGCGTTTGCATTATGAGTAAAAGTAAGCTAAATCATGCAGAACACAATTTCCTATTAGTCTATTGCACAATACGAGATGAAGACCCCATAATCCTAGGTCTTTAATATCTATGTGCTTTTCAGTTATTTTTCTATGTAAATTAAAGCTATGCAAAAAAAAAACAATTTTTATGAAAACCTCTGGATAAATATATTACTGATATCCCTTGACATCATTTACGTATGTTTTAAAAAGGGTCTTTTCCTTCTACTTTAAACCAAAACTAAGAAAATTTAACTAAAATGTTGATCACAATGAATTGGCGGATATGCAATAAAACAGATCCGCCGAAGTGTTCATAAATTTTACATGTTCTACAGGGTGGCGCAATAGAACGTGCATCATATTTTTTTTTGCGGGGTAGAAAAGGCGCGGGCGGGGGGGCGCCTACATCGTTGGGTTGGTGGGCTCATGGAGTTTTAGTCGCTATGAATCACTTCGACGGGAAGCGTCGCGCATTTTGCGTGCGCATTTTACGAGAACTCTCGTTCATATATTGCTACTAGGCTACTATATTGTGCTGAATATGGACTACGGCGAATTAGTGAAGCTCCGAGTGCTAATTTAATTAAAATATGGGTAAAGCGTTTTGAAGAGACCGGTTCAACATTTAAACCACAAGTGAATGGTCGCCGAAGAACATCTAGGACCGAAGACAATGTTGAGAGAGTTATGGAGTCAGTACGAGGAAATCCACAAATGTCGACTCGCAAGAGCTCGTCTGTCTTACAATTATCGAGACGAAGTTTGCAACGAATTTTAACATTGGATCTTAAACAGCATCCATATAAGCTGCAATTAACACAAGAATTGAAAGAGTCTGACTTCATAGCAAGGTCTGCATTTGCTAATGAAATGCTTAATCGATTTTCCAAATTTGACAATATCTTTTTCTCTGACGAGGCTCATTTCCTTATGAATGGGTTCGTAAACCGTCAAAATTGTCGTTATGGAACAGTGAAAATCCCAAAATCAAACACCAGAAACCATTGCATAGTCCTAAAGTGACAGTATGGGCAGCAATCTCTGGCAGAGGAATAATTGGTGGTTTTTTTTTCAAAATGCGCGGGGCCAAAACGTCACGGTTAATACGGAACGCTATGTTGAGATGTTGGACTCTTGACTTTTTTTGTGGTGACACCTCAAACACAAAGTCTACAGTAATAATCCAAGAAACATCGTTTAGTTCAAGGAGAATATCCGTGGTGAAATGGCAGCCATTACACCAGTATTACTGAAGAAAGTTTTCAATATTTTTCGTTTGCGATTAGAGGAGTGCCGTCGTAGAGAGGGTCACCATTTAGATGATTTTATTTTTAAAAAATAATCTCCATTTATTACTCTACAATGCCTTAGATTTATTTTACCCATACCTTTTGCATTTATTTTTTAATCTATTTTTTAAATATGCACGTTCTATTGCGCCACCCTGTATTATATGATCTAGATTCTATATTGGCATCTATATTGGCATCCACATATTCAGTTTAAGAATTTCTGTAAAAAAGGGCTAAAAAAATACATAATATCAAAGTTAATAGATTTCAGAAGTCGAAAATCTCTAATGCAATTACACAATATATTAAAAAAATATTCTGATTAAGAAATTTTCATATTAGCGATTTCTTTTACGGAGGAACTGAAGGCATCTTTGGGAAATATGGAAATGGGGTATCCACAAGATATTATTTATGAAAATTGAAGAAACGGGAGCCTTTTATAATTTGGATAAACAAATATTTTCCATAGAATATGGTTTTATCGTATTCATTTCTGCACAAGTTGGACACCTCGTGAAACCCTTTCCCCTCTTCGAATGAGATAAGTGCAAAACATGCTTTATAAACACATCAACCTTTTTTTGAAACATAAAATTTTGCTGCACTGAAATAGATCATTGTGTGCCAAACCAGAACTGTAATATGGATGACCCATCCTCTCACTGCAGATATTCAAATGTTGGAATCGATGAAGAGGAACTAGCACTACGATGATCGTCAATAATTCGTTTCCGATGGTTAAATTTCCGTTATTTCGCATGAATTTCTGACAAAAATTCAGTTTGCTATTCCAATTTGACCATTTAACATTGATTAACAGATATAAGCATTTTCACAGAAACGAAAGATCCTGCGCGAAGAACTTGAAATGTCGATGCAGCAAATATGCTTAGCATTGATTTATATTATTCTTGTTTCAAAAACAAATTCTTTTGCATCTCGCGAATGAGACATGACAGAGCTTTTCACATTCAGAGAGCATTCTGTTACACGCATACTATTTTTAGACTCACTCAACGGGACCTACAGTTTAACAACGGTTGCGAACCCTTTTTAGAAGTATTTACAAGACTTGTCGATTACTAGACTACTCGAATTGTCTGTCAGACACGTCGAGGTGACCGATGATAGGTGGCTGTATGCGGGATTGAACCCGCGATCATGGCAACTATAGTCGCCTGTACTAACCATCGCGCCACGAGCAGTCAAAAACACCTTACTAAATTCATTGCGCAGAGACGCTATTCATCTATTTCGGACCCTTTAGAAGTTGAGCATTTTAGTAGTCTCAAAATTAAGGCGAAAAGCTTTAAGTTATTCGTACCAACAAACTTAGGGTAAATTAACGAAAAGTGATGCATAAGTGTTTGCACTTATTTACTTTTAATCGGTATTTATTTTGCTTCTTTGGCATAACCATTAACAAAGCAAATAATTATCAGTCTGAAAATTAAAAGAAATTTAATGATTCATACTACGCTTATAATCTCTGTTAATGATGATGGAGTATTTTTCGAAAACTTTCAGGACTGATAAAGCTGATAGAAATAGTGCAGTTGTTTTGCACTAATAGAGCGATCCATTATCAAAACACTTTTTAATAATTTTGTAACTGATTAAAGGATATCAAACAGTCTTCTCTCATCGACTTCTATGTAAGAGTAAGTGGACGAATCAATACAGCAGCAGTTTTGTCCTTTTTTGTATGGAACAGAGTCCGAGATAATAAAGTTTTCGAGAGAACAGTACTCCGCCATATTCCATCAATGCAAGTGGAATTTGGCAGCATCGTATGAATCATAAGTTGCATGGTCAGTATAATGGTGTCGATATGATCAAAGGTATCAAAAAATGTCGATTGTAGAGGCTAATTCATTCTATACTAGCTAATGTTCTCCTCAAATTTGTTTAATATTGTTCGTCATTTCAACACTGAAAAAGTTATCTCCACTGAAATTCATAATTTCGACGATCTTCGATACAAAGAAGATGGCGCTACCAGAGATCACGACATTATTGCTAGAAAAATTGGGTGGAAAATTAATTTCACTCTATAAAGAATTATTCCTTTGTATAGTAATAAAGATTATCCAAAATTACATCATACAAGCAGCTGAAGTGTATGGTTATAGCTGTAGCAAAAGTATTAAAAATATATTGAGACGAACAGGTACAACTTTGTATTTATTTATTTATTTATTTCTGGCTTGTAATTTAAAGCCTTCCGGCCAATTATAAGTAAATTACAATATGCAATAATTCATCATAATAAAAATTAAATATAAAATTTATAAAAATATAATATGACATATAATAATACAATATGACATTATGATCATTGAAGACAAAAAAGAAGTATGAAAAAAGACTAAGTTAGAAGTTAATCGGAATATAATCTTGAAATATTAGATAATCGGTATGTAATAAAGGCTGCTCACAGTTTAATTGAAAACAAAATTTTACAGTAAAGTCTGAAAGTGTTCTGGAATGTGCCTTTTGTAAGAATCAGGACATAATTGAAAACTTTTTAAATGGCTTGGTAGTAAATTGTAAATTCGAGCTACTCTTACTACAAAAGCACGACCCATGAGTGTGGTTATTTTAGGAATAAGAAGCTGCTTATTACGAGTGGAATGTGAAAAATTAAATGAATTAATAAGAAATTAAGGACTACACAATCGAACAACTTTATAAAATAACAGCAAAGACCTAAAATCTTTATAATTTTTTAAACTACAACCCAAGAAACGCTTAACATACGGTGTTATATGAACACGACGCCTCAGTGAATATAAATATCTCATAACTGTATTAAACACCATCTGAACTTTCCTCATATTTTGTTTATTAGTGTCACTATATAACTCTAAACAATATAGAATACTAGGCATGATATAAGCATGAACCAATTTCTGCTTAATCGATCTGGGCTACACTAAATCAGTATTATAAAAACTTCGCAGTGAATAATTTAAACGTCGGACTACATTATCCACATTATCCATTTTTAACCATTGATTTTTTTTATAATAAAAGGATATTAACAATATGTTGTTCTTATATTCTTGACAAGTACATTGGTTATTGTTCTTTCTCAGAAAATGTCTACTTAACTACTGAAATTATTACTCTTTGCAGCATTATCAATAGTCCTTTCGGATATTTGAAAAATGTTTATATTTGATTAAAAAACATTGAAAATTGAGAATGCAAGAACACAAGCAAGTTTAAATAATATCAAAACCATTTTTGTAAGCCGTTTCTCTGTTATTTTGTGTGTTTCCTTAATTGCGTCTGTTAGTACATATACTTTATTTGGTTCCATCTTTCACTTGTGGGTCTGAAGACAATCACGGTTTATTGTTGATATTGAACATTCTTTCAGCTACCGCTCAGCGATAAGATCACCAGCCAATAGAGGCTGCTAATACGGGGGTTGATCGGACAGTTTTTTATTTCATATGAAAGAAAATGAGAAAAACGGGGGGTTAAAGATTGTATAGTCCAATGATTTTCATTTATTGGCAAGGTTTTACCTTGTATTTCTGTGGTTCACAAAATGGAGATTATTTTACCAAGCAGGGACTTTAAACGTTCAAATAAGTAGTTTATATGTCGAGTGCAAAATGAGTACTGATATTTGGGCGAGAGTCAGAACACCGCTTTATTACACTGCTAGAATGGTAGAGTGAAAGCTCTTAACCGTGCTGGGCGTGTACTTAAAAATTACAATTTACAACTATCAGGGTAAGGAAAACTTGTGCACGTAAACAGAGGCATTCATGAGTAGTTGCTACTATTCACATCTAGGCTTACAATTTTAATAAGATATCATCTTTCAAAAAGATTTATGAAAAAACCATAGTAACTGATTGATTGGTAGTTTAATGTGTAAAAATGTGCAAAACCTAAAGAAATCTTACATTTTTCAGGCAGAAGAGGATTTTTGGTTTTAACCCAGAAACACCCCAAGAAACTTTGCAATAATTCTCACAAGTGGTTCGCAGAGAAAGGAATGATAAAAAACGTCTATGCGTAGAATTTTGAAAAGAACAGGTTTTTTGGTTTTATTACAATTTGAACAATTTGTGCGAAGGATTGCCGTTATGAGAAAGATCGCTTGAGCACTTACAAAACCAGTGACATTTTAATCTCAATAATAAACCGACAGAGAGAACATATAAGAAAGATTATCGCCTTCTTTAGAATAATCTTTAAAACACAAGAAGCAAACAGCTACAAATAGGATTGTTGTTAGAGTTACGCTGTTAAGACATTTCGACAAATTGATATATCCGAGTCCTGCTGATGATCGAATTTGTATAAATATCAAATTGCGATAAACATTAAATTTGTTGATAATAAAAAAAATACAACTTGACATCAGCAAGCAGCATAAGTTATACTCAATATATCTGTGGTCACAACCCATAACAGCCTAAGTCTGTTTTTCAATATTTTCAGTACAGGAGTTTAAAGTTTTGAATCTTCACTGAAAATCAGGAGAAGGTGTTTTTTGGAAAACTTTGCTACAGATTCCAAGGAAACGAATTTCTTTACTTAGTTGTTAACAAAAAATAGTTGTTTATTCTCGCAGTCAAAAGATATTATCGAAAAAGACACTTAGGCTCTTATGAATTGTTGAACGAAAGAAAGTCAAAAAGTTCAAGTTGAGTTAGGCTATTATTCCAGATTAAATAACAAACTTTAAGTTTGGAGAAAGACCTTAACTCAATTTATGTTTATCAAAAAACGAAATTGTAATTCGGAATAAGAGCTTAACTCAAATTAGGAAAATAAAATTGTTTCTTTAATTTTTTGGATTAACGACTTAATGATGAAAAAATAATGTTTATATTTGTTGTAATCCTAAATTGACTTAGGCAGTTATGCCAAAACAGTCATTTAGAAAAATAACTTAAGCTATTAGGTTTTTTTGGATTCATTGCCTTCCTAGAAGAGATACAAATATGAACAATTTGGAGCAAATAAATTTAGATACGCTGAATAAGATGGTGCTAATAACTCAATTAGTTAGGCTGTTATGGGTTGTGACCACAGATATTATGAACATAGTAGTGATTGCAAGAACCGTATATGTTAAGTTTGGAAGCGAAACCCGTTATCCACACTAAACAAAATTTCTAGAAAATTGACAAAGCAGTTTAAAGTGCTTTCAAAATCCGTCGAAAGTTGGGTTTGGAGGAAAACCTTAATTTTAAATTTTCTAACGCTTTTTCCTATTGTGAACAACGTGATCTCAGGTATTGCAATTTCATATTATACTTGTTCCAATTACTGGAAGCAAAAACGGGAAAATTTTCAAATGTAGAAATGTTAATTTTCCCCTCAAACTATGCATATTTTGGTATTGCAGCTAACAGTATATAGTAAAAATTCTATGTATCCATCTCTCCATACATACACGCTTCTTTTGAATATTTTAATATTTTATTTAACATTGCAACACTTTTCGACAAGCTTAAGCCCATTTTGGCTTTACAGATACGGGAGCGTGCTAACGATTAATTAATGCCGACCGTTTTTCTTTCTATGCATATTCATATTTTATTTGAGGATTTCAAACTATTTATTATAACTTCTGTTGTTTGCAGTACTTTGCCTAAATGGCCAGAAAATTTAAAGCCCAAAAGTTGTGAGGCCAAAAACTTTTTCAATAGCTTACATTTTCTTTCACTGGCAGCAGGACTAAAAGCCACCACCAAAATTGAATGTAAAGCAAAGTGAACCACAGCGAGGCAAAAATGGCCAAGCAAACAGTGAGGCCGGTAATACAATTTCACTACACTCAAAAGCAAAAACACTAACAAACATCGCAAACAACATCAAAAAAAAAAAAAAAGAAAGCACACCAAACAGGTCATAAAGGTCATTAAATAAAAAACCCCACAACTTTTGAGGAGCAACTACAGTAACAATAATGCAAGCACCGAAAAATAACAATTTTTCTGTTGTTTCCAAAACACCATAAGCTCTCTATGATGGTTGTAGTTACGAGTTTTACATGTTCAGCTCCGGCTTCCTGGTGTTTTGATGTCCATATCTTCTTTCGACTACGTCCGTTATGTGAACTCTTAACTATGGCCAGGCATTGGAGCATCATTGAGCATTGGAGCATGGGAGAGCGCTCACAGGAGATAACTCCTTGTGATAGTGATGTGGAAAATAGGCCCTGGAATATATACATATATACACATATAACAATTTTTGTTAAAACACTTTGTGGCCGTTTTTGTATTGCTCTGGCACATACAAATAACGAAAACCAAGTACCACTGTTTCAAACATAAACAAGGGCTACTAGACGGGCGCATACGTTAAATGTTGGAGTGATATTTTTTTTTTTTTTTGTTTTTTTAAGAGGGAGGTATAACACAACATAAACAATTTATGCAAATGAAAATTTTCTAGAATTTTTAAAGTCATTCTCGATCAGAAGGTTTTGGATAGGACACGACGTGTGAAAAAAAACAAACTGAAAAATACAATAACTTGTATGATGGTTTTTAGAAAATCTCCGCTTTGGAGTTTTTCATTGAACTTGCCCACATTTTTGTATTTTGCTTGAAAATGATAAATTTAAATTGTAAAGAAATATTTTTACAGGTTGGAAGCAACATCATCTTGTGTTCAAAATATTGTTGGCACTTTCTGTCAACTAACTTTTCCGACTATTCTATTTTAGATTGTGGACGCACTACTGAGTCCAAAAAGTAAGTAAAAGTAAGTAAGATTTAAATCACGAAGGTATATTAAATCTGAGAAATATTTTCTTTTTCGATACTTGCGAAATCGATTAGAATGGACTCTGTGGGAAAGTAATGTTTTAGAAATTACATAAACAATTCAAAGAAGGCTGAAGAGGATTCCTTAATTCGAATTGATTCGAGAAATGAGACGTTCAACAAATGGTATACTAAATATTGACCATGCTCTGGAGGTGTTGGTGTTGACTTTTAAAAAATATCAATCAATTTCATTTTAAAATATAATTTGGGCCGCAAATATGCAAACTCTCGTTTAATATCAACAATATCCAATTTGTTATGGAAGAGCATCTCGTTAAAATTATTACTTAAAAGCTTTTACTATGAGAAATTGAACATGGAACAATGATTTTCATCTGGAAATGACTGACCAAGGGAGTGAATATTGTACTAATATTGATTCGATTATAGTGCAATTCTGCGTTTCTGGGTTTCTTCTGCCGTGATAAGCTATCAACAAGGAATGTTAATTGTGGGTTTTGCTGCTTTTGTTGAAAATATTCGCAAATATAGGCTATATTTATGGACAGATAACTTTTGTTCTTACACCACGACAATGAGCTACGGATAAAAATTAGACACAATGGCGTAGTAGAAAAATTTGAAAATATCCGCCAAATTTGCAGCATTTTTTAGAAACATTAGAAATTAAGAAAACCTAGTTTTGGAAAATTTTAAAAATTGATATTTTGGAAACAATATGATTAATAAAGGATGTTGGAATATAAGATGTCGGCTAATTAATAGGACATATTGAATATAAATGCTGTTAAAAAAGTGTAATATTTTTGCTCAAATTTGTTTTCAATTACTAAAATATAGCAAAATGTCAATAACATCATTTTTGTATATTTCAGTAGTTGAAATAAATCGGTAAATTAGTATGTTTTAATTAGTATATTTGCGGCGTCTGAGTGTTGTTCATGGTAAGGGTTTTGCCTAAGTTTTGATGAAATACGCAATATGTTTTTACTAGAGATGGGGAACATCACGTATATTGGTTTAGTAAGGGTCGTTGTTCAGAAAATAGGGATCATGAGCTTTATATTAGAGTAGTTGAGCGAGTTTATAGTAATGTGGTGTGGCTTAATTCTGTTGCAATCAAGTAGTGAACCAACATATATTTATACCACAACAATAAAATATTTTTTCTATGATCAATCTCGTTTCGTTTGTTTTGATAAGTGGATAAAAAAACAGATTTGGTGAAATAATATAATAGTGCCTTTTGTTACAATATTCCTCGCAGAGGTGGCAACCATATGTACAGTCTGAATTCCTCTGTGAGTAATTAGCCAATTCAACATTTTTTTTTTCTTTTTATTTTTTTATTTTTTTTTTTTTGTTTTGTATTATAATAACATGCTTATTATATACAAAATTGTGTTGACAAGAAAGTAATTTCAGCTTTTCAAAACAGATGGTTCTTTAGTTATTTTTGAAGTACTTTACTTCAAGTGCTTATTATTATTTAATTACACGTTAAATCGTTGTACAGCTGACATTTCAGATTTCAATTTATTGTATATCCCAAAATTTTTAGAGGCTTGTTTACTATTCTATCACGTTGTGAATATTGAATTGCAAAACGAAACTGTTCGTCATATTTTTCTGCCTTTAAGCAAATCCAAATGCATATGTTTCTCTGGAATATGTATTCTCTATTCTATAATAGAGGCATGTCAATAAATACCGTATACAATTTATTTATCATCTTTTTCTTTGTCTTGTCGTCCCTATCAAATTTACGGTTTGTCTAATATAATAGGGTGTCCCTTACATCAAACTAAAACGTCACATTTACAAAATCCAAATTCATGATTAATTTCTGGCATTTCTCCAATTATCATTCTTGCTTCATAAAGTTTAAAATGGTAAAACCCAAGTGCAATTTCAAAGTAGTTACTATCTCCGTTACCCTCTCTCAAAAGTACATACATTTTTTTGTGTTGAAATATGAAATATTTTAAATATTTTAAGAGTTGTTTGTTTTATGTATCTCGCATGGTCTATGCCAACATCAACACCAACGAAAGCATCAACACCATCTCGGCCACCATCTCCACAATCATAACCACCAGTCCCACTAGCAACGGCCATGCGAAATTCAGTCCTCTCCTGCTTTCGAATTATTATATTGTATTCAGTTGTTATAACAGTGTGTGTGGGTGTGCAGCCATCGCATCCGGTGTAATGTAATGTAAAAAGAAAAATATCGAAACTTTATATTCATGTTACCCCAACTACCCACCGGACCAGAAGAGCATAACGCCTACAAATGAGTAACCAGCATCAGCTTCTTTGCCGCATTCACCGCCTTCAGTTGGAGCCTAAGAGTGGTTGTGGCAAGCAATTAAAATTGGGTGTTACTGCGGATGCTGATGTTTGGTGATGGTGCTCGATTGTTGCAACATCTATATAAATACAATTTGGTTACAAGTGTAGCATACGGATTGAGGCATGAAAAAAAAACAGAAATAACAACTTTATATTCTCGTACACAAAAAAAAAAAAAAAAAAAAAATAGAAAACAAATTTATAAAACAAAACATGTCCAAAATTTTAAGGTAACAACGTAGATATTTAGATATTTTAAAAGGTATTTTATAGCTATGGGAGATAACTAAATATAAAGAGTCTACCATAAAACTTATGTACGCATTAAAAGTAATGTTAAAATGAAATTAATGAAATTGAATTTCGATTCAATATAGAAATGGGAAATTAGCCTTTTAAAAATAGCAGAAAAAAACTATACTTTCTGTTGCCTCTTATAAATGTTTTCAAATTGAAATCGATTCATCTGTGGGAAGGGAAAAGTACAATGAGAAATCAGAATAATTAACTAATGTGTGGCAAACTAGTGATTAGGAGGAATTGGTCAAACAGTTGCGACAACAACACGTGCTAAGGCGACACCACTTAATTATTGCATCAACAACAACGAAGCACGCCTGCGTATTCAATTTTTTTCAACATAACCCAATGGAGGGGGTCTAAGTAATATTAAGGATAAATATTTCCCTTTCTCCTATATAAAAAAAAACTATGCATAGAGAATTTTTATTAAATCAAAAATGTTTTTCTTTCATGATCTAAATTTAGGTTTTACTCAAAAATATATGAAACAAGTGGAAACACACAAAGAAAGCTACAATTATTTTGGCCGTGACCGATTATACAACATCATACAGCACTTTCAGAAAAGTTTGGGCTAAACGGATAAAATAACCCTGTTTATATTATCGGTTTTTCTTATTGTATACAAAAATAATATAAGAATATCCTACTACTTTTTTTATGGATTTTTTTTTTTTTTTTTTGAAAACAATACTCTTACGAGGTTCATTAAAAATTCAGTACAATATATTACAATATAATATTTGGCCTCAGCGCCAGAAGACATTAATGAAGCATGCTGGCAACAAGTTTCAGATGTACGCTAATTACAATACATAATTTCAAGTAAAATGTATTAACAAATGGGTTCTGTTAATTAATTAGTTAAAAGTTCATAATTTTTTGAAAACATTTTTATTACATAAGAAGCATCTGCAAATTTTGTTTTAGGTAATCCTTCACATTCTTTTTAAATGTGGATATATTATTTACATTTTTAATGGTCATTGGTAAATTATTATATTCATAACTACCCAAATATTCTATACGCTGTTTGGTGGTCTCTAATCTGCACCTTACAACTTTCAAATTATTAAAATTTCTTGTGCAAAAATTAGTTTGAGTCTGAGTAAATTCATAAAATCATTCTGCATCCGATTTTATTTAAAGATTTATATACATATATAACAAGCTGATGTAGATGTATTCCACGGATAGGCAATACGGGAACGTTTATATCCTCATAGAGCGATAAGGTTGGGTATGAGATGGGTAAATCTAAAATATTTTTAAGTGCCTTATTCTGCATGCGCTGTAGACTTTTTAAAGCAACAGTATTTTTGTGACCATATGCGATTGCCAAATAATTTAAATGACTTTGAACGAGTGAGTTGAAAACAAGCAGCTTAGTTTTTCTATTCAATATGTATTTTAATTTATATAAAATGCCAATAGCAGGAGCAATTTTCTTCTTAACATTTATGATATGACTTTCCCAGGTTAAATTAGTTTGTAATGTCACACCCAGGTACTTCACTTCAGAAACTTCCGTGATTGCCATACCATCGACAAAAATACTGAAATTGTTTTCCATTCCATGCGAGCGTGGTCTAAATCGAACTAGTTTAGTTTTGGTTGCGTTAAGTACTAATTTATTCTCACAAACTCAAAAATTAACGACACGTCTCTCTCCATCATGGTTTTTAAAGCTAGATCATATTTATATGGATAAAATAAACAAATATCATCTGCAAACATATACAACCGACCATTCAACTTCAAATTAATTAAATCATTTAAATAAATAGAAAACAGAAGTGGTCCCAAGGCTCTACCTTGCGGTGCTCCTGATTTTACATAAACTAATTCACTCTTTGCCTTACAAATTTGTACATACTGTTTTCTGTCACATAAATAGCTTTTGAAGAGTTGTAATTCCTTGCCGACAATTCCATAATATGATAGTTTTTCCAGCATTTGTAAACGGTTATTAAAGTTGCTGATGAAATTTAGTGATACGATTCAGATTTTTTTTTTTTCGAGATACAGATTTTTCGTTATATATTTAGTTCTCCAGTTTTATATTTTCATGTCCGTCAAAAAAAAAATCGTCAATTTTCATATTTTTTTTTTAATTTATGGCAAACCCAACAGCCGTTTTTTTTTGTGTTGCTTCAAAAGAAAAAAAATCACCAGTTTTGAACAGACGTTGGGTAGTAGACTCAGAATAACTGATAGTGATGGTAAACCAGACAAAGAAATATATGCCTTTGATAATTTAATCAAAAATATTAACAATAAATAATAATATTTTTGTAATTTATTAGCATTTTTGTTGGGAATTTATTACGACATAATAACAAATTAACTACAAACCCAGTTTTTTTTTTAAATATAAAACAGATTAAAAGTCGACTATCAAAATATGGTGCACAATTTTTTCTCGTTTTCTTAATGCATGTTGCTCTATTTCATCTTATTTTGGGAACTGAGCATTCTTGGGTGTCCTTAAAAATGTTACTTTAGTAAAATATATTCAAACTTTTTAAGATATTTCTCAAAAAATAATCAACAGAGTAACTGACAGAGTAATTTTATTCAAAATTTCAAAATCAGTGCTTATATCGATTTACATTCGCAATTAAAGTTAACCAAAAATTGTTAATCAAAAATGTAACATCATTCTTCAATATGCTTTATTTCATTACCTAATAATTCGATGTACACCTACAATTTTTAAAATAAATTATTGCGATCCTTTACTAAGTAAACTTGTTGAAATAATAAAATATTGATGACAACATGTAAGATTTTCCGAAATTTCTATGTCTAATATCTAGCGATATCGATCGAAACTAAAAGTATTTTCTAAAGCTCGCGAATTAAGATTAGTAAGAGAATATTAAAATTATTGGCAAATACCAAAAAGATATAGTTTGTCGAGCTTTGTAATCAGTTTGGTTGATAAAAGGCAATCATTTTAAAACTGATTAATTGATCGGCCGATTAAATCTTGTAATAGAAAATGTCAACTTTCAAAAACTATAGTTTTCGCGCTGTGGCCGACCGAGGGACGATGGTTAATACACACCTCTATCATTTGCTTGATCGCGGGTTCAATCCACGATACAGATATCTATAATTTCTTAAGCGGCAAACACTTCGAGTAGTTGAGTAATCGACAAGTTTAGTAAATGCTACTCAAACTGTGACGTTGTTAAACTTTTAGTCTCTCAGAGTAAATCTCAAAATAGAATACATGTAAGCTCGCCGATTGTGAGAAGCTCTGCCATATTTCAAACGTGGCATGCAAATAAGTTTGTTTTAAGTTTCGCACTAATGCAAAAATTTATTAAATTGTTTACCTCTCCGGTCATACTAGTTCTGACTAAATTGATTTATATTTCGTGAGTATGATAAGACTCTAATGAAAAGTGTGTCTTATGAAAACAAAAATCACACTTCTACGATCCATGGTTTGCGTATAAATTCGACAGCGGGAATTGAACAGATAGATTTCTGATTTCATTTATATGGGGTCTATAACGAAACACGAATCAATGTAGGTCATTTCTTTCTCATTCCCAAATAAAAATTTTTGCTAAATATAATCAAATTCCGACGACAACTGCTGCCAGCGCAAATGATAAGGCCAAGCTTGCTTCATACATTTATGAGGGTGTTATATTAAAACGTTTTCCCTACCACTTAATGTACGGCATTTTATACCTTTTACAACTAAAACTAATCACTCGGCAGCCAAAAATTACATATACTCATGATCATCGTAGAAATTTTAGATTGAATGTCATAGAAAATATACATGAATCAAACTAGACGGAGAGTGTTGAGGTCTTACTAATCACGAACTGTGCGGGCTTGTACAGCTAAACCCAAATGCTCCGGCATGAAAAGACTTCGATAATAAACTTGTGCAGCGCATAAGATATAACACAGAAACTACAATTTAAAATAATAATTGCGTTTCATATACCTGTACAGACGCTTTAATGAATAAAATCCACTAGTCAAATTTTGGCAATGAAGCATTTTGGGTTAGCCCACCTCATTGATTTTGCTTAATTAACTATTTTCTGTTATCTGTTTCAGAGCTCTTTTCAACGTTTCATGTAGTTTGTTCAAAAAGTCCATAATTCATTTATGCTCTGACAAATTGTAGTCGCCTTTAACCATTCAAGGTACGGAAAATTTCTTATGAATAACCCTTTGTGCGCTGTCGTCGCTCACACCATTCGCCAAGCATGCGATTCACGCTGCCATCTCACTCACCCCAAACTGAGTCGAACAAAAGAGAAACTAAAAATTGTTACTGCTGTAAGCTAATGAGAATTTCTCCGTAACACAAATGAAATTATCAACAATTAGCAGTTAATCGATTTTCAAAACACTAATTTCGATTAACAGTAACAAATACTTTGCTATAGCACATCGGTATTTCGCAAATCCAATTAGTGCTTTATAATCAATCCCTACAATGTATTCACCATTTTATAAATTGTACATCTATTTTGCGACTTTTGCTTCTCCATTACAAGTTAGTGGGAAAGTACACTCGATGCGACAAATAAAGCCAGTCATTACCGCAAATGCTTCTTTCGACATGAGTATCGTGTCGTATCGTACAACGTCTAACATCCTGTTCAAAGTCACAGGAAGCCCAACCAACGTATGGTTGTTGATTCTGGTGGAAATTTACCAACACAGCGGAAAAGGGTAACAAATCGAAAAACTGAATTTAATTGCCATTTACGAGTATTGTTGTTAACTTCGTACTTGGGGACTTGAGAAAGCTGTCGAAAGGTAACTGCTGTGAGGAAATATTATTTTTTATTTAACCATAATTTATATGCAAAACAAGCTAAACGAATAACTGAGCGTTAACCCACTTTCGAAAACAAATAAGTGGTTTTTCCTCAATTTCTCTCGTAATAAAACACAAAATCAAATAACCAACCTAACCAGGGGACATACAACTCATATTGAAATGGTAGGCATAAGTTGCGCTTATGTGGCAGCAGATATACTCTTACACAAACGCACATACTCCAATGTGGTGGCATCAAATGAAAAACCCTGCCTCAACGGTGATGAATGCCACATAATTACACATGAAGAGGACGGCTGGATGGTTAAAAGTCGGTTGCCATAATATTTCTTTGATACAAAATGAACTTTGTACGATGACGACAACGACATCGTCATCGTCATCGTCATCGACCCATAAGCCAAAGTATGAGAAAAGTCAAAATTGAAACGTGTAAACATTTGTATACGTTGGGTGTTTCATGCGTGGGGCCCTCGCAAATTTTTTTTTTACTGTTTACTGAAGACGAAAATATAATAAATTGGCAATTGTAACAAAATAATGGTGCCAAAACATCGTTTACACGTCGTTATTTACACACTACGTACTCCTGTACAAGAAAATTAGCAGACAATTGTAAGTATTTGGAGTAGAAGCAAAAGACGGCTTTCCCGAAAGCGACTTTTTGTATAGCCTTACTTATATACATATATTTAACAGGCAGTAGCAGCTTATGTCGCCGGAATTTGCCCGTTATGTACTATAAACGTTATATTGAGCTACAGAATATGACTACAAAATGTTTATTCCAAATATCTTACTTTTGAACATTGCACAATGTTGTTAATTTTCAGTACTACCATTGAACTTATAGAGAATAAAATTGATTCAAAATTGCACCATTCTAATGGGTTAATGAGTTCCTAAAGCATTGTGGCTTTTTAGGTTAATGAGTTGCAAGAATAATCGAATAAATCTAATTATTTTCCAGCTAATACAGGTACGAAAAAAATGCTTAAGAACAAAATATGAAGTACAAAATTATTGACCAATTGGGTACGAAAAAACAGCAGATTTTGTCAAAGGCCACTCATGTAAACTACACCAGTATGCGAAGGATCTTTTAAAGATATTATAAAAGCATTTTTCAAATCAAATTTACACATATCCCCAATAGACAAATGTATCTTTGCATATATAAAGTAATCTCATTTTATGCTGATAAGATATGATTGAACGTGTATACTCATATATTTTAGAAATTTTTTAAAGATTCATGGCTTAAGCATTATTGTATTTTTCATTAACATTTCCCTATAATATTGATTGGCAAATGTACGGAAATCGGAAATCGAACTTTGAAACTCAGTTTCGCACTACAAGTGTATGGAGCCGCTTTTAGATTTAACCAGAATCTGCAAGTGAAAATTCATTAAAAATTAAATTCTTTAATATGGCAAATGATAAAAGTAAATGTTGTCGATGTCTGCTATTACAGATCTTCTATGAAAATCGGACTTATATATAAATCAGTACTTTCAAAATGGGTGGACTGGCTCCATCACAAGAGGACGTTCTTACAACAAATTTTGAAAACCTTTAATGCGTTATCTGTCCGAGAAGCTGTTTCAATGTAACTGAATATACTTCCCAGTACACTTGGGAGTTTGTGCAAGAGGTGGTAGAATATTTGATCCAATTTCAGTTATTTTCAAAGCCAGTAACGAAATTACATTTTACCAAATTTCAATTTGGATGATTAAACATCTAGACAGTTGCTCATGACCCCATGTTTTCGCCAAAAATGTTTCATTTAAAAAATTTTAATAGCATGCAATAAACCAGACGTTATAGGAGTTTTCATGGGAAATATTATGATGCAAACTACACTCATCCCCTCTCGTCCCACCTCTATCATCTATAAATCTTTTCGAATTTCCGCTTCATACCGAAATAAAAGAGAAGGTGTAGCTGTAAAATACTACTATAAAGATAAATCATTATACATAATTCAGTAAAAAAAAAAACATGTACATGTTAGGATAAAACCAATTGGGGCTTTTGCTATAAGCTTCCAGCTCTACAGGCGCTTCTTTCCCCACTAATTGTTGAAAAAAATGCATTTGCTTTTAAATTTATGGTTGCTCCGTGATTAATGTTTCGAATTTTGTATATTAACAAATTTGATCCACCTAGCTTTCCCATCCAAGGAGAATAAAGCAGTTTGTGATGAATAATATGACAGGCTTCAGCCAATATTAAATGATTTGATTGCACTAAGTTTACTGTCTAGCCGTCTTCGTGTCGATTAAAGCATGTACATTCGTCCGTCCTTCTGCATGTCTATTAATAGCACGATACTGACCGCAATGGTTAAATTACACGTCTGGAATTTTGTACGATGATGAGCCATATTTATAGATAGTTTGAATTGCAAATCGAGTAAAATCAAAACAGTAGGTAAAAGTCTTGTTTGTTCAAAGAATAACCCTCAATCAGAAGAATATAATTTTTTTAGATTTTGTTCAATAATTTTACTATAAAGTTCTTGTAATGTTCTCAGATTTATGTCTATATATGATGATCAAATCTGCTACAATTTATATAATTTTTAATTAGGCCGTCATAAATCTGGAAGTGCTTTTTGAAATATACTAAAAAAAAACATCCGTCTTTACTAGAAAAACCAAGCTCGGTCATATAGACATATCAGAAGGAGCCTTTACAACACGCCTACGTTCAGGAAGAAGCTTTTTTGATACGTCCACTTATCTGACACCGTTTCGGCAAGTCGTCAATGATGCCGCGGTTATAGTACAAGCTCCGGCCAGCCCCAAATTCCTTCGTCTGTCCAATTTTGGACTTAGTGACTTATTTAAAGGCTATTGACGTCATTTTACTTGTGCTGTGTCTAACAATAACCATTTTCAGCGTTCAATTTGTATAACGCATTCATGCACTTTGAGTGACGTAAGTAATGTTTCCAATTCTTTAGTACTAGCTAACTTATTCTTGTAGACATTCCGAAAGGAAATGTTTATAAGTGTAATATTACACACTCAATTTATAGAGTTGGAATTGGAAATTAACTTTTTTATCAAATTGTTCTTGCCGCAGTACCTTGATTTTATAGCCGGGGCTTGTGCAGAATAATTTTCCTATGATTATTTAACGATACCGAAGTGATATGCAGAGACAGTCTGACTCTTTGGCCTATTATAAAATTTCTCCTTGGTTAATTATGTATATTAATTTTATGTGTTAATTAAGCAAGAAGAATGCATTATCCTTTGAATTATTTAATAATTTGTGCAACTCATCATCTGCTCTTTCGTCTAAAACATCCAAATACACATTGATTGACATACTTGATCAAGCCCGGACTATTTCAATTTTGGTTATCGAAATGCCTCCCTTCATTTAAAATCTATTGTGTAACTGAATGTATGGCGCAATCACGCTGACTCCGCTTCCATCAGATTGTCTCACTTTTTTTGTGTCAGCAAAGGATAGCAATCTTAATAAAGAGGTAAAATATGCTAAAAGTATTTTCTATGATTTTTGTTTTAATTTTAGGGCAGATGTAAACCTTCATTCATTTTTTTATATGCAAAATTTTGACGACTGCATCTTATATTTCGCCTACGAGTACATCTGTTGAATTGAGAGCTGTAATTTTTATAAACTGCAGAAGTTTCCACGACAATAAAATCGAAAGATGACGCATAAAAGACCGAAAGCAACTACAAGATTTTGGTCTTTTCTTTCCTGTAGGAAAGTTCAGATCTTTGATAACCTAACAAACTGTAGAACTTAACAAACTTGCTTATTGCTCGTGCAGAAAGTTTGAATATTCCCTATAAGTTTATGTAAAATCTAATTTCGAAAAGAAATGCCATGAGTGGAAATCAAATGACTGAAATGTTCTTTTTTTTTTCTATGGCCTTCGTCAAATTTTGGTTTTAGCTTCTGATAGACATAAATGGGCAAATTCCTTCCTTCTTGATACTTTGCAGACAATAATTCCGCATCTCCTAGATAACGTCAAGAGTGCTGATTCAGCGAAATCTTTATATATATAATTCTACTGTACGGGCGTTGTCAGTGAACTCCTCCTAAACGGCCGGACCGCTTTGTATAAATTTTTGTATATGCGTCTGGGTGGTGCCCGGGATGGTTTAGATTTACAATTCGGTCCAATTGGACAAAGGGGCGTGGTAGCTCCCATACAAACAAAAAATTCAAAATCAATTATTTCTGTTCCTGTTTACGGTATTTGAACAAAATTTGGTACATCGGTTTGGTGTACATGTCATAAATGCTGCTGCAAATATGGGCGGGATTGGACAATGGGAAGTGGTACCTCCTATACAAACCACAAATTAAAAAGCAATTATTTCTGCTCCTGCTAACGGTATTTAAACAGAATTTTGTATTTCGGGTGAGTGAACATATTTTAAGTTATTCTGCAAATATAGGTGTTTCTTATTATAATATACCGATTGGCATGAAACATTTCCAATAAAAATAAAATTTGAAGGCAAAGCAACGTTTGCCGGGTCGGCTAGTATACCTATAAGTAAGTATGCAGTATGCAATATTAGTGTGATAATGTGCGATATTTGAGACTCATTTCGAGCCATTTTAGAGGTAAAGAGCAAGTTTGTACGTTATTAATACTATATTTATTCTGGTGCATGCTTAACGACCAATTCCCATTCTAAAATTTAATATAGTCCACAATTTGTTGCAATTTTTAAAAGCAGCGATTTTAGATAAATTACGTAATACCACAAACTATTGATATCGATGAGAAAACACTTTTTTTTTTTTTGTTATTTTATATGTTCTTAAGATGCACATTTTCCTCTAAGAGCGATTTCAACAATTGTGATTTTTTTTTTAATGCTTAATATCTTATAATAACTTGCTGATAAGTGTCGATCAGCAATCAATAGCTGAAGTATTGACGTATTCATCAACTCCAACCAGACCCTACCCGTTGAAGTAAAACATATTAGTAGCACATTCGTATACATACATCTATATATATATACATGCTTGTGTGTGTGGGCATGAGTGTGTGCGTGTTTTCATTTCAATGCAATCTAATCATAAAAAGGAAATAACTCGACAAAATGTGGGTATACAATTTCTTGTTTGAGAACGCTCATACGTAAGTTTTTGCCGTTTGTAAGTAAACAAGCAATTCATTTTTGTATTTTGTTTGTTTGATTGCTAACTTCACATACAGGCACACAATCCAAAACACACGCGCACACTTGCCCAGAAACACACACGCATACACATAAACCCGACCGCAAATCTCACACATGCTCATAGCCGAGAATATTTTTCCCCCCATTTCAAGTCATGGCAATCGTGAATAAGACCTTAATGAGTATAGTAATGACGTCGTCACACACGTACATATAGAGGGGGAAACGCAGGCGACTTAAATAATGGCAGCAACAACAATCGCGCCAATGGCCTTTTTCGCAAACATAGAAATGCAACTGAAACTTTGTGCTAGGTTTGGTTGTTTTTATGCACTGCCACAGCAACTACAAACGGCGACATCAACAATGGCAAACGACAAATGTTGCAATCTAATGAAGTCATTGCTTGCTGTAACTACAAATAAAAATAGGACATGGAGGCTTTCACTCACACACACACACACAAACACACACACAGACACTTACACTAGCACAAACAATATACCCTCGCACGCTGTTATACAAATGTGGAAATGCTAAAACCACAAATAAAACGAACTAATCATTAGCTAATCCACTAAAAACAGGAAACGGAAACTGCCTGTAGGTACATTCATATATACTAGCATACGCGCAACTATGTCTCAACAAGGCAATAGCAACTGAAGCCAAAGCGGGGTGTAAATCATGAACAACCACATAATTGGGGATCTTCAATTTGATATCCAGTATTTTTTGTTCGGTTTAGAAACAAATAGTCTTCGTTATATTGAATTTCAATTCCAGTTGACAAAGGATTGCGCATATCACGACCTATATTCGATTCAAGGGAACTGGTATGGAAAAAATGTCACAGGGTCCTACACAAAAGGTCAACTTATATGATTTACTGGTCAACATGAACTACTTCATTACCTTTTAGTAATATAGATGATATAGGTCACGGACAGCAATGAACGTCAGCGATGAAAAAATACTGATGGCCTGGCTTAAAACCATCAGCTTTTTACTGGCAATGCAAACACGAATAAAGATAAATCGTACGATAAAAATTGATGAAAAAAAAAACAAAAAAATGGAAAATGAGAATGTAAATACTTCCTCGTATACATTTAAAATTGATGATACGCCATATTACCATCACCACATCTGGAATTTTAGATATACATTGGATCCATTATGTACATTCGATTTGCTCATCTGTGTATGGGAAGATCTGAAAATACATACTTCCCTGAGTAGAGGATACGTATAGAATTTTGAACACAAATACGAAAATATTATTACGGATTTTAAAAACTTCTGATCAGCCTGACTTAAAGCGAATAAAAGATTTGTAACAGAGGATTTAGCCTTTCAGAGAAAGTATTTTTTGAAACGGCTGTGTTGCGAATAATTTTCTCAAACTTGTACATCGTACAAATGTAAACAGATGTTAGCCTAAGTTAAAGATTTGTAGTCACTACAATGAGGCAAGAAAAACATGTTTAGAGTGCTAAATTGCATGTTATGTTTGCAGACGTATATTTTATAATTTGAAATTTTCTTATTTTGACTTTACCTTTTTGCCAACTCCTTGTTGTAAAGGCTAAAAGTTTATGAAAATACTGATTGATTGGCAACACAAACACATTTGCAAGGGAAAAAACATGTATAGTGTTTTAGTTAATCAATATATTTGACCCTTTAAGAGGCAACAAATTTTCTATTGTTTTTTTTTATTATTTAATTTTTTCTATATTTAATTTTTTCCTTCAAGCTTTGTTAATAAAACTATACATTTCTCAAAGCCAACTAACGTTGTTTGCTGACCTATCGCAGAATTATAAAATACAGGGTGGGCCCTATGAGTGTTGGCGATTTAATTCTTCAATTTCTCGGTAACGCGCGGCGCGGGGTGGCGGGGGGATATTTTGTTCGCTGCGCCGCTTCCTGGAAATTTAGTCGCCATGGAGCCGTACACGGAAGTGCAGCGTGCAGTTTGTGTCCGAGCGTATTACGAAAACAATAAATCAGTGATTACTGCACAACGTTTGTATCGGCATGAACACGGTTTACACGATTTAAGTGAAGTTCCAAGCGCCAATGTGATACGAAAATGGATCAGAATGTTCGAAACAACCGGCTCAACAGTACCAATTACGGTTCGTGGTCGCCCAGTTTCTGCAAGATCAGCCGACATTGTGGAGCGTGTTCGTGTTTCAGTTCAGCGAAATCCGCAACAGTCAACACGTAAGAGAAGTCAGTCTTTGGATGTCAAAAGAACAACTTTACGACGAATTTTGAAACGTGATTTGCATTAAAAGGCTTATAAGATTCAGATAGTCCAAGAATTAAAACCCGATGATGCCAATAACCGACTTAACTTTGTCAATTTGATGCTAGAGCGGTTCAACAATTTCAACAACGTGATTTTTAGTGATGAGGCCAATTTTCATCTTAATGGCCATGTGAACAAGCAAAATTGTCGGTTCTGGTCCGAGACTAAGCCCCGACGCTTGCATGAACGTCCACTTCACAGCCCTAAGCTTGTCGTGTGGGCTGGGATAACGTCAACCGGTATTATTGGACCATACTTTTTTGAGAACGAAAGAGGGCAGGCGATGACGATTAGAGCGAACAATTATTGCAACATGCTAGCAGGCTTTGCAAGAACTTCAAGGCAATACCTCGAGGATGTGGTTTCAACAGGATGGAGCCACATGTCATACGGCTAAGTTATCCATAGAGATGCCGAAACTCATGAAAACTCATTTCGAAAATGGGGGATATTGAATGGCTCCCACGTAGCCCCGATCTCCCTCCATGCGATTATTTCCTATGGGGCTACCTCAAATCGGTAGTCTACGATAATAATCCGACCAATTTAGAGCAGTTGAAGTGGAACATTATTCAGGAAAGTAACAAAATACCGAGAACAACTTTTCAACGAGTTTTCCAAAATTTGCGACTTCGGTTCCAAGAGTGTCAAGGGAAGCCATTTGGACAACATTATTCTTAAGTCTTAAAAATTCCCATGCTTCTACTTTTTAAAAATACAAATATGTTTTTTTTATGTTTCGTAGTTTTTTTTAATTGAATATTTAAGCCGCCAACACCCTTATGGCCCTCCCTGTACTTTGCGAAGTTGACTTTTCACTAACGAGTACCTTGGTATATTCTATAAAATAAAGGAGATTCTTTTTTTTGTTATTTTGCGTAAAACACAATGTAAAATTTTTTTTAGAAAATATTTTTTTTTTTATATTCCATATTTTTATAATCATCCATTTAATAGAATGCATTTATTGATCTGTCGCACCATTTCACATTCCACTGTTAATATTTTACATCTCTTTTAACTTCTTAATTTGATTTTACTCGAATGTGAATTGCATCTGTATCAAATCGTATATGCGATAAATTATTAAAGTCACTGTAACTCATTTACGTTGAATATTATTATCATATCTACTTTCACCACAATCTCTTTTATAATGTGAAACATCAGATCTTTTACCGAAATAAGTTACTTCTAGTTTATGATGAAACCACCCAAGGAAATGCTACAGTTATTTAAATGTATCCCGTGGCAACAAGATTCGTGTTAAATGTAATTAACGTATCTGTTTGCAAAATTCTTTGGTTGTTAGCCTAAATCAACAGGTCTGAAGATGACAAGTGTATAAATATTCTATTTACAAGGGCAAAGTAGACGTGGTGAAACTTCCTTAAATTCTGGATATTTGAAGCAGTATAGTAGCAGCATTTTCTATGGAAAATCTAAGAATGTTGTAAATTTAATAGAATACAGACGTAATGTTGTAGCTGTTGAGTTTTCTGGTATTTAATACCTTTAAAATTTAACTACCGCTCCCAGATATTGTGTGTTCCAGGAGGTTTATTAAATTAGCAAACTTAGATTTTAAAGCACTGCTCCTTCTTCATCCCACTACAATTTCTAATCTGTATGCAGAACGGTGTGTGTATGTTGCTAAATTTAAGTAGATATAAAACCTGATTATTTGTACACAGAGAAGCGCACTAAGGATTCATTAAATTTAAATATATTTACTATTCCACCCCAAACTGTGCAAAATTAAGCATATTTTACGTACATGGATATTTCAGCAGTGTGAAGTAAATTAAATTATTAGTTCAAATTTAGGTTAGAAGTTATGGCACTGTAAAGGATACGCCAGAACAGTGAGCAGCTTGTTTATTCCAAATAAATTATGCGAAAGAATGGAAGTGCAACTGAATTAAATGCAATTTATTATAAGAAATATAATTCAACAAAAGAGCTGAATAGAAGCCATGATCAAAGTGCATATGTAGTTAAATTGGTTTCAGATTAAGCTAATTAGACAAAGAAACTATATCAGTTTAAGAAGAACAGTAAAGTAGCTCTTCTTACTTTGATCACGTTAAGGAATAACTACTTAAAGGAAAGATACCAATATTCAGAGTAGTTGCCAATACTTAAACTTTTCAAATGTACCCCCACACGAATCCTTGCATGCAAGTGTTGGCACATCGAGAAAAACTCCCCAAACTGAAGTTAGGAATATGAGTCTAAGAATATAAATTAATAGAAATGCGCAAAACGCCCATGAGTAGGAAAAGTACATTCATATCCTGTTCAAGGGGTGCGAAATATTTGTTTTATTGTATGAGAGCTAATTTTATTAGATTTTTTTTTTGCGGAATTACTTTATCTGGTATCATATTTGTGAGAGTATTTTATGAAATATCTCAATGTGACTAATAAATTAATAGCATTAACAAAATTGGTGATAATATAAGGACAGTGTGAAAATATTAGGTGCACAACCAAGTTGCCGCTGTTTGCCAATAGATGGCGTTAGTCGATTTTCCCATAATTTCAACGTCATGAACCAAGCTTAACCATATGGTAAACATACCATCTCGACACAATAGTGCTTTTCTTTTAACGTGATATTCTTTTGGATGTGTGAATATCCATGATTTTGTGCCAAATAATCGTCGTATGCGGAAAGTATTGATTTTCTTCTTTCAATCGAAGAAAACGGCAACTGTAGCTCATAGAGAGCTTCAAAACATTTACGGAGATGCTGCTTTAAGCGAAACAATGCATCGGTGTTTTTGAAATTGACGACCGTTTGCATGAAGGAAGACGAAGAAACTTCGAAGACAGACGAACTTGTGTTCTTTATGAATTGAAGCCAATGGACGTTGAGTGTAGTTTCTTCGTCTTTGAACAACTGTTTCAGCGACAAAAAGGGGAAAAGTTTTCTTCATCGCATTGTAACGGATGATGAAGAATGGATTCATTACAGCAATCCAAAGAAAATAAAGTAATGGGGACTGCCCGGTCATGCTTCTACCTCGTCGCCTCGTCCGAATATTTACGCCGCTATGTATTTGGTGGGGCCAAGTCGGTGTTATTTATTACGAGCTATTGAAACTAAGCGAAATCATCACTTGGGATCGGTATCAACTTAAATTAATGCAATTGAGCCAAACTCTCCGCGAGAAATGACCACAATACGCGGAGAGGCACGAAAAAGTTATGCTTCAGGATGACAACGTTCGGCCTCACGTGGCCAAGCCCGTTAAAACATACCTGGAAACACTGAAATGAAAAGTCCTCCATATTCTTCAGATATTCCGCCGTTCGACTAATACTTGTTCCATTTAATGACACACGGTCTGGCCAGTCATATGACGACATCAAGGAATGGTTGGAGTCGTGGATAGCCTCAAAAGATGAACAATTTTACCATGACGGAATTCGATTTTTGCCACAAAGATGTGGAAAAAGTAGTAGCTAGAAATGGGCATTATTTTCATTGAATCATTTATAAACATGTTTTCATAATAAGGTTGCATTTTTATATAAAAAACAAACAGCAAAGACTTAGTTGCATACCTAATAGTTTATATTTATAACTTATATTTGTACTAACAGCAGATAGTTATACGAGTAGATGGACAACTAACTTTAGAAATCAGTTATGATGGGAATCTAGGAAAGCAGTATCCTGGTTTCATCATGACCTTATTTTCTTCCAGAATATGATTTGTCGAATCGCATTTGCCCAGCATTGCAATAAAACAAGTGTCCATATTACAGAGCATTACTTACGAAAAATTGCATCTAAAGACACAAATTTCCACTACAATTTAAATTTACCTAGAATAACATATACGTATTCTCATTTAAGTGCAGCAAATGTAGTTAATAGAACACAAAGAATTACTTTAATATTTTATAAACTAACACATACAAAATGTTAAGTACGTAAACTGAATATCCTATTCTATATTCACTTACCACTTATATGTACATATATATGGATTTACATATACGAACATATATTTGAACTTTTGTTTGCGTATAACACTCAACTTCTCATGTATATGTGTATGTTGGGACCACTACATACAAATAACGATGTCCCAGTGTTGTGGCGAAATGCTCAAATTTGGTGAA
The DNA here is from genome assembly GCA_019455685.1 of Philornis downsi. Taxonomy (NCBI): domain Eukaryota; kingdom Metazoa; phylum Arthropoda; class Insecta; order Diptera; family Muscidae; genus Philornis; species Philornis downsi. The sequence continues at coordinate 739,951 of JAHXMU010000112.1, read as the reverse complement.
GGGTTATTTTTAAAGGCGCAGCTGAAAATATTATAAGGAAAAACAAGCAACGTCAACGAGCCAAACAAGAAATCCCGAAAACAACTAACTCAATTTCATTAAAGAACTCTTCCAGAAATTATAAGAGCACGCACGAAAATTGTATGTTAGTTAGTAAGAGTAATCAAAAGTTTAAGAGTGTTCATAAACAATGAAACATAACTTCCAAGAGATATTTCTATTAAATGGGTCTCTTCAAAAGACCTAACCTATAAAAGCTTTCACAAATACCGCACAATGCCTAAGAGAAGAATAAGGACAATCTTCTCTGATTGGCCACCAGAGAACAGGTTGAAACAGGTTATTTTTATATCCTCCGAAATAGCAGAGTCTCTGTTATGAAAGAGGAAATTGTGGGAGGTTTTACTAAATAATATTTTTGGTTAGTTTTAGGAGCACATTGCTATTTTTATTTGTCGGAAGGCTTATTATACATTTACCATGTAATTTATGTTGTTGTTAGATGTGGTTAACGTCCACATGTGGTTGTGTCGAGATTCGTAGATGCCAATAATAAATTGTTGGTACCATTAACCCCATTATTTCATTAGAGGACCTCATGTGTGGGCAATGAGTGCGAGTGCGGATGCGGGTGCGGGTGCGGGTGCGATCTTTGTGCTTCTTTTCAAGAAATGTTCGATATTATTATTTTTCTGATAACAAATATTTCGCACAAAATGATGGAAGGAGTATTTAATTTGTTATCCGAAAACAGGACAAAAATTGCAGTCAGATAAACTGGTTTACACGTACGCTCGGCTACACAGGTGTACTTGCAAGAATAGAAAACAAAAGTATACATTAAGTTTCAAAGGTATTAATTTACTTGACCATTGTTTTTATAAACCGAGATTAATAATAATTCAAGAAGTAAAACAACATCTTCTACGGACTACATGTAAATGAATAAAGTTATTAAAATATTATAATAAATAATAAATATTAAAATATATTACATTCGTATATATCCAGAACTTCGTTAAAACGTTCTAGTTTTTCTCCAGATTTTGAGATTGTTTGACCATTTCTTTGGAAGAAATAGCCCAGCACTTCCCATAAATGTTTACTGGGGTTCAAGTCAAGGATTTGTGGTGAGGGTTTTAACTGCTTTTTTCACATTGTGTAGGGTTGTTCATTTAGTCTGTCTGTCTGTCAGCTACCACATACTCGTACCTGTCATCTGAAGTGTAGTCTATTCAGTGAAAGGTTTGCTGTTTACGAACATAGGATAGATCGTTTTACAATCAAATAATGCATAAAAATAGTAAAAGCTTAGTCGAACAAAAGTTTCTTCAGCAATAAAGCTCATTTCCCAATCGGTGCTTACGTCAGCAAGCAAAATTGTCGCATTTGTGACCCGGAGAACCCGGGTTTGTGGATTGTAGAAAAGCCATTGCATCCGGAAAAAGTGACTGTTTGGTGCGCATTATGGTCTAGAAGTGTTATTGAACCGTACTTTTTCGAAAACTGCTTCTAAAAGATCCACTAATTCTACCAATCCATAGGCGGTACTTTAATTACAGTGTATTTCGTATACAATGACCTTGTCAAGCATTATAATGAAATACAAATCAAAATTATAACTTTATGTTTGTTTTAATTAATTGTACTTGAAAACAAAAAATGGATAACCTTATACAACAGCCAAATATGAGTTTCGTGAGTAGTATTTTTCGTGTTGTCTTCTTGTTGAATAGAGTTATCTACTTCAATACATAATTTCTAAAAACTTTCCTTAATCTTCATTCCATTGTTGTTGGAATAAATGCCAAATTGTCCTCAACTTTACATGCTCTGCGACTCCATACCATCATACAGTCTGCACCATGCGGTCGCTGTCGACTTTGCATTTTTTGGGTTTGACGCTGTGCAAGGTTTTTGCCAAAAAAGTTGCCATTCTTTTATGCCAAATAGACAATATTTGTTTTCTTCTGTAAACAATAACTCTTCGTGGAACTCTGGAGACTTATTCTGTGTTTTTTTATAAAGGCGATTCATTTTTATCTCTTGGCCAATGATACAAGCGACTTCTTCCGTGTTATGTGACTACGATAATTGAGTCAAACAGCTGCCTTGGAATGTGGATTTTTAAGCTGCTCAAGCAAGTTTTCAGTTATTTTTGATGATGTTAGTCTGAAGTTTGTCTGCGCAGATTGCATGAAAGTTTATTTTTCGCATACCCTTCGATTTCGACGATGACTAGAACGGAGTTTAGACACTAAAACTCCAGTGTTTTTGAAGGGTTTTACTAGTTCCTCCAATTTTGTGTAAAGTTTTTCTATCTTTCCACAGACGAACAATAATTGTTCATTTTTTGATACTTATTTCGTTTCTTTTCTCCATTATTGACAAATTTAATCAAAACTAAACTGTAAAAAGAATTACAAACTGAAGGATGAAGCATTCAGCAAGTTGTTATGCAATCATAGGGTGCAATTATTTTTCGTATACGCACACCTATGTCTACTGTAGAAGTTGTCATATTTTAAAACTTGCAAAAAGAATTGTAAAAAAAATAACGTAATTATAGTAGGTTTATCTATAAATAAAAAAGTTTTAAATGTTTACGTCAATACTTAATGCTGTAATCTGACGTTAAATTTTATACCCGGTAAGTTGAACCGAATTTAGTTATATTGAATTAAATGATATGATTTAATCAAAATAGGGGATCAATCACATAATTGTCATGTTAAGTACCACCAAGGACGGAGAAAATTGCAGAATGATTTTCCCCCATTTTATAATTCACATTAAAATGCAATTTAACTGATAAAACATTAAGTTACTACAGCCAAAAAATAGGGTTTACAGGAGGATAATTAAATTTCTATAAATTGTTCATTTATAAGTATGAGAGTTGCAAAAAGGGAAGAATTTACCTGGTGCAGGAGAAAACTGAATTTTGGAAAATTGTTAATTTGTGTGCGAGGTATCAGAAAGGGTGGCCCAATATAGCCCATTTAAGTTTTCCATCTATCACCTGACAGAATAGTATGCTCTGCTAAGTTTTAAAGAGTTCCATAAATATTTACGGCAATTATCTTGTTTATCAGGTAGCCAGGCAGGCAGCACTCAAAATGCAATCGCTCAATCGATTTAAAAAGTTATGAAACACTAGCTGAGCCGGCAAACATTGGTTTGCCTTCAAAGATTCAATGTTAATGTGGTAAAAAAAAATTAATTGCAAAAATCTCATCTCCAACGCCATCTATCACTTCAAACAAAATCTTTTAAATCTTCCGGAATACTCTGCCAATAATTTAAGACCAAAATGAGCCAAATCGGTCCAACCGTTCTCAAGCTTTAGCGAGACTAACGCACAGCAATTAATTTTTATATATATAGATAGAAGATAGATAGAAGAAAAGATAGAAGATAGATATTTAATCAAACAATACTTGATACTTCATGGATGTTACTTTTTTCCGGCATCAAATGATATTCACTTTTATTCCTTTTTTTGAGTGAATCCAAATACGTCATATTATAGATATCTTAAAACGGAATTACTTTCAGAAATTTGTAAAATTGATGTATATAAGTCATGCATGCTTAAGGAATATGACTACTGAACTATTTCCATAATAACATTTTCTTTTATTTATTATTTTATTGTTTTGGGATTGGAAATGAGAAAATAGCTATGTCCATTACCTACCAGATAGATTGGACAAATGTTACTGTTTTATCTTTAAGTCTAAATTGATAAAGTTGACTGATTGCGTAACACAACACGTGAAACCTACTTTAATATTATTACTAAATAATCCCACAACTTTCCCATTGATTTCTAAATTGGTAGTCCACATCATTTCCAAAATCCGTATAAAGTCCAAATAAAGATTAAAATTCAAACTACCAAATTCGCCAGCAACAGTTCTAATCAAAACAACTTTAGGATTTAAGGTAATTTTCGTTTTGGCCATTTTCAGCGTAAACTTAATGAGTGGCTAAATCCAAAATCAACTGGATGCATCATTTCTATATCATAAGCGAATACTCATCGCTATTCAACCACCGCTTTTTGCATTGGCTTACTGTCCCAAATAATGATTCCGAGCAAATTAATGAAACTGTCATAAACAACACGAAATATGTCAAAGGCCGAATTCATGACGATTCGAGCATATCAGTTGCAAACAGTTAGCGAAAACACATGTTTGCCAAAAACAACATTTTGTGCGTGTGAAAAAAATGTGAAATTGAGTTTAGTATTTCAGACAATATTTTGGAATTTTTCCATTCAGTGTGACAAATTGGCTTAAGTGATCCAAATTTTTACATGCGATACAGCTGACGTAAATCAACTCGGTTTAAAAAAGTTTAATAATATGTTTGGAAAATAGGTGTAAATAATAATCGCGGAAATTTGCAATATAATTGAAGAACATTTCTTATCACCAACCAATCAGTTTGATGCACAATTTAAAAATATTTCGAAAAAGAACTACAAACATGTATAAAATATTATGAAAGATTTGGTACTCAGACAATAACTTTAGTTATTATTAAAAAATGTTAGGTAGGAGGAATCCGAAATACATAATTTAAGTATTTTTCGAAACTGATCGTTGCTACTGGGTCAAGGGACATGTAATCACAAAATATAGCTCAGTATATATATTTGTATTTGAGATTGAAAGAGAATGGTAAAATGTTTCTTCTCGTAAAACAATTTTGACTTCTATTTTTAGCGAAATCGATGTGATGCAAATGTGTTTGACAAATGTTTAATAAATATATAAAAATTGGGTTCGTCACTTCTGTCTTATTTTATTTATAAACTATCTAAGAAAGACCCTTTCGGAATCTGAAATACAATATTTTCCAGTACTTTTCAAAAAATGGCCCTTGCTACTGGGTCAAGGGACATGTAATCACAAAATGTAGTTTAGTATTTATATTTGGATTCGTGGTCAAAATGTGAGAGTAAAATTTTCAATCTCGTAATAAAAATGTTAACTTCTTTTGGCGAAATTGATGTGATGCATGTATAGTATATTTGAAATACATAACAAATGTTTAATTAGTACCTAAAAGTTATGTCCATCACTTCAGTCTCATTTTATTTACGAAATATCTAAAATATTTTTTAATGCAGATAGAAAAGTATAATATTGAGGGATATATAGTTTTTTAGTAGTTCAAAAAGACTTCTGTCGACCAAAAAGTAAAATTTGTTTTCACACACTCAAATCAACCAGAAATTATATTCCGAATGGAATGATCTTTTGCTTCCAATGTGTTGCACTTCATGATATATGTACTTTTTCTGCCAAAGCCAAACAGTAATTTGTAAAGCATAATCTTTTTGCAAGGACAACATACAGCCTGCTAAACATGGATATCATAAGCACGCCCGAGCACAAAAGCAACTATATGTCATCATCTCCTCAAATTTTATTTGTCATGTAAAAGCCGAGAATAGTAGTGAGGTTAAAACAGCAAAGCTTCTCCTCCACAATTCCCAGTGGTTAAAAAATTTAGTAACTCAGTACAACTCAGACATATACTGAAACCAAATGTTCGAGAAGCCAGCATAGGAATTGCCTCAAATGCTGTGGATTTGAAACAAGTCTTTATATGGGCTTTAATATTAGTAGGTACAAAGCCCGCCAGTAATTTCTGTTGTTAAATATCGCCGTTCCAATAATAAAGATGCTAGTTGTTTGCCCTAAAATATAAATGTATTCCAATTGTTTTTCTTTACACTTGACTATTCCCTTTTTTTGCATAAATTAGTGTGACCGAAATGTTATTATGATTTCATTACTTAATTTTATGCTTGAAAATTGTTAAGTTACTACTTGTGCAGCTGCTTATCTCTTATACAGGGTTCTAAGGTTCATATAATCATGTGATGTGCTGCTGTATCTACCGTTGTCGGGGTGGTTAAGAAATCGTTGTTAACATTTTTTTTTTTTTTTTTTTGGTTATGTAACTTTGGTAAATGGTGACTAAAATACGAGCTTGTTTGCAAAACACAGTTTATCATGAAACATAAAAGGAAAGTACAGTTCCATGCCAGTACTAAACGTGAAAGTTAAATTTCAAAATAAAAAAAAATATCGACTATTATGTCATTGTTTCGTTTTTAAAAAAAGTGCTTACAGAGAGCAGGTAATACAGACATTATATTCCTATACCAGCCCAGACGTAGAAACCTTGATTTTTATGGCAATTCCTTAACTCCTACCATGCGTTACCGTCCTTACTAATATATTAATGTTTCCTTGCCGACTACACCGTAATGCTATAAGCTGTAAATTTTATTTTCATATGAAAATTGTTGATCGAAAACGTGATATTGTTGACAGTTTTCAAGTGTTTCCAGCTAGACTGAAGAACCGTTTGCAAAATTTGTAGGAAAATTACGATTAATTTTATAATAAATTTACCTGCGATTTGCCTCTATTAATTGTCTTTTTGTCTGACGAAATATTTTACAATCCTAGAATATTTGCACCAGAATATAACAATAAGCAGCGGCAATGAATGAATTCCATATTAACCGTTTAAATTAACGCATACGTCATAATATCAAGTTTAAACCTTAATCTTTCAACTTGTACCCTGTATTTTGGAATGAAAACACACGTACGTATATTAGCAAGTATGCATAAAGATGGTTATATAACATGTTCTCCAACATTTAGTACATTTGCTCATGAATATTCTAATATGTTGAAAGATTTAATTTCATTTTTTTTTTCTTTTTTTCTGCGTCAGTTAATTACATGCATTCCACTCTTGAGGGAGGTAAATTATAAAATGAATAACATCACATTTTTTTCTCATGCTCAGTTATGAACAGAGCACGACTGCTTTGGTGTCGACACCAGTTTAGGGACCATCTTTTTAACGTTATTACAAACATATGTTGTGAAGCTCCCACAAGTAAACCACACAGTGTCAGGATATGGGGGAAATTTGACACACTTTTGCGAGGTGTAGCAAAAGTTTTTCCATGATCATCTATCATACTGCTTGTGAGCAAAATGTTTGTGTAAAAAATATCAGCACATAAAATCCTTATTGACATGGCCTCTGTCTCTTCGACTAAAACTATCATTAAGACAAAGGCTCTTGGAATAAAATGAGACCACAGGAAAAAATTTACTAAGGCAGTTTAAGGTCAGTCAGCCTAAGAAAAATTTATGCTGGTTTGAATCAGGCAACAGAGGTTGCACTCTACGGCAATAAATTTAAAGGTCACAACAAAAATTTAATTTTTTTTTCCTATGTTTATACACTCCAGCGAAGGGTGGGCTTAATTAAGTATGTGCAACTCTAGCAAATTATCCAAATTTAAATTTGTTTTTTTTTTTTGTAAGTAAAGCTTTTTTTGTGTAAGTAAAGCTTTTCTTCGAAAATAAGTTTTCAAAATATAAATTCAATGCAATAAAATTTCATTGAAGGCAAATGGCAACAGACAAAGTTAAAACCTGAAATATCAATATTTTAATATAGTAAACAATCCCTTAAAATGAGAACAAAAAATAAATAAATACATAAATAAATAGTAATTTTCAATTTTTATGAATCTGTATTTTGTGCTACTGGTTGGTGAAGAAAATTTGAGGTATCCAGAAAAATATGTCTAGAATATCAATTCTTCTTAAAAGGAGGAAGAATTTTGCAAAGTAATGTAGTATATGAGTGTAATTTGTCTAAGTATATACTCTAGAAAGATCATTAAAACCGCGCCTAGATCATTCAAGTATGATATATGTAATCCCTTTCCCTCTTTATCTGTGGGTGGAACTTTTCTAGAATTACGTTTACGACAGTAAGTTATGTTTGTTCCTCTCACTCCCATTATATAGTCTATTTCTATCTCCTTTTCACCTGCTATGTAAATAAGAACATTCTAGAATTAAGTCTATGATATACAACACTATTCTGTAAATATGTTTGTCTTTGTTGCACCCATTATGTAAATGTGTGTTCTCTTTGAAATATTGTAGCATTTTCTAGAATAAGTAATTTTAGTATAAATAGGGCAACTTTGTACGTTTTTGGGAATTAATAAAGTTGACTTTGTTGTTGAAATACGCTCCACGATACCAAAGTAACGATAACACTCAAAAACTAATTTGATCGCAGTTACATTGAAAAATGTAAAATGTAACGCAAAGCTCAGAAAAATGGTGAGTTTTTTCTCCATATCCTTTTTTAAGCGATATATTTTGCTAAAATAAAGTCTTTTAGAATGTTTAACTTCCCCCACAGAAATTTGGTTTAATGGATTTGCTCTTTTTGCAGAAGGTTCTCTTAGCAAAGAATTACTTCATACAAGTTTTGTAATAATAATAATACATTATTACAAAGATTGTTTCAATAGAATTAATGCACAACAAAGTCAGAAATTTGCATACTGTCTGTTTCGCACTTGTAATACGCTTATTTTGACTATGATGCTACATTGGATGAACGTATTTCCTTTATTGCAAATGTATTCGTACATAATGCACGGCGTTGTACGTTGATCCGGAAGAATATGTCGCCCATTTCCACAACGATCGGTTCGAATGTTATAAACATTTTAACATATCCTTTAAGAACCGGTGGGATAACCCACATTTTTTGGAAATACGGAAAATTCTTATGCGCAGCAGCTACTTGTAACTACATAGATGAAAACTTACATGCTCGAGTTGACACAATTAAACAGAAATCGTTGTTACAGATAGCACTAGAAATGTTGATGAATTAAAAATGCTGTTATTGATCATATGAAATTTGTGATATTTCCGACATGTGTTTCTTTTGAAAACAGGACCGGTGAAATATTTTGTAGTTGCTTTGTTTTATATATTAACTTTGAGACCAATTTAGGTTGTCTTTTTTGTAATTTTACTATTTTTGCCCTGTAAAATATTATAATTTGCGAATTTCACAAGCTGATACAAATCAATTGACCCCCTAAGGCATGAGATTAAATTTTCAAAAGTTTGTTAACCTCTTCAACTCATGTACATTCATTAACCTGTGATCCATATACCTCAGTTCAATCTGCATGAAAGACGCCACGTCCCTTAAAGTCATGTCACAGTGAGAGATGCAAGAACATGTTTTAATTAAACGGCAGTTATGCTGCTTGAGATGCGAAAATTAAGAACAGCAGGGTATCCATCAAATCAAATGCCACAGATAAGGCCAGAGAATATTGTCGGCAGTATTAACGTGCAGACAAACACACACATACGGACGTTTGTTTACACTCCCACGGATATGAATACGTACTTGAAATTATGGGTTCATATACGAGTACGTATGTACACGGAAATACCTAAACGCCCACCAATGCTTTGTGACAATGCGATGTTGTTGTTATTTCCGTTAAACGTGTTGTTGTTGTCGATTTTTATTGTGACCATACAGCAACATTATAATTTATTTTACTCATGCACACATCACAAGCATGTGACATGTCCTCTCCTTGGCATGGCATTGCCGATGCCTGGCTGCGAAAAATTCGCTTAGGATACTGCACAGTGGTTTTGATACAGAGATTTGCTAAACAAAATAAGTTTGTACCGCTGAAGTGAAAGTGGAAGACAAAGTTTGTTGCTTCTCAAATGGACCAATACTGGGTGACTCTTACCACAAGGTTTCTTATAAGAGTATGATAATATTAGATGGTAAAGTTATAATATTGACGTTATGATTTTCTCAAACAACTATAACGCTTCTGCATCTTGACATGAGGCTAGTAGTATAAGGTAAATTTAGATATACATTTGCAAATTTTCATGTCACAAACAATAATTATTAAATGTTATTTGATTTGATTTGATTTGATGTGCCAATTATAATGTGTTTATTAAAGAAACAATTGCCATGCCGTTTTATTTGAACACTACTAAGCTGAATAGTTCAATTTTGCTATGAGTATTGTGTTCGCAGCTCATGTACTTTCAAATAGTTAAGAATTTCCTATTCAGATTAAAAATAAATTCAAGGAACATGTTCAAACAAAAAAAAAATCTATGGAATCCAGTAGATAGGAATTACCTTAACATAAAAATTGGACAAAATATGGGATCATGATTGGGATACGGTATATTAAAAACAAATATATTATATTTTCTGTAGATTCCTTAGTATATTCCAATCGGATTACAGGAGACGGCATTAGATAGATAACATTTCGTATTCAAAAAAAAAAAAAAAAACTGTCCGGACTGTTTTCTTATTATTTTACGAAATATTTCTGTTGATTGTAGGCCAAAAATGTATACCAACAAAAAGGAAATACGGCATATTATATGGGGTTTCTTTAATAAAGAAGTAAACGCAAACCAGGTGACTGAAAATGTCAACCGAAATTTTATGTTCGTAAATTTCCTTCCGGTAATTTTGTTGACAACGATGCAACACTTTGTGGAAGTCCAATTTCAGAAAATGCCAAGGGAATAATGGAGATTCTTAAGCATGGAAGCTTTCTGCGATTGCTCAGAAGCTAGATATTGCACAAAAATTTCTTCGAAACACTTGAATAAGACAGAAAATAGCTCAATGTATGGGTGCCATGGACGGAATTTCCACCTGCAATTCGCTGCTATTCGCAACTAAATCAACCATTTCTGCAGCAGATTTTGACGGTGATGAAAATTGGATAGCTTATGATACCATCAAATGAATACGGTCACGGTCGAATAGTGGTTAGCCGGCATAATATCCTCCAATTTTCCGTTTAGGACTTTGTATCCCATTTGCATTCTGTAGAGCTGGTCTGTTATTTACAAAACCAAGCTCTATTGGATTCAAGTTTTCAGAGCCACAGACCTGCGAATAAACCGTAGTGCTAACGTAAACTCGGATCACTACTTAATTACAGCTAAGGTGCGCACGAAGTTGAGTAGGTCGAAAACCGTACGAAAACAAGCATAAATAAAGCTAAACATCGCTTAGCTTCATACCCCCGGAAAATTCATAGCTTATTCTAACAAAGTTTTTTGGGTGATACGGCAAATATTCCTTAACACTGGCACATAGTACTCCTGATACATAGGGTTAAAAACGATGGTATTTGGCGACAGATTTCTGAAGCGAAAACTGCACTTAGAAAGAAAAACAGAATAGAGAAACTTTCATCGAGCTGAAGAAGCGGTTGTGAAAACGGTGAAAGACGAAGGTATCGAACGATAACGGGATAAAGCTGAAGCCAGGAAATTTTTGTAAATGGTTGGGAAAATGGCTTTTAGGACGAACAACGAAGGGCACCCGGGCACAGAGTGTGCGGCAGCCAGGTAGAGAAAATTTCTATAATCTACAAAACAAGTGAAAAAATCATGCCATTTAAAGATTTTGGTACATTTCCGAAATAAGTATACTTTGTTCTAAGACGCTAACTATCACAAAATTAGTGAAGAAATGATGACAGTCAAGACACTTTTGGAGAAGATTGTGCGGAAATCTGGAGTAATTTCAATTGACACCACTTTCAAAAAAATCCACAGGATTTGGTTTTTTTTTTTTTTTTTTTTTTATTGAATTGGCGCTATATGAGAATAATTTTATAATGATAATAACATTATTCTCATTTAATGAGCAAAAAAAAATAACATATTATTTTTTGATTATTTAAAGATTTTACTTTTGTAACTACTCTAAAGAATTCCATAAAATGGAAAAAGTAAGAAAAAGTGGAAGCCTTTTCATAGGAATCACATTTTCATCATTTCGCATAAGGATGCAATGCATGCAAATTTACTGTTTCCAACGAAGAACTTTTATACTCCAAAACTATGGTAATTTATTTATAATTCCTAACAACGAAAGCTGAATATTTTAATACGAAATACTGCAAAATCTATTACTTAGGGGAAACAATACGCTTCGAAGATGTAATTTTTGATAAAGAGGCACCGTTTAAAGTTTTAATGAAAATATTTCTTTGTTTTCCCTTATATGATGACCAAAATACCAAGCTTGTTTTTACATTTATAAAAATTAAAATTATTTGGAGATCAAACGAACATGTAAATTCCCTATCGCCATAAAAATCAATATTGCTAATGTCCGTCAATAATATTGTGAATTGTAGTGAATGGTAGAGGGTGAGTAAGCTTCGATCCTACGGAATATTAGGTGCTTTACCAGTTCTATGCCTGTCTATTGGTTTTCTATGGAATATTTGGACAGTTTTTGTAATAAACATAATCCCTAAGAATGATTTTTCAAAAGCAATTTTAGTGCAATTATTTATATTGAGAAAAAACACTTCGTTTTTCTGACCACCAAATTTGAAGAAACATTTTGCGAAAAAAAAAGAATTGTTTTGAATAATAAGAAATTCCAGCCAAAGATTTGAGTTTTCATCACACTTACATTACTTATGAATATGTAGAGAAGAGGCATCATAAAATAGTGTTTCCCTCTTATGACAACCCTATGTTAATATCCTTGATGATTACGCTTTCAGTCAGATTCCCAATCAATGAGTAATGAGACAGACGTTTTGATCCGTTGTCGATTCATTTTTTTTAACTCAATTGGAACTGATACACTTGGTATCCTTTGTTTTTTGGTTCGAAGGAATCTGAAGACGAATTGTAAAAGACAACAATTTGTGCATTACAAATTTTTTGGCTTTTAGGTGCTATGATCTCAGAAACTATAGCAGCTATGTAAACATTTTGTGTGCTTTTCTGCAAATCAAACAAAAGTTAAATATTTTACAAATTGAATCAGAACCAAAATGATTCCCGTTTCATTTTGGGTGTGTAATTATAATCATATTTGTGTTTCTTATGCAACTGAATCAATTTAGCTTCAGTTATCGAAATCATAATCAAAATTGGTTACAGCTTCTATTCGGATAATATAAACTGAAACAAATCAAAACTAATTCCTGGTTTGTTTGTCGTCTTTTCATTATATACAGTAACAAATAAAAGGAATTTCTTATTCTTGATCATTATTACAAATATATAACAACAAGAAGTTTGTACTTGGAAATTTCGTTGCTTGATAATTTTTGCCATATTTTTCGAAGTTTTATATAAATTAGCCAAAAACTTGTAAAAGTTCCCTTTGCATAGCTCTTGTATCTGACGTTGTATATCTATTGATCTGTATACTGGAATCAAAAATAAGTCTTTTTGTTGGTGCGGAATGCACAAGCACGAAAAACCTTTGATAAAAAACTACATCAGCGGGGTAAAAATGGGCAACTAAATCTTCGTTTGGAGAACGAGGTTGTCATTTATTGGCATGGCGAATGCAGTAGAAGGCTCAATAGCTAAGAATTATTTTCTACTTCCAATATTGTCATGCAATCGGAAACAAAGTGATATTTATTTGTTGTGTTCACATTCAATCTCATACAGTTTGCTGCAATGAGCAACGAATGTAGGTATTGGATATATGCGGATTAAGAGGCAGCACGTAATAAAACCCTTTCCATTTATAAAATAAATTCGCCATATTTTTCTCACAAAAGTTCAAACTTTTGTTGTTTACTCTGATAGGTTCTTTAATGACGCATTACATATTAGAGGATGAGAATAAATGTGATTACGAATCCACAAATTCCTAAAATCACTTTTCGTGTCAAAAACACATTTTATGTTTTAACTTTACTTATCCTTGTGAACTGTCATCACTATTTAAAATACCACAATTCCTTGCTCAAATCTTAACCGTTGTCACCACTTACGACTTAATTAAATGAACATCAACGAGCCGTGAAAGTGATGTAATCGCCGCCGACACAAAATTCAACAATAAAAATGCAGATACAATTATAATAACAATTTAAAAATGTTAAGGAATTGATGAGGAAATCTACTAAACGTAGGCCAGATTTAAGATGTGAGGAAAATTTAATTGTGCTGCACCTTCTCTTGCAGAAATATGGGAAGTTTGAGATTTGAGTTCTATATAATTTTAGTATCCTTATGCCTCTTTTTATATATCTAGTATCCATTGAAAACATAATATAGACTGAGCAACTTTTGTTAGAAGGCTGAAATTTTTGCACTAAAACAAACCATAGTCATTGGCTAATTAAACCTAAAATCGAGTAAAGGTTATTCATTGACAATTTCTCAGTGGTTTTAAACAGTTTTGCCACTTGTTAAGTATGCAATGGCAATTGATAGACATGAGGAGAAATCATCCAAACTCATATACTTTTGTAAGGACTAACCTTGTTGTTAGCATAGTTATTCAAAAAGAAAAATCAAACCAAACCATACATATGTGCAACAGGTAAATGAAATTTATTAGTTTGAAAAGCGCCAACGCATAAGGTAAAAACTTACCTTGGAAGGATCAAGTAACCTTTTTATAAATCATTTAATGACCACAACTGGAAAGGTAGTAATTCAGAGATATGGAAAAAAACACGCTGACTTTAATTACATTTGTGAGAGATAGCAAGAATTGTGGCCATGGTTCTTGCACGAAATGACCATTTTATCTCATCGCATCGTATAAGAACTACATCCGCCTTGGGGCAAATGAGATATTATTGATACCTTTGTAACCTCTTAAACATCTGTTAGTTAATTAAATGCAAATCACAGTGGAGTTTTATATACACGTGTGGGAACCATCCAATTCCAGAAATATATTATTGCTGGTATATTATTGGGAAATCGAATTATTGTGTTTGTTATGTGAAGCGAATATTTCGGTCATATTCATGACACCGGGCTTAGCAAGTCGTGATGGAGGCTGTTTATTCGTCAGCCTCCATCACCTCAGCTTGGTCAAACTTGTGGCTGTTCAAAATATGCCACAATATTGTAATTTTAATAATTGGCGAAGTGATTTTATATCACTTAACTCAATTAAAGTAATATTTTATTACTATTTTTTAATGGTTAGGATCAGCAACTTTTAACTTTCAGAAATATCCTAGTGCAAAAAAAAAAAAAAATGAAATGAAATGAAATAGTAATGAGTATTCGATCGATTAGCTCAATTATGTACAAAACAAATTACTTAAAAGCTTAAAATGTGTCAATTTCTTTCTAAATTGTTCTATTTCGTAAACATATTTCCTTTAAAGATCCCATGAAGTTTCTCATAAAAATTATTTAAGCGAATAAGCGGTCTATTCAGAAAAATGTTAAAGACTGCGGAATATTTGTTTAGCAAATATATAGATTGGCTCAAAGGTTGAAATACATGAATCCGTGCTTTGTAAGAATTATTAGTATATAACAAGTCACTGTGTAATATTTGCCTTTGGCATTTTTTTCTGCTGTAGGCATTATTAATGTCACTGCTCGCATTTTTGCCAAGTGTTGATGGCATTCAGTCACTCGCTCGCTCCTCGCACGATGTTGCCCAAGCTCTCAACTTTTATTCGAGATTCAGTTAACCATTATCAATTAAAGCCATAATGGCAGTTGAGCTATGCGTAATAATTTTTATGGTGCCTCAGTGCTTCTTCACCAGCCGCTTCACACACCGTTCGACCGGTACTGAGACTGCTATTTGGCCAGAACCACGAACACATGTATGTTGAGTACGTGAGTGCTGGCACTAGTATGTGACTGTGCTACAAGGATAAGGCCCATTATTACCCCACACCCACCACTCAACACCCCACCACGACCATTGCCATCTCTATGGCATATAATCGAATTTTAAGCTTGGTTGATGGCATGAAATCTACAATAAATTACAGGTCATTGCTACGTTATGACCTAACATTCACATGAATGGTTATGTGAATTTATGTATCACATTCCGACAAACGTACACATTTTGTTGGTCATAAAGGTCGTTTACACGATAAAAACTAGAAATGTAGACTCTCAAACATTAGCAGTAAAATAATTATAAGCTATTATATAATATTCATGTTTATATATAAAATTTGTAGGGTGTTCTTTATAAACTTTGCAATCAATCAACGGATTTTCGTGAAATTTTATATGCGAGTATGTGCTAAGT
>JAHXMU010000112.1:694891-708991 GCA_019455685.1 Philornis downsi | reverse complement strand
CCGCAAACGAAAATTATTGAAAACTTCCTTCAGTAATACTGGTGTAATGGATGCCATTTCACCACGGATATTCACCTTGAGCTGAACGATGATTCTTGGATTATTACTGTAGACTTTGTGTTTGAGGTATCCCCACAAAAAAAAAAAGTCAAGAGACGTCAAGTCTGGACTACGTGGGGGCCATGGGATATCACCTCTTTTCGAAATCAGTCTGCCAGGGAACATCTGCTTCACCACCGCCATGGAGTCATTTGATGTGTGGCAGGTAGCTCCATCTTGTTGGAACCAAGTTCTGGAATTCACTATTCTTGAACTTTCAATTTCTGGAGCCAAAAATCCTTCCAACATCTCAACACAGCGTTCCGTATTAACCGTGACGTTTTGGCTCCGCGCATTTTCGAAGAAAAAAAGACCAATTATTCCTCTGCCAGAGATTGCTGCCCATACTGTCACTTTAGGACTATGCAATGGGTTCTGGTGTTTGATTTTGGGATTTTCACTGTTCCAGTAACGACAATTTCGACAGTTTACGAACCCATTCATAAGGAAATGAGCCTCGTCAGAGAAAAGGATATTGTCAAAATTGGAAAATTGATTAAGCATTTCATTAGCAAATGCGAGCCTTGCTATGAAGTCAGACTCGTTTAATTCTTGTGTTAATTGCAGCTTATGTGGATGCAGTTTAAGATCCAATGTTAAAATTCGTTGCAAACTTCGTCGCGATAATTGTAAGACAGACGATCTCTTTGCGAGTCGACATTTGTGGTTTTCCTCGTACTGACTCCATAACTCTCTCAACATTGTCTTCGGTCCTAGATGTTCTTGGGCGACCATTTGCTTGTGGTTTAAATGTTGAACCGATCTCCCCAAAACGCTTTACCCATATTTTAATTATATTAGCACTCGGAGCTTCACTAATTCCCCATAGTCCATATTCAGCACAATATAGTCGCCTAGTAGCAATATATGAACGAGAGTTCTCGTAAAATGCGCCCACGCAAAATGCGCGACGCTTCCCGTCGAAGTGATTCATAGTGACTAGAACTCCATGAGCCCGCCGACCCAACGATGTAGGCGCCCCCCCGCCCGCGCCTTTTCTACCCCGCAAAAAAGATGATGCAATATGCACGTTCTATTGCGCCACCCTGTATAATATCCATAAATAAATAGTACAATATAAATAAATTAATAAAAATATATATATACATATAAAAGAACAAAAATATGTAAATAAAATTATGTAAATAAAAAAATATGAACAAAAATATATAGATACAAATAGGTTAATAAACTTTATTCAAATTCAACATTCTACGAAGTGGCATGATTATGTTATCTAAATGACAAATTGATTATGTACCCCAAAATAATAAGCAAAAAGTTGTTTTAAATGACAACGAGTATTTTCACATTTACGTCAAAAGTGATGATGTCCATCTGCGCAAGTATTTAACAGCATCACTCCTCAATACTTGCAGTCATGAATGTCATTCCATTCAAGAGTTACCCTATGGCAGTAATAACAATATTATCGATAGGGAATCAAAACTCCTCTATAGTGCATCTGATGTATTGGAAAAACTGAGTAGTATTGAATGTATTTGTAAAATTACTCAAGAGTATTGTGCTGCACATTAGTTTAACTGCGTGTTTTTTAACTCAATGTTTGTAGAGATACATTTAAATTTTTTAAATGAATTTACGTAAGAAATAATGTAACCCCTTCAGAAATATATTTAAGAATGTCTATATAAATTAAGCACTTGGTCTTCTTAATACTATTATTAAAATAAAACATCACGTTATTAGCGTTGAAAAAAAAATACACATTCATTGACTTTTAAATAAACTAATGATCTTTTATGAAACAAACTACTAAACAATATTTTTTTGTATCCCGAAAGCCTGACGTGATAGAGGAAAACCAATTACAGATTCGAATTCAGTCCACCAAATTACTTTAGGAAAGATATTTGCTTGCTCCAGTCCAAAACTTTGCTGGCTAGTGTTATTTTGTTATTTGTTATACTTAGGAGTTTTGAAATATTGAGTTGTATTCACACAAAAATCATTTCGAGCCAATGTACTTTCGGTTAGTCTAGGTCGATTGTTTAAAATAGTAAAAACATTGGCGCTCATGGATACACACTTGGAGTGGCAATGAAGGACGACAACTATCGAATGCAGACTTTCGACCCCCGCAATTCAACTGTTTGTTGCTTTTACTACGTAGTTTTTCCACTGTATATTCTAAAGTTTTACGTTTTTTTGTTCGCGGCCACAATTGCATCAACAGTCTATAGAAAATTCTGGAAATTCTCAATGCGAGAGTTGCTCATGAGGAATGGCACAAAACAGCAGTAAGTTTTTTGTTTTCAATATATTTAGATCAAATGTTTTTTTTCAGGTTATTTTTCCCAATGTTATTAAACGTATTTCATATTTTTGTTTCCAGCTATGATAAGAAGGCTCTATTATTAAATTGTTGCACTGCGTTGCTATGAGTTGTTGTATTATGTTGTTGCTACATATATTGTACGCCCCGAAATGCGTTGCAATTTCACAAAGTGAGAGAAATCAGTTATAGTATTATTTTAAAATTGCAGTTGAATGCAATTTGATGATTTCACTTCTGGGATTTCTGCATAAAAATCATTTTAAGCGCATAAGTTTACGTATAAAAATTTGACTTCTATTATTTTTCTAAAATGTGCAAATTTTGAATTTTGTTAATGGATTTGAATTGTGCTGACATAATATTTGCTATATATATTTACTACGATTTTATCTACGAAACCGACGTGTTTGAAATGTCTCTTAAGTTCACAAATGTTCGCTTTATCTTGAGACAAAGCTTCCCATATTCATTTCGCTAGTTCTCTAAACATTTACTATCAAGAAACTTATTTAAAAGAGAAAGTCATCGGTTCCTATCAATGTGAATGAATAAATTGGCGTACGAGTATTACCAAAAATAATTTAAACCGTAGGTAGAAGTTGATGATAGGGTTACATTATTCGGTAAATAAATAAAAAGTTATAATAAATCTGTGGTCACAACCCGTAACAGCCTAACTCGAGTTAGGACACAATTGAGTTATTAGCACCATCGTATTGAGCGTATCTAAATTTATTTGCCCTAAATTGTTCATGTTTGTATCTCTTCTAGGAAGGCAATTAATCCTAAAAAAACGTAATAGCTTAAGTTATTTTTATAAGTGACTGTTTTGGCATAACTGCCTAAGTCAATTTAGGATTACAACAAATATAAACATTATTTTTTCATCATTGCCTAAATCAACTTAAGTTTAAACTTTATGAATTCTTATATAGGAATAACAACCTAACTCAATATGAGAGATCGAATCTGAATTATTTTGACATAGAATAATAATTTATGTCAACTTAGGCGCACTTAAAGTTTTCTATTTAATCTGGAATAATGGCCTAACTCAACTTGAACTTTTGGACTTTCTTTCGTTCAACAATTCATAAGAGCCTAAGCGTCTTTTTCGATAATATCTTTTGACTGCGAGAATAAACAACTATTTCTTGTTAACAACTAAGTAAAGAAATTCGTTTCCTTGGAATCTGTAGCAAAGTTTTCCAAAAAACACCTTCTTCTGATTTTCAGCGAAGATTCAAAACTTTAAACTCCTGTACTGAAAATATTGAAAAACAGACTTAGGCTGTTATGGGTTGTGACCACAGAAATAATATGTCTATTTTTGGTTTCAAGTGTAAAGTTAAATACTCGTATAACAAACATGGCTATGACTTCGATGAAACTTTTATTTCATTATAATGTTTGGACCTTAACATTATGTATGAAATATAATGTAATGCCATTTGAATGACCGCTTCTGGATTGGTTGAAGCAGTGGATCCTTTTGAAGTAGTTTTCAATTACTTTTTTGCACTTTTCGGATGATATCTCGGCGATAACTTGATGAATGTTGGTTTTCAAATGCTCCAATGTTTGGGGTTATTCGCGTGAACATGGTCTTTGACGTACCCTTATGATATCGGTGGCCAATTGACGTCGCCAAAACTTGAGATTACGGTTTCTGGAAACTTCTCATGCAATAAAGAGAATATCGTTGGTGTTGTGCGGCTCGTGGCACCGTTTTTTCTTTTTTTTTTTTTTTTGAAACTACATATCGTCCAGTTCATAGTCTAAAATTGTGGGCCAAAAAATGTAGGTTATCATACGATCATAGCGCTCTGAATTCAAATTCGGATTATTCGCCACACTTTCACTAACAGTAGCGATATTTTCGGCAGTGCGTATATTACGATGATGCCCAGGCCTGACCACATCTGTAACACTTCCAGCCTCTTTGAAATTTCTTTATGAACTTGCCATTTCCTTGGACAGTAGGTCGATTACGATGACTATAATCACCACATAATGCACGAATGCATAATCCACGTTTGAATCACCACTTTTGTATTTTGAAGCATTCCTTGGTTATTAAACGATCCATATTCGTAAATGGCAAACCTTTTTCTAATTAAATAACACTTTAGATGATTGGTATTTATCAACTAACAGCCGGTGGATTTGAAATCACCAAATGGATAACCCTGTAGTTATATGCTGAATTAACAGAATATTTCTTGTCTAGTATTTTTAAATTTACAAAGTGAAATTTTGTTATTTTCCTTATGTACTCCATACCAGAACTATTAATCCTACTTCACAATATTACTAATACTTACTACTGAAGGAAACAATGAAACAAATATTTACTAGATATTTCTCCTTACTAAATATATCAGTGATTGATTGAAATTATGTTTAATGCTATGACTAAGCAGAGTCAACTTCTTGTCAAATCTTTTCAATATTAACAACGATGATAACCAGACGATATAAATGTCATACTATTCTAACATATGATCACAATTTGTCAAGTTGAAATTCTTCTTATAAGCTTATATTGAATTTACATCGACCATATTTTGGCAATTTGAATAAAACTAATGAAAAAAAGTTTACGAGAAAGAGAATACATTCAATTGAATCAACTAACTAAAATAGTTCATAAACTATTTGCAAACAATGGAAACTAACACAACGACAATGTGAACTGCTAAAAGTTCCTCCTAATTATTAATGGGAAAAGCGTCCATTGCACAAAAGTCATATGGACACATTTATGACTCTTCCCTGTTAATTGGACATCCTTCGGTTGTACAGGAAACTCGTAAAACTTTTGTTTTAATCTAATAATTTTTCGTTTATATAAAGGCTTTATTTTTATCAAATTTGCTCAAACTTTACTCTCGCACGCATTTGCATACACAAACGTGGATTTGCTCTAATTTCGAAAACTATAAATCCCCACTTGATTTATGGTTGAACAAACGTTTGCTAAAGAAAAAACTTTGCACAGAAGAGAGCATTTTTATTTTGTGACATATTTTCCATTTATTGTATGTACGTACATAGGAGTGAGTATATTCATAGTACATACATATGTACATATATATGTGATGTGCATGAACATATGCATGCGAGTAGATGATGTTCATTATTTGTCGTTGCTAAACTTAAATTTGTTCCTTTAGTTTTTATTAGCGTACTCGTATATTCAAGCCAAACAGCTTTGATATGTTTTTCGTACTTTATATTATTAATGTTGTTGCTAACCCTGAGGAATGTGAAACAAGGATAATAAAATGTGCAGAGATTTACTTCAAGTGTGCATACAAATGTAGGAAAATATTTCCCTTGTTTAACACAACTATATAATAATTTGAAATTTTTAAGTTAACAAAAAATTTAATTTTTCCTTTAGACTTCAAGGGATGTTACAATATGTGAATAAAATTTTGAGACTGCGTTATTAGCAAGATCTTATTTGGCATTTTTGTGTGAAGGAATTGCGAGAGTTTGCCGCATTTATTTTGGACTCGAAGCTTCAAAATAAGTTGATTTATGTTGGAATGATATTAACATCGCTAATTAAAACATTTATATATACATACATATATCTGTGGTCACAACCCGTAACAGCCTAACTCGAGTTAGGACACAATTGAGTTATTAGCACCATCGTATTCAGCGCATATAAATTTATTTGCTCTAAATTTTTCATGTTTGTATCTCTTCTAGGAAGGCAATTAATCCTAAAAAACGTAATAGCTTAGGTTATTTTTCTAAATGACTGTTTTGGCATAACTGCCTAAGTCAATTTAGGATTACAACAAATATAAACATTAATTTTTCATCATTGCCTAAATCAACTTAAGTCGTTAATCCAAAAAAATAAAGAAACAATTTTATTTTCCTAACTTGAGTTAAACTCTTATTCCGAATTACAATTTCGTTTTTTGATAAACATAAATTGAGTTAAGGCCTTTCTCCAAACTTAAAGTTTTTTATTTAATCTGGAGTAACAGCCTACCTCAACTTGAACTTTTTGACTTTCTTTCGTTCAACAATTCATAAGAGCCTAAGTGTCTTTTTCGATAATATCTTTTGACTGCGAGAATAAACATCTATTTTTTGTTAACAACTAAGTAAAGAAATTCGTTTCCTTGGAATCTGTAGCAAAGTTTTCCAAAAAACACCTTCTCCTGATTTTCAGTGAAGATTCAAAACTTTAAACTCCTGTGCTGAAAATATTGAAAAACAGACTTAGGCTGTTATGGGTTGGGACCACAGATATATATATATATATCGTCCAATCTTTAGTAGTTGTAGTTTTCAAATTATCTATTTAAACATCATCATTTGTCGTATGTATCATTTGTCGAATGTCCCTATTACTACACGAAGACAAATACTAAATTTCAACAAATTAAATTTAAATTATGCATTAACTCAAAGCAAGATTAAAAGGCAAACAACCAAAGCAAACAACCAAAAAATGTATTAGAAACCATTACAAAATACCAAATTGAAGAAAAAGTTTTAACCGCTCCGAAACAAATCGGTATCGGTATTATTTCAATATATAATTCTACTTGTAACAACTAAAGATACATATCTATGACCCCATGACGCATACTTGACAGTACATGGTATTCTTAAAATCTATGTCAATTTATGCAAGTCTGTCATCGCCTCAAAGAGGGCCGACAAGCTGACATAAGGGTCTGATATGTGATATTCGAAAGCAGAATACAAAAGAAACGCAGCCTAAGGTGTTCCTTAATTGATGCGGGAAAGAACTTTCCCAATTTATATGCTTGTTTAATAGATCGAACTAATAGTAGTGGGCAATAGTAGGCTAAAAATACTAACAAAAGATTTAATCGAAAATTATATTACTGACTACTTACTTAATTGAAGTCCACACCGATCCCCAATGATGGTTTTGACTGGTTTTAACAGCTCGTAATAAATAACACCGACCTGGTCCCAACAAATACAGCCCCCTGACTATATTTTCTTAAGATTGCTGTAATGAAACTATTTTCCAGCACCCATTATAAAACGATGAAGAAAACCAATAACAAACCATCCTATCGCTTCGAAATAGCTTGACGGGTAAATCCTAATACTAAAGCAAGCTCTACCTGCGTTTGACACGGATCCCCATCAAGCAATGCCATCAACTCAGTGTCTTCGAAGGTTTTTGGTCTTCCTTCACGCGAACGGTCGACAACATCAAAATCACCGTTTTTATAGCGACAGAAACAATCTCGTCACGTAGTTTTACTTAAAGCAGCATCTCTGTAGACGTTTTGAAGCTCTCGATGAGCTTCAGACGCCGTTTTCTTTGATTGAAAGAAGAAAAATCAATACTTCCCGCATACGACGATTATTTGGCACAAAATCATACATATTTACACAACCAAAAGAATATGACGTCGAAAGGAAATCGCTATTGTGTCGAGGTGGTATGTTTGATTAAACTTGGATCATGATGTTTAAGTTATGACAGAATCGACTAGCACTTACAGCTGGTGACATCTATTGGCAAGCAGCGGGAACTTAGTTGCGCACCTAATAGAAAATTCTAAGAGAAATAATTTTTATTGGAAAAATTGAAGAAGTCAATACATTTTATTTAGTATCGTATGAGAACCATTTATACCCACAAGATCAATAGGACATAGTCGAGAACACTAGGAACCGCAATCCATTGTAGAGGTTGTGTAAGTCCACCAAAATTGGTTGGTATTTTATTTTGTACTTGTCCACTATTTATGTGCAAGCGTTTGTTGGACGACGGCGTAATTACCCTATTCGCCAGTTGAGATCTGATTTAGAGAAACTGAAACCCATTGCAGGATGTCTATTAGGTCCCAGATATCTTAAGAGGAAATTTTTTTCCAGGGAGAGAGATCTATTTGTGACATTGAGTCACAAAATCTTACTCTTGCGTGCTGCTGCGGGAACGTCAAAGAATTTTATAAATTCAGGCATGTGAATTTTGATGTTTACCTTGGTTAGCTGGAGTTTCTGAGATATTATACGAAGAAAATTTAGAATATCTGATTTATGATATTAAGACACAAAATCTTATTTCTGCGTGCCACTGCTGGAACGTCAAAGGATTTTATAAATTCAGGCATGAGAAGTTTAAACATGTTTGTTGTTTACATTGGTCAGCTGTAGTTTCTGACTTGAAATAAGCAACAACGTCTCTATATTCATTTAAATTATAGTTTATAGTTTTAAATATATAACAGAGGCTGAACTCAAGCCGAATTAATTGTTGAAATCGCTTTCAGTTGTTACAAATGATGAATTTAAAATTTGCCAACGTTCATTCCAGGAATTTGCAAAATGCCAAGTTCAATCGTTCTAGCTACAAATTATTAATGCATATCTGAAAATCATCATTACTTATTTCAGATCTATTTTAATACATGAGGCATAATGGAAGGATGTTAAAATTGAAAGGCACTTTTCGGCTTATTTTAGAGCTAAAATAAAACCAAGGTACATATTGGATAATTGTTTATTGGCCACATTAATATTTAACACAATAAATAATATGGTAAAACTCATATTATAATAAATACAATAATTGGTATGGAGTTCACACTTCCCTCCACTGCATCGCCCATTACGTTTTTGTTCGCTATATTTTGATGTGCTTGAAAAGAACGAATCAATCCATTTGTGTTATAATCTAGGATTCATCGCCGAACAGCAACATACGTAAGACTAGCTACCGATATATTTCAATTGCTGTTTACCGACGAATTAAATTGCTCGATAAGCTCATAAAAACAATTATTTGTAAGCAACAGTCTTCTTCATATCTCCAAACAGATAGCATTATTGACAACAACGCTGAGGTAGATAAAATCATTTACCACATGCCCCACAAAGTAACAGTTATCAACTTTTATGTAGCGTCCCAAACACGCAGGGTCTCCGTCAAAAAAAGAGCATTGTCCCCCTTTAAGACAGCTCCACTTTTGCTAACTCTTTTTAATGCAGTTTTCTGACAATATCTCTATTTACAGCGTTTGCGCGTAAATTTGGCATCAGTTGCGTTTGTATAAAACAAAGTTCTCTGTCTATTTATGCTGAAGACTTGTTGCCTATCTTCATGATCAGCATGTAGTCTATAAGTGCCGCAAACTTGGACAGAGCTTGTAAAATGTTGACTGCCAATTTTGCAGAAATCGGTAATTTTTTGAACTTTTCGCTGGGGTAACTTAAGATAGCAAAGCCATCTTAAATGTCTGAAAACTTCCAAATCAATTTGTAGTATCAAAAAAAAAAAAAAAAAAAACACTTTTTTTTTTAAAAAAAAAAAGGTAGGACGCCTATTCGATACTTTTTTAACGGCGTTAAGGAACATACATTTCAGGCTTCGGTAACAAGCGTAAAGTGACTTAAGTAGAGCTTGGCAAAAATTGAGATTATTTATTATCACTATTGAAAGTACATCTATGTACGTCCAATCTCCGTTCCAAAATTCTAGGCCACTCACAAGTTGTAACTATGTATCTTTTCAAACCTAAATGTGTTGGAAAATTTGGTTATATCTCTAAATATTGACATAAGTAAGAAGAAATTTTTGTTTTTAATGGTATGCGCAATTCCTAAATTTCAGTTCGAATTTTTGAAAAATTCTCAAAACGATAAATTGCAAGTTAATGCGTTTTTTCCTTGTAACCACAGAAATAGTTTTGAACTGATCAAGATAGCATAATTGGGAGAGGCGACAACAATACTTGCTATTATGGGTGGTAGACTTATAGTAAAACCAAAACATTTCCAGCGAGAAAATAACTGTTTGTTTATAAAATCATTAATTAGAAATTTCTGACGGCTTACCAGGGTTTCTTGTGGTAGAATAAATCATTTAAACTCATCCACGTATAAACACACGTGTGTGCACACGTGGAAATGTCGACATATGTTCTCGTTCTTACGCACAGCCATACATTTACAATCTTGGCTACAAACTATGTCGTGTTAGGAAAAGGGTCAGCATTATTTGTTTACATTTGGTGTTTGTTATGGACAGTTACTGTGCTTAGTTGACTGTTTCGTTTGGTTTGGTTGGTATCTTACGTGCCTTTGGGTTAGAGGGCTACTTTTCCCACATTTTCCTTTTCCTATTTCTGTACCTTAAACTTTCTGTTTCTTTTTTCTGGTGAAATTAACTTTTGGTGTACATTTTGCTTTTTCGAGGTTTTGGTCGTAGTGGGTTTGCGTTCGCTATGCTTGTTGTATAAGAGAATTTATCACGTAGACATTTCAAGAAGTTAATTTAAAAATAAGGCAGTATTTTCTTTAAAGTGATTTTCAGTGTAAACTTTAGGTTTATTTTGCTCTTCTTGGCCAACCAGAACAAAGCATTTGTGCGACGTAGCGGCACATAAATTCACCCATTTTCATAAAAGAGTGGGTTCAAAGTGTTGTGCCATGTCAGCATAATGAATATAGTAGAAGAGATGGCAAAAGGAAAAGGAAAAAACGAGAACAAATATTAGAAGTGGGTCTGTGGAGCAGACGGCTTTTAAAGTGCAGGAAAATGCATTATAATAATTTCTCACAATTTCTGGTTTTAGGTCTGACTCCGCTGTTGCTTGAGTTTTTACCACCATGGCTGCTTTATGCTCTGGTTTACTCTATCCCTTTACACGTTTTGGGTTAAAGGCGTCTAACATTAATGTGGTAAAGTATTTAATGTTCACACTCATGCTAGTAGATGCATGTATTTTTCACACCTACAAAAGGAAGCGAGCGGATTACAAGAGTCATCGTTGGGCTAGTTAATGTTAATGCAAGAACAAATGACAACTGTGCTCTTCCTAAAGATAGTAAAACAAGTACAGGTCATGTTTATAGTCAATGTTTATTTGAATGTATATCTTTATATCTGACCGCCTAACAAAATAATAGGGAAATGCATAAAAATGTGAATAACCGTGTAGTTATTATTCTCCTCTATGGAAATTATGCTTCAATCAGTATAAATCTTTAAGTGCATCAACATAAATAAAAGATTTGAATATGGCTATTGCTACGGTCATGCTTATAAATATTCTCATCCAATGTTATTTCAAAGAAGTGTAAGTGATTTGCTTTGCAATTTATATAGAGCTATGCGTTTAGTGGTTTTAAAACCACCGGTTTGGCAATGTTGCTGTTTGGTCAGTTGCTAACCTGAAGTGCCACCTGAAGTGTTATTTATTTAGTGAAAAATTTGCCATTTACGAATATGGATCGTTTAACAACCGTAGAAGTTGTCAAAGTTTTAGTTAAAACTTGTTACAAAAGTGGTGATTCAAACGTTGGTTTTCAATCAAACAAAGTTGTCTTTAGCGATAAAGCTCATTTCTTATTCGTTGGTTACGTCAACAAGCAAAATTGTGGCATGTGGGTCTCTGAGGACCCAGAAGTCATTGTAGAAAAGCCACTGCATCTGAAACAAGTGACTGTTGGGTGCGCTTTATGGTCTAAAGGTGACATGGATCGTATGTAAAAAAAAAATGGCTCTCGGGGAAACCTCGAAAGGATTGGTTGCAGCAGTGAACCAATCTAGGGGCGGTCATTTGAATTTTGTTGTATTTTGTACATAATGGCAAGGTCCAGGAATTATGATGAAGTAAAAGTTTGATCAAAATCACAGCTTTATGTGAGTTTTATACTTTTGAAATAGGAAATTGGATAACCCTATAAATTAACAGAAATTTTATTGGGTGAAAGTGAAAATATCCGAATTTAATATGCCAGTATGTTTTGAGCTTTTAAGTCAATTTCTTTAAAGCTAGAGCTTCATAGAATCTTAAAGTCTTTGAAACCTTGAAAAAAAGATATTAAATAAAAAAAAATAAGCCATAAAGCGGATAAGAATCGAGATAACGCAAATCGCTACTAGAATTTGGCGTTGGGGTTAAATATTATTAACAAAATAAATATAGCTTTTATCAAACCAAAGGCAAGCAAAATACTACAATCGGACTTTAAGTGCAGTAACGCAGTGTACAAAAACCCAGATGGGGAGCATTAGAAGGCCTGCGTTTGTTACTTTTTTCAAATCGATTCTGAATAATCTTTAAACGTATGTGGTGACTGTCTTCACTTTTTCTTTACCCACCCTAACGTACACAGCTCGCCTACATGTTTTCCAAAATTTAATTCCACAAATACAAAATATTTATTACATTTTTTCCTTTTTGCACTCATGCTTACACCACCCTTGTTTTTATTTCCCATTTTCTGGTTTGCATGCAATATTCACATTTTCTATTATTTTTTTTTTTTTTTTTTGTTTGTTCTCTTTTCTTGTTTATCTACCATTCGAATTCATAAACTCAAAATGTAATAAATTATTATAGATCGTGTTATTGTTGCTGCTGGTGGCAAAATATTCACCGTGTAACAACATGTAACTAATCCAAAATATAAATATCCGATAACCACAGCTCATGGAAAACCAAATCAAAGACCACATAATAAAACAACCCGGAGACACACGAACAAAAACTAAATAAGTATGTTCGATATGCTCCAAATATACGAGTATACAAAAAAAAAATTGTATAAACATATGTATCAATAAATATTTGTGTAGCAAAACGTATGAATATTGATTAGTTTTATGACGACTATTATTGCTGTATGTTGTGTAATGAAATATCTGCATAAATTTGTAGCAAATTGTAACATATCTCAATGTTCTCAATAATCTAGACTTTCATTCCGAATCAAATATATAGAATTGTGTACAACAACATGGTAACATATTAGCAGATTGGATGAAACCCTAAGTCGTTACTGCATAGAATTTAGACAAGATTAAATTGAATTGATTAGCTGAAAACCCTTATTCATGTTTAAAAAATTATCAGTGTTTGCATTGAAAAATGGTATGACCGTTAATTTCTTGTTCATAAATTTACCATACTTCGGAGAAAAACTCCATACTGTTTAATGACTGTGTCTCAAAACCATAAAATCATTGAAAATGTCGGCACTCACGTTATCAAGAATAATTACATTCATATATAGGGAGTGACAAAAATCATCAATGAAGTAGGAATTTGTTAAAGAGGCATTTCATTAACATTTTGCCACAACGATGGGTAAAGGGTTAATACAGGACTTCTTAAAACCAGTACAGTAAATGCAGTTGGATGTGTTGACGGCCTTCGTCCAACACTCTCTTGTGTTGGTACAAAAGCGTATGTGATGCAGAGAGGCATACAAAATGAATGAATGGGCCGAATTAACTTTATGAGGAGCAAAATTATAATCCAACGAAATATGCCCCTTAGAAGTTATACAGGAGAAGTAAATTGTTTTCCAAATGGCCAATTTGATTGGGCCACATCCTAAGTGGCGCAGCAATATAGACCATATTAGTCCGTGGAGCTACGTTTACTAAACGCCTCATACGTGCTAAATTATGCTGAATTTTAGTGCAACTGAATGGAATGTAAGAACTTATCCCATTTTGGAATAAGTACGACAATTTTTGTGGTAAGTACCATAAAGAATATGTCATAATACAACAAAATGGGTTAAAATTTATATTATAGCAATTTGAGAATAAAGATTTCCGTTTCTGAGTGTTGCCGATTTAATTCTTCAATTTCTCGGTAACGCGTGGCGCGGGGTGGCGGGGGGATATGTTGTTCGCTGCGCCGCTTTCTGGAAATTTAGTCGCC
>JAHXMU010000112.1:676694-694491 GCA_019455685.1 Philornis downsi | reverse complement strand
CGTCTGTTTGGGTATGTGTTTGTGTTAATGCTGTGGCAGTACGTAGTTGACTGTGGAAAAATATTCAATTTAATCCTTTTGTATAAATAAATTCAATTAAAACTGTAATGATATGGTTTCGCCTCATTTAATTCATCATACAAATATACACAAATGTGTAAAAATACTCGTACATTAATGTTGGTCGGCCAACTGAGTGTGTGATCGTGTGTTTAAATATTGAAGAGTCAATTTTTCCAGAGACGGCATAAAGAAGGATTTTATTAGAATGGCCTTTGTGGTATAGTCCCTATCTGTTTGTGGTATGAAATTAATTGAGTTTTGATACTTGGAAATAGCACAAATAAATTACTTCGGCAAGGCAATATCCTTCCCTGCATTTTTATATTTCCCGGGGGAAATTTTCAAACGGCCCCTGAAAGCTCATAATCCAACTAAAAATTTACTTCTGTTAAATTGAGTTACTAAGTGTATTCACAATAACTATGTGTTTAGCAAACTGTAATGGGAATAAATAGTAATGGGAATTGATTACATAAAAAGGAATTTCTAGTGCCGATGCTCTGGAAATATTACGGAAGATTTACGGCGAATCGGCTTTACCGAAAACATGTGCTTATCAATAATTCAATGCATTCAAAAGATGTCCAAATGCAATGGAAGATTTGACTAGCTTATCAGCGGCTTTAATTGCATTTAAATTCTATAAAAAGAAGGAATGGTGAGAAGGAAATTGTGTGTTTAAGAAGTATAGCCGTCAAACTATTTTATACCATTGTTGGAGTATAAAAAGCGTTGTTACTCGACTATTTTCGAAAGATTTAAAGTTTCTTGCAAAGCTCAATCACGTAAAAATCGCTGAAGGGGTACTAGAATAAGTCTTATGGGCGACGAGATATTGGGTTATGAGTTTGACATGTAAACCCGTTAACAATCTCCCGAATGGCGCCTTCCGCCGCCAACCGACAAATAGTGCCAAGACCGTTCAAAAGTAGAGGTAGATTTTTTGAAAATAATAACAAATAAATAAAGAATCTACCAGAGCGGTAAGCGGTGTTTGAGAAAGTGAAATAATCGAAGAAGTAAAATACCATTTTACACGGCTGTCATTATGAGTAATTTTTTGCCCAAAAAGCTCAACAAATATCATCGAGCAACCATCCTGCTTATCTGCTACATTTTGCTCTTTCTAAAACTGAGGTTAGCACCCATTTCAGTCGATAGAACATATAAAAAAGTATTTGCCGTGAGAAAATATTTAGCATTATTTCGGAAGGAGTTTGAAGGAGAAACAT
Source organism: Philornis downsi (assembly GCA_019455685.1). Lineage (NCBI taxonomy): Eukaryota > Metazoa > Arthropoda > Insecta > Diptera > Muscidae > Philornis > Philornis downsi. The sequence continues at coordinate 693,196 of JAHXMU010000112.1, read as the reverse complement.
TAAATTTGAAAAAAGCACAAATTGCAGGTGCGTTATTTTGACAGGATTTACGATGCCTGATAAGAGAGAAAAATGTTGTTGATCAAATTCTAAACACTAACTGTGACGTTTTCCTAGCGGCAGATCTTTGTGATAAGCAGATTTTTTGATACAATTTACAAAGAAGCAAGGAATTAGTTTAGAAAATTTTCTAAACAGTACAATTGCGGTTTTCGACATATAATTATGATAATAGTTCTTTACAGATTTGCACAAAACTTGCGGTTTCTTGGGAATATTTCGAAGACTGAATGTCTACACAAATTGCAGCGTTTACTAACCCAGGTTATTGTGGTGCTTGTTGGCTAAATTCAAACAATAACCTAGCAAACAAAAATGAGGTCAAGTTGTGGCTTTTAACTCAGGCAAATCAATTTGTCTTTCCATGAAGTTCCACATACTGGTCATGTTAAACTACAACTGCTTGTGAATACTTGGATTTGCATATTTCGTATCCCTGCAAAGCTCAAACTCAATCTACATGTTGTTTTAAAGTCAAAATAATTTTTGAGGAGGCCCGCATAGGGATTTTTATACTCTATTAACTGCCCCTGTACTCTATATATCCTTATTTATTCATTTACGATACATATGATTGAGAATAATAAAAAAAAAAAAACTAAAAATAATATTATATAAATAATTTAAATTCTGTTATTAATCATGCCAGTATCAAAACTCTGTGTCTCTCTACATTTTTACATTGGTGCCTTCCCCATGCATTATTAACTTTCTCTTTCATTTAACTAACTCGGTAACTGCAATAACCAGTTTCAACTTCCTAAATGGAAAAAAAATATTTTCATTTGGTTTTACTATCCGCATTCCTGTAGAGGTGGTTGTGATATTTTTGTGACACTAATTCTTATCACAATTAGAGCACGATATGAAGGAGAACGCAAAAAATATCACAAACTTTATTTCGGGTCAATTCAAAATGCCTCTCAGAATAATCATTGCATTACATAGAAGCACCACAATCACAAGCGAAAATATCATTCCATGGATTGAAAACTACATTTCCTTAAAGTTGATATTTTTGATATTTAAAGCTATAAAAGCCTAAAACTTTTTTAAAACTAAACTCGAACTAATGACATCCTCTTTAATCTGTGCAAATATTTTCACTTCGTTGCACCCGACATTCGTTGCATTCGCAAAATGTTTTTCTAAATATGAATTTGTGAGTCGCAAATTAATAGCCTCCAGTTACAAGTAAACTAATCAAGCGTTAAGTGTAGCGTAATAAAAAAAAAAGGAAATGAGGAAAAATGCATAAATTTAAAATAAAATTTAAACTAATCCATCCAACCGATGCATATTTTATCCGTGAAGGCTCCCAAATTATTTTTTATTATTATTTGTAATAATGTTCATATAATTGTATGTGAGAAATCCAAACACTACCGTATTATGCATTTCTCCTTCTATTTTATATACAGGGTGGCGCAACAGAATTTGCATATTGCATCATCTTTTTTTGCGGGGTAGAAAAAGCGCGGGCGGGGGGGCGCCTACATCGTTGGGTTGGCGGGCACATGGAGTTTTAATCTATAAAAGCTACAAAATATCTTATTTTTTAATTGATTTTTGTTTTTCCTTTTTTGTAAAAATAGCTACATGCTGTGTGTCAGAATTGCATTTAGAGTTAACTACTATTTTAATCCAATGGCTACACCTATTTTCACGACCTCTTGTAAATTTGTTGAATATAATTCTTATTATCTATCTATTACATCAACAAATCGACTTCATCAATTTTCCCTCAGAGAAATATGAATATTTAAATTCTAAATATTCCCATATTAATGTCTACTCCACCGTTTGTCTTTAAAGCCCACCAACATTTCATGCCTATGACGCCAGTCTGCAATACAGTTCACAGGATTTATTTTTGCTTACCTCTGTGACTTTTGATGACATTCCTGTCCGTCAGCTTGAAACACATCAGTATTATTTCTACTATTTCTCAAGAACTAACTGCAACCATATACATTCCAGTGCACAACACACTGCCATTCCTTAGGGTCGGTAGTCCTTGTACAAGTTACACTTTATCAAAGCCAACAATGTGTCATTCCTTTGAAACAGCTAAACACATTTTTCACTGTCACTGTTACAACGTGTGCAAACTGCAGTGATGCAATGCACAGTGGCGAGGAAATTGTATGCATATCGTGTGGTTACGGAATCTTATGTACATTTCCTTAGAGGCGGAATGTCTTCGGCCGTATGGAATTACACTGGGACACATAGACATCTTCTTAGAAATTTTGCAGGGAAAAATACTTTGAGCAAAAGTATATAATTAAGCTCTTTTGTAAGTATTTAGGGAGCCCTTAACGGGCTAAGCGCAATTACGACTTTTTCAACAAATAACTGCCATAGGTGAATAACACAAAAATAGGTGATTACAGGCAAGTGATCGATCGATAAGTTTTTTGCTAAATGTGGTGATTTAGGAATTTGTGTGAATTTATAACCCAGTAATAAATTCAGTGATATTAAACAAAATCTCATGTGCATATAGAAGTATTGTAATAAAGTATTGAAAGAAAAAATTACAAATAATCAACTTATCTGGTAATCCTTATCATGACTTTATTTTATTTATTTATATGCATATATTGGCATATATATTATATGTTGAGGGAACCATGATTTTTCATAAAATAATTGCAATAGATGAATAACAAAGTATGTATTAGGTAAATGTAGACACGTGACTAATCCTTAAGTTTTTTGCTAAATATCCTTATTCAGGAATTTGTATTCATTCGCAGTCCAATAATAAAGTTTCAGTGGTCAAAAAAATTTACATACAATCAACTTGTCTTAGAATCTTTACATCTTTATTTCAAGAATCTTTTTTTTCAAATGTTGTCAAAAATGGCTTTCAAATATTCATTCCTACTCGGTAGACTTTGAACTTCAAGTAACCTCAAACGAAAAAAAAGGCCAGAGATATGACGCAGCATGAATCAGTTCGAATTCTACAATGTATTCCTCTCCACATTGTCCTTGAGGAAAGTCCATGATATAACGGGCTGTAAAGCGAGTAGTTCTGTGTTATTTGAATTAAATGTTGTCAGTCGAGCTAAGACAAACTTCAGTCGGGCTAAGTTTGTTCGTGTTAAAATATCTCATAGTATTGAATAAAAATTCCAAAACCGTTGAAGGTTTGATCTGTCACAATATCTCCGCTTGATAAAGTATATGTAAATGATTCACTCTGTATTTACATTTAATGTGACGCCGCATTCAGAAATAATGATTTTTGCATGTTTACATGCGAAAAGCCATTTTCATCTTTCCCACTTTCTATAACTGATTTTGAATCGGAAACCAAGCTCTTGTCATTACATTATATTTCAGATTGTCTACATGAGCACCGATTATCCGTTGCTTCAGTATTTTATTATATAAATAGGTGCTCAGAGATAATGCCTTATTTGATGAAGAAGTACTAACACTTTTCGATATAAATATTCAAACTCGTTTTATTTATATTAAATAAACTTATTAAACGTATGTTTTTCTATTATTATATACTGACTTTCTTTATGTTCCACTCATTTACGATTTGCTGCTAAACCTAAAGCCATTCTCCCATAGTGCGCTCCGGGTTAGTTTAACATGCCCGTAGGCTGGAGTAGTCAAATGTTATGCCCACCGCCGTTGCCGCCCTCATACCATAGAAATACATACAATTGTTCGTCTAGAGCCCTCAAAACACTTTTAAAAAGTTAAAGAACAATTTATTGCAAAGTGGATTTGGGGCTTTTCGTATTTCCTTATCCATTGTTGATATAGGGAAAAGGAATAGATTCACTACGTACTTGAGCTCGAACCCGCACATTCGTACATTCTTGTGCATAACAAAAGCTTATGCGAGTGAGGCATTCAGCAGGCTACCAGCGCACAATTTAATATCGTTTCCTGGGGCCATTAAACCTTTAGGTACATTTTTTTATTTGCTTACATACTATATGTGAGTCAGTTTCTTTATGATTCCGCGATTTTCTTCTAATATCAGCAAACACTATGGAATTAGTAATAGCGAGAAAGGAAGTATGGGAAATGTGTATGTAAGCGATAGTCAAAGGGAAGTAAAAGTTATATGGAATGAAAATGTGTAAGCCAGACAGTACCAGCATTTGCTAATTTCAAATATCGAGTTAAAAGTTAACATAAACTAATTAACTGCGGAGTTCCGGCATATGTTATCTCCTACTATAAAATAAAAACAAATATAATAAAAGGTTAAAGTGTGTAACAGAGGTGTGGAAAAGATAGGTCCCGTAGTTGCTGCTTTCTAAAAAAAGAAAAAGACATTTTTCGAATAAAATTAGTTTACTAATTCACGGCACGTTGGCTGGTATAATTCCTTTGGACCAGAACAAAAGTGCACAGATCAAATAACAACAATGAGTGAAACTCAAACACAGAGTTATCTATTTTTCCGATTCAAAAGCAAACCTAAATAAAATATACATAAAGCTATCATTTCGATTAAACTTTTATTTCATTATAATGCCTGGACCTTGACGTTACGACATATAATCCTTTTGAGGTTTTTTCCGACCACTTTTTGGACATTTCGGGCGGTATGTTTGTGGATTATCCGCATAAACACGGTCGTTGACGTAGCACCACAAAAAAAGTGTAGTGGCGTCAAATCGCATTACCTTGGTGGTCAATTGACGGCGACAAAACGTAAAATTACGCTTTCTGGAAACCTCGGTCGTATTGAATCACGTTTGAATCACCATTTTGTAGTAAGTTTAACTATTATGACGTATTATTCGGTTGTCACACGATCCATATTCGTAAATGGTAAATCTTTCACTAAATAAATAACGTTTGAGATAACAGGTATTTAACAGTTAGCAGCCTTGGCAGGCCGGAAATTTGAAATCACTAAATATATGTCTCACATGCGAATTGACCTACTTTCCGAAATTCAATTTTGTTTTTTAATTTAGCTCTTAATTCATTGATTGCAATAAACTAAATTTTTGTCTATCGTTTTGCTTTGATCAACTAGCCACGTAGCTTTTGCTACTTCCCATAGAAATGACCGATACAACGCAGACAAAACTAGTTTCATATATTTTAAGCAGTTGTACGGCATTCTGGCAAATTTGACAGTAATCATACATTTTCACTAATTTAGTTCTAAGAGTAAAAAAGGGCTGCAAGGGCTGATGATTCTTACATAAATGATCGGTTTAACCCACATAGTCTTGGGTTCAAACGATTTGGTACACACTTTCGTAAAGTCTGAAAACAATTAAGGACATTGTCAAATTTCTTCTCGTTACTGCCAAACAGGTTAGTATATTTTCTGAAATTTAACCTTTCTCAAGTAATTTTTAATTAGCAGGCTGTAGCAGCTTCGGTTCTTGCTCATTAAATTGAATGGTGATTCACGCTTTTTTTACTACTTCCTGTACAAAGGACCATCTTTCTGGCACTCCGCTAACTTTTGCCCCAACACAAAAGTCATTGGCTGAAGAAACATGTAAGCCAGCTCACTTGACTAAAATTTCTGTACTGGTTTTGTTCATAATTTACAACTGGCATTGGATAATACTGATTTCGGATTGTACGGAAATATTTATAATTATCATGTTCTCAAAAAGGTGACATCTTAATTCATAAAGGTCATAACTCATAATTTTTATAACCCACAGTGACAGATAAATTGCGTGTTTTTTTTTTCAATAAATTATGAAATAGTTTTGTATATTTGTTACATTATTATAACTTTCTTGTACTACCATCCAATCTGTTTTAGGTCAAAAAGCAGCATTCAGAAAGAGCCAGTCTGTAGCAAAATTCTGAAAACTATGAGAAATGGGGAAATATGAAGCAGTATTTTTATCTAGCTCAGAATTAATTTAGAATTTTTAATTTCCTGTCGTAGTTCTCTGTACGAAATAGATTTATTTTCCTAAGACAAATATTCCAAAAACATTTTCTTTGCTCACATAATTCAAGGATTTTTTGTACCAACTTGGAATAGAATAAAGAAAAAACCTTATTTTTTTGAGTAGCATGATTTCTTTGTATTCTGTTTTTCTGAGTTAACTCCGGTTTCTTGATGTAATTCGAAGGTTTCCAAAAACATCAATTTCATCATTTTGCATAAGATAAATTCCACCAGCTCTAGTTATCATGGTAAAGGGTGGCCTAATGAGTCAACGTTCCCAATTAAAAAAACTTGCGATGCGCAAAGTTGAACAGGCAAATAGAAAGGCATCACATTACGCGTAATAGAAGAGTTTATACTACTCCACACCGGTGTACCTGACGAAAGACGGAATATTCCTGTCTCGAAGATATTTATTGATTTGGCCCGAACATGAGATATTCTTATAAATGACAAATTTTACAATTTAATCGCTCTGAAAATACAGGGTATCCATCGGGGAGGTATACTACTTTGTTTGTTTATAATTTTTTATTAAATGAAAGAGAATGGATCTTATATTGATAAATGTTTTGCATAAAGTCGCCAATTATGTATGGAATACAATATCAGATAAATATGCGCCTCTGTTACCCTCATAAATGCGAGCCTTTTTAAGCATATTTTCTATTACATTCTCACACATTTCACGTATTATTTCATTAATTTCATGACGAATATTGTGTATGAGTTACTCAAGCGTTTCTGGGTTGTTCGCATAGACCTTGCTTTTCAAATATTCCCACAAAAAGAAGTCCGGAGCAGTCAAATCAGGCGACCGTGGAGGCCAATCAGCATTAACACTTCTTGAAATAACTTGTTGTGGAAAGAGGTCTCGCTGTAATTTCATTGTAATCTTGGCTGTATGCGATGTGGCACCGTCTTGTTAATACCACATGTTAATTAAGCCCAAAGCATGCAGTTGTGGCGTTAAAAAGTTTTTAATCAAATCACGATATCGCTCCCCATTAACAGTCACCGTTACGCTGTTTTCAGGTTCAAAGAAGTAAGGTCCAATAATTCCTCCTGACCAAATTGCACACCAGACTGTCACTTTTAATGCATGCAAAGGTGACTGATGAATAATTTGAGGGTTTTCTGTTGCCCAGAACCGACTATTCTATCTATTCACATACATATCCATTCAAATGAAAATGTGCCTCGTCACTCATTATGATTTTTTCATGAAAATCGGGGTTGTTATGGGCGAGCTGCAACATCCTATTGTCTTGTGGAAGAAGCTCTTGTGTCAACTGAATCTTAAACGGAAACAAACGCAAATCCTTGTGCAAAATTGTGGCCAAAGTTGTTCTTTGAAGAGCAAGCTCCTGAGCACGGCGTTGAATTGAGGTTGATGGATTGTTTTGAACCGTTTTCCTGAGCAGCTGTAATGTTTCCAACCGATCTTGCCGTACGTTGTGGTCCATGCTTGGCTCTATCAGATACACACCCTCTTTCTTCGAAATCATTCACTACACGATAAATAGTGCGTCTTGTTGACCCGTTTTTTCTCCCAAAAATTTCACATAACTTTCTCATCGTCACAGTTATCGATGATTGACTTTGATAAAATGTGTCAACGATTAAGACACGTTGGTTTATCGAATGTTTTTCCATAATAAATATGCCACGTCTCTACTTCACGACTGCCAAATATGAACTGTCAAGACTAATGTTTACCAAAATGGCGGCAAAACAAAGTAGTATACCTTCCAGACGGAGACCCTGTATTTCAAAATGAGATGCTTAAAAGTGTATCGAAGAATTTAATTCAATTTAGATTATGGATATTAACTGTACTTTACTTATCAGATACAATATCAGGTGAATGTTTTATTAAAGTTTTCAATAAGGTTTTTCCTGATTCAGTTAAAAAAATAAACTTTAGTGAACTCTACTAAAAGCTATGTAATTTAAAAACGATAAACACCAGACAAATACAGTCCGTTTTATTTGAAGTTTGTACGTGAGTGAGATTTTAAGCTTTCGTTTGGTACCTTTCGGAAAATATTAATGAAATAGTCGTATGTCCCAGAAAATGTCCGTCCAAGCTTTTGTGTGTTTATTGGATTTCTTTTAATTCTAGCTCAAATTCTATAGATTCTAGGATCATATCGAGGTTTTCATAAGATATCGCACAACTAAAAACCACCATCTGCTATGGTTTTTCATAAACACAAAAAAACATTTCCCAAGAAAAAAATTAGAAATAACTAAAAATGATCGATTCACACAAGACATGTGATAAACGGAATTGGAGGCAAAAAAAATCAATATGTAAGTCACAGAAATTTCAACAATAAATATCAACATGAGTATTTAACAATTCCTTGCGGAATTTTCTGCAAATACACTGCTCATTGGCACACACACCCTTTACAACAAAAAAAAGAAAAGAGTTGTGACTCCAGCGTACGTGCCAACCCCTTAAGACAGCCGGACAACCACAAAAGCTTTTCAAACCCCAATCACGTAATCTTTTAAAAATCCACAATACAATTGTCTATTTGTATTTTTCGATGCGAAAGATCTTACATACACACACATTACCCCAAAAGCCATATACATCGTGCTGGACATACTTTTATTAGTCCGATGGTTGTGCGGTTTATATGCATGTGTATGTGAGTCTATATGTATATGGTTATGTACCAAAAAATACAAAATGAGTGTCAATCAATAACAATTTGATACATATTTAAAACATTTGAACAACCTTATTTTGGGGTGTGATTTTTCATATATCATTCACAAATAGTAATCACGTTTTATACGCCATCGCTCCTTAGGGGGTACTTTAAAATATCAATATGTGTCAAATGGCTATAAAACCTTTTTAAAATACAATGGTTTGAGTGAATTGCAACAGTTAGCTTACTCAGCATGAATATGAATTAGAAATTCAAAAAAATCGTCTTCTTTAATATGAGCTGAAATCATCCGACTGTTTCCATGTGTGTGAAAGCTATTTGTTTGCAAAATATTAGATTAGCGTTACAAGGGCGGTCCCAAAACTAGCAAACCTGACGTATGGATGGCGCCAGTAGTTTGGAAAAAATTATTTCTTACAAAATATATGTTTTAGGTCTCAAGGCGCCACGTTGTTAAGTATTTCTATTTCAACCATCAAATGTGAACGATGTCAGGGAACTTGTAAACATGCAAAAAACAGGTCAACATTCTGTAATTTATTATATTCGTTTGAAAGGTTTCAGTCTAATCAATATTAACAATAAAAACTAATTTTTGCGTCGTTTTACAACCATGGATGAGGCCTGGCTCCACCACTACACACCTAAGACAAAGGAATAGTCAAATCAGTGGACTGGAATGGGAGAATCGTGTCCAAAGAAGGCAAAAATGAGATAATTTTCAGGAAAGGTCAATGGCGTCTGTTTTTTTAGGATGCGCATGTGATTAATCGTATTTTTATAAATTATCTTCAGAAAGGAAAATCGTTGTGATCGGCGAATATTATGCTAATTTATTACAGCGTTTAGGTGATGAAATTATGGGAAAAGAGCCGCAATTGCCAAAAAAAAGTTACTCCACCAAGATAATGATCCAGTTTACATATCCACAATATAAAAATTAATGAATTATAGTTCGAATTGCTTCATTACGCACTTTAGGAAGTTAAGGACGAAGGACTTAGTTCTCTCGTACTATTTTCTATTTCCAAATTTGAAAAAATAACCTGGTGGTAAAAAATTTGCTTACAAAGAAGAGATGAAGCCTGCATTTTATGGCTATTTTAAGGAGCTTGGGAGTTCTTACTATAAACAGAGTATAGAAGCGTATCAAGCTAAAAGGTGATTATGCTGAAAAATAAAGAAAATGTCTCCCAACTTTTTTTTCTTAATAGGTCAGCTCATTTTGGGACCGCCCTCGTATTTGATAATTAGAAAAATAAATCACAGAATTAAAAATTAGAATCTTTGTAATATTTATGATAATTAGTACATTGTTAGTGAGAACGGTATTTTTATATAATAGGTGAGCAACTAAATTCCGGCTATTTGCCAATAGATAGCGCCAGCTGTAAGTGCTAGTCTGCCATAACCCAAAAGTCATGAATCAAGCTTAGACATATGGTAAGCATACCGCCTCGACACATATGTGATTTTCTTTTGACGTCATATTCTTTTGATTGTGTGAATATGTATGATTTTGTGCCAAATATTTGTCATCAATAATGGTATTGATTTTCTAATTTCAATCGAAGAAAACGGCGGTTGGCGCTCATCGGCAGCTTCAAAGTGTTTACGTAGATACCGCTTTGATGATGGCTTTGAAGATGGTTTGCATCCTCTTTCGTCGAATCATTCCTATATCGCATATTTGTTCCATATATAAATATTGTGTCCTTTATTCTCAAATTATAATCGGGTATAGGGACGATTTATGACAGGTTGCTGGATGGTGCAAAAATTCACATTGTTTTTATATCTTATTAGTTGCCTTTATCTACATACTCACACCTTTCAAGTTTTGTTTCAATTGTCATCCCGAGGTATTTAATATTTAAAAAATAATATGGAGGCATACTTCTAGTATCCATCTAATTGCATTTAAGAATAGCAATTCTTTGCTATTATGGGACGGAAAACTGTAAGCTACTGATCACAAAGGAAGGTTGATGTCTGAACCGCGTAATAAACAGAGAATGCCACAGTGCACTTCAATACATACTCTTAATGGCATTGTCGCTGTGCAGCCAATTATAACGCGTGTTGTCTCCCACTTCTATAGGGTGGCACATAAGTAACGTTGACCACTGAATACATCTTTTGTTTAAATCTCTTTTTTTCGTCCTTTTACAGAATTAACTAAATAAGCACAGAACAAAGAACCAAAGTTGTTCAATTTTACTTTGAAAGTCAACATTCGGTTATTCAGATCATATCGAAATTTCTTTCATGTTCGAAATACTCCTAGCGCTGCATCAATTTACTGATTGGTTCAGCATTTTGGGCAACAAGAGGCTGTCTGTGATCTTCCCCTTGCTGGAAGACCTCGTGCAGTTCGAAATGAAGTTACCATTGCTCGAGTGCAAGCAAGTATTGAGAAAAACCCCGAAACTTCCACCAGGCGAAGTTCTCAGCAGTTAGAAACGTCTAGGTGGTCTTTCCAAAGAATTTTACATATGTTACATCTTTTTCCATATAAGATGCAATTGGTTCGTGAGTTAAAACCGAATGATGCCCAAGAACGCATTCAATACAGTCACCGTTAACGCGACACCCTTTATAAGAACAGAGGAAGGAAAGTGGACTGTCTCTTTAAGCATAAGAAAAGGTTATATAAAAAGCAGTGGAAATCTGGTAACTGCTCCTTGAAGTTAAAAAAAAAAATGATTAACGACAATGTCTCGTGCTTATAGGATGACACTGATCGAAACAAACTCTTTAGAAAACAAGCCAAAATTTCCGTAGGATGTTTGGATTGGATTTTGCAATAAGTAGGGACAAGGAAAACATCCCGATACACGTTTGGAGATGGTTACGAAGAAAGCTGCATTAATGCAATGACTTGCACCATCTTCAACTATCTTCACGTGTTACCTACGCAAACTGCTGATATTGATATTAATGGTCGAAATCATTGCAGCAACCTGCAACCTTCTTAAGCATTGGGAAACAATTAGAAATTAGTAGTCTTCTCTTTTGAAAAGCTGTTATAACTTGTGGTCACCATTGTCCTGGAATGCTTTGTAATTTCGTCTACCATGTTCTGCCGTCAATAAATCTAATGAAGTTGGCCTGGAAAAAAGAAGAAGATAATTGCTTCCAAACAGGTTATACTACAGACATGACAGCAATGCCTTCCGTCAAAGAAAAAAAAACCAAGGACACTAGTCCTTCCCGTCTTACTGTACAGCGGAAAATTCTGGCTTATAAGATAAGCACATCAATTCCGAAAAATATCTGATTCTATAGTAATCCATAAGCGTGTTGCTGTATGAGCTGTATTCTATCATTGATGTGATCAAGCGCATCAAAATACAGCGTTTGAATTGGCTAGTCAAAGCGACCATACGGACTTTAAAGCAAATTGGTAATTTTACAGTTTTTAAAGTTTCATAAAATGCGGAAGGAGATATTTTTTCTCACAAGCTTTTTAATATGCTTTCCTAAAAAAATACTATTTTTTACTGGAAAACTAGTAAATTCGACGTGTTATGTATGTTATGAAAACATTTTTTTCCCCTGAACTACATGTCTGACGGTGAGCCGGTGCATTATCCAGAAGTTGCTGTGTTGTTGTTTTTGCTATTTTTCTAACAACCATGAATGTATCTCACTTGAATTTGTTTTCCTTAGCACAAAATTTATTGGAAAAATCGGAATCGGTATACTTTAAAATTCTCACCTGCGTTCTTTCTTCCATGCGAACTTTATATAACTGCCTTTGTTCTAATTCAATAAGAAGCAAAAAAATATATCGACAGGATGAGTAGAAATGTTATATGAAAACACATGACGTCGGCGAAAGGTAAAATGACGTAATATGTTGGCAAATATATGTTAAGTAATTGACAGCAAAAGTGAATGCTGTCCACTTTTGCTGTCAAGACCGACGACTGACAATAAAATCCAGAAAAACAAAAATAAAAATTGTTTTCACATGCTTCCGACACGGAAAGGTATTCGTAAATTTACAAAGAGTAGGGAAGAGTAACAAATGCCAATACATACATTGCAGTTCAAAGTAATCGCAGGGTAAACAACAACATCGATATAACAGATGACGGAGAATTTAACATTCTTTTTTTTTGCACTGGCAGAATATCTATTTATTTACACAATCGGTACCCGGCCAAAAATATATAATTTCCGGCCATTGATGGCCAAATTAAATTGTTGATGTTTGTTCCGTTCCTGTGCTCTAACACCTCAAACTTTCCTCTGTTCAATAACTGGGAAGTGAAATTTTATTCAATCAAGCAAATATTTTATCAGTTTTGATGTATTGGAAATTTGCCCCATTTTCAGGAGCCGTCTTGTTGAAACCACATGCCCTTCACATTCATTTCTTCAATTCTAGGCACAAAAAAACTGGTTATCATTTCACAATACCGAACACAATTGACTGGTTGTGCTTGACATGCTTCATTTTCATAAAAAAAAGATCCAATGATTCCTCCAGCCCAAAATCCACACCACACAGTGACACGATGAGGATGCAGTTGCTTCCCGTGAATCACTCGAGGATTTTCCTCACCCCAAATGCGACATTTCTGCCTATTGACGAAACCATCAAGATGGAAATGGGCCTCGACACTGAAGATAATTTTATCGGCAAAATCAGCATTTTCATGTTGTCTTTCCAATACCCAATTAACGAACTCCCTTCGCTGTCCATGGTTAGGTGGCTTCAGTTCCTGAGTCAATTGAACTTTGTATGAATGAAGATGCAAATTTTTTGTCAAAATTTGCTGAGCTCGGTGTCGAATTGAGGTGGATAGAGCTTGAGCGACATCATCATGTACAGCTGCGCATTTCGGTCGATCGACCTGGTCCAAGGCGCGTTGTTGTCTGTACATCAGACACAGACCCAGTTTTGGCAAATTTATTCATTAATATCCTTAAAGTTGACTCTTTTGGAGCATTATTGTGACTACAAATTGATAGCAATTTGCGAACTGTAGCCGCAAAACTTTCACCATTTTGGTAAAACAATTTCACATTGAGAATACGTTGTTCATTCGTGTATCGCTCCATTTTTACTAACATCGTACCTTCTACTAGCAAACAATAACAATTGTTCAAATGTCAAACAATGACACTTCGAATGGCGCCAAATTTAAATCTTGCGTTCTTGTTGTGACACCCTCCATTTATTTACAGACCAAAAATAAATTAAAACCTTTAGTATTTATGATGCGTGGTCAGTTTAGAAGCACCAATCATTAAATGCTCTATCGATTTTTTTTCGAATAGCTGTTTTCTTGTCTTTAAGTATCACAATTTTTAATATATACTTTTCAAAACAAAAAAAAAACAAAAAAAAAAATCCAATAGACGGCTACGTTTGCAATCTCCTGAGCGTGGAATTTTTTGTCTGACAATACAGAGTTTTCCATTTTTATGTTTCCAAAGTAAAGTTAAATAAAACGCATATAAAACTACGACTTCGATGAAACTTTTATTTCAATTTTGCTTGTTGACGTAACTACTGATTGAGAAATTAGCTTCATCACTGAAGAAAATGTTGTTTAATTGAAAGCCTACGTTTGAATCAGCACTTTTGTAGTAAGTTTTAACTATTTATACGCATTCTTCGGTTGTTAAACGATCCATATTCGTAAATGACAAACCTTTCTCTAAATAAATAACACTTCAGATGACAGGTACTTAACAGCTGAAAGCAGCTGAAACTACTAAATGGATAACCTTGTATTATCTCCTTATAATGGTTGAAGGTGGAAATTTGTTCTTGGAATAGAAATTTTAAATTATAAAAAGCGTAATTGTTAGATTTGCATGGATTAGCTCTGAAAAGTCTTTCGATTTAATTTTGACTTAATTCTGGATTTAGGGGAATGCTTCCAATTTAGCTTAGTAGCAATGACTTTAATGACTTTATCATCATAAGACGGATGATATTTAAACTGGTATCGAGAAAGGATTTTGGGCTCCTAATTGCACAGAAGCAATGTGAAAGTAACTCTTTAGGAATTATTTCAAATTGTTTTTGCTGGTTAGATTTGGATGAAAAAGATTCGGAAAGATAAATGGAAATAGTCGAATAGTAAAATATCAATATAGGAGACAGAAAAAAGAGTGCGGCTATTTTACATATTTTCATTCCCAGGTCACGACTAGGCATCCAACGAAGGAGCCAGCCTGAAATAAAAACAAATAAAAAACTAACAATCATGGATAGAACTGGATGGTTTTTTGTGCTGTAAAATGCTTGTTTTGCCTTAATTTGTGGAATAATATTAGACATTTTTTTCGGATGCGGATGCCCAATTAGAACATAGGCCATAACAATCAATTTCATCATTTTCAAAATCCGCAAAGGAGTTATATATATTTTTTTATATAGCAACAGCATAATGTAGAGGTCAATGACTCAATGTCTAAAATGGTTATGCGGCGTAGGGTTATACTGGGTCATACGATTTAAATAACCAAAAATTATATGATCTGGAAAACTTTTAATATAATTTAATTGATCTGCGCGAAACAGTGAGAGCAATTTCTTATTTAAAAAACCCATGTGGAAATTTGATGCCAAACTTTAGTGTGATTAATAAAAATAATTGCTCAGCAAATCTTGCATATCGAGGAAGCACAGATAACCGCCGATTCTATTATTCGAAAATTTGATAAGTTTCATGCAAACTTGCTTTTCAGGGCTATTTACAAGAAATTTAGGTAAATAGTTTTAAATATACTTATTTATTAATTTGGCTTATCTATGTCTATTACAAATTCAATATTGTGCAACATATGAGGACTCAGCGGAGAATCATTTGAACATTAAGATAATCGTATATGATAGAAATGCAAGGTTTGAAATAAATTTGAATCCAATCCCATACTAACACTATAATAAACAGGAAACCATCACAATCTGCCGCAAAATATAAAAACTTGCATTCTACATTCACACTATTTTCTATTATGTAATCTTCCCAATTGAATGATTCCGATGTCCACTAAATAAAAAATAAATAATTTGTTATACATCGGAAAGCCCCATTCTACACGACGGTTTTTTTTTCCAATATTTTCACGCTATTTGCGGGTACTGTAGTAAAATAATAGCGCCTGTTTGTTAAAGTAGACGATATCTAAAAGTATAAGCAAAACTTTTCATTTATGTACCACAAAATACCTAAGTACGTATACCAATGTGTTCTCGACAGGAGTTTGTAATAGATTGTTTGTCCGATACGTTTACATGTTAATATCGAACGATTTTTGCCTGTTAATACCCGTAGAATAATAACGCCAATAACCACTATGACAGGTTGTCCAGGTTGTTTGGCGTTTATTTTGTTTTACCCAGCGTGTTTGTTGAATGCTATTTGTTCTTGTTCTCATGTTATCCTCCAATGTTATCTGTTCTTCATGTATGCGAATGTGAAATAACACTTTTCTAATTCCGATGCTTATAAATATGCAAATAACATTTGTGAAACAGAGAAAAATATCAAAGAACTACATCGCTTAGATAGAAAAAAAACGATATAGAGCTTTTATATGCACAACCTGAGTATTGAACTAAAGCCAGAAACAGCATGTTTTATTTAGATACGTATCTAGAGATATACTCGTACTCGTATACAGTGGTAGAATACACAAAGATGCTTAAGAAGATTTTCTGTTTGAATCAGCATTATTTCTAAGACAGTATTTCGGCATATGGTTATAATGTGAATATATATTAGCGTGACTATTTTGCATAATCCTCAGAAAATTGTGATCCCATGTGATACCTCGAATATTTAGTCTTTCAACAGTTTTATTAAGTA
>JAHXMU010000112.1:625192-662671 GCA_019455685.1 Philornis downsi | reverse complement strand
TATAATGTATATAATATACATATATAATATGTATATAATATTATATAAATATGTGTATAATATATTGAGGTATTCGTAACATTAGGTATAAAATATATATAATATATTATATTTGCCATAATATATTCAACGTTTGCGTACACCTAGGAAAAATTTGCATACAACATTTTCTTTAGACGCTAGCATTGTACTTTAACTGGCTCAAGCAGCTAAGAATCCATGAGCAGGCGATAGTATTTCCTACACCATCATCAAAAATTTTAACTAGGTGAGCTAGTCCTTTCAGTAAAAGAAGTTGAGCGATTTCCTGCTTATATAACCAATCTCACCAAAAATACTCAATTGTTCATTGTGTGAATTCCTTTGGTAATCCAATTTGCCTAACAATCTTCTTGCCGAAAAACGTCACATATTTTCGAGATTTCAATACTCCATTGAAAAAGTAGAAAACTCAATTTTGGTTCAATTGTCCCTTAATAATTTATTGGGTATCATTTAAATCTATGTTTATGCCTTTGCTGAAAGGGGGTTCGTAAATATTCCAAATGTGAACTGCAGAGTCAACCCATTTGCGACAACTTATCAGACTACCTTAATCCGAGTGTGTTCTATGACATTTGCACTATTCAGATCCTACTATGGATTCAGTACTTTTTGCCAATTTGTTATTTATGAATAGACAAAAATACTTAATTGGGGTGGTATTGTTGAACAACAATCACATTTTGAAATCAAAGTAGAGAACCATTTATTTATTATTTTATGAAATGCTCGATTGAGACAGAACATTATATTGAAATGGGCAACGTTTATTACAAATAATGACATGGTTTGTAATATGTTATGTTTTATCATTTCAATTACATTGGAGCAAACATACGTTCCTGTTTCCACAAATTGCATATTTCAGTTTAAGGAAGGGTTTAAAAATTGTGGTTCTTCTGTTATTACGATTTGGGTTCATGATTTGGGGTTGTTCATAAAATTGTAAAATTATTTCGGCAGCTGAAATAATTCCTTATTCCCCAAAATATTATCTTCCTGCATATCATGGTGGCATAAATTCATATGGCAAATGAGGACTTTTGAATACCGATAAAAAAAATGGTGGCCATTAACAGCATAAAAGCGAACTTTTTTTTCTTTTAGAAAAAAACGAATGAAACTCTATTAGGACATTGATGTTTTAATCATAAACGTATGTATGTATATTTGTATTCTCACATTGTAGCGCTATGTACTGGTTACATTAATGTCCAAATTACAAATAATATTTAGAATATTTGTTTTTTGCGATAAACTTTAAATCAAACAGTTAAATGTTTGTCGGATACCAATTCTAAGATACATCGATGCACGTATGTGATGTAGAATGAGATAATTTAAACTTAAATAAATTAATGTTCACGTCTATAAACTCTGTAAATGAATTTTGGCGAATGCAGAGTCAGTGGAATTAATGCGAACCTCGAGAATTTTACGCAAGAAGTGGCACTAACTCAAGGCATTGTCTAACGGATTTAAAAGCGATACGAAATATCGGCCATATAAATATTGCACCCAGAACGGATGAGGTAAATCGCAGAAAGTTTGTTGGCCAAATGAAATGGAAAACTAAAGTGGAAATGTATAGTGTGCACGCCAAAAAATTAATTTCATAACATATCCAAAAATAATGTAGGCAAATGTTGTATTATCTATGTCAAAATTAACTCTGATTTCATTTAATACAAAAAAAAAAAAAAAGACATTATATAAAAATCATATTTGTATCACTGTATCACCCATTCAGTGCCGGGTACTTATAATTGATTAATTATTTTTTTAGGGATTTCTTTGGCGAGTCCACAAATCGAGTATATGGAAGCCCACTCATCGATTTTCCCCCATATAAGTGTAACCTCTTTAATTAATACATACATATATGTACACTATTCATGGTAAGCAGAACAAAATTCCGCATTACATAACTGTTTCTTTAATATTTCATGATTGCTTTTATTTTTGAAAACCTTTGCAAACAATAAGCTTTTATAAATATGTCAATTAATATTACGCATAATTTCTTTTCAATTAAAATGTTTAATGTACAAGAAAAAATGCCGTTATTAAAGCACAATGACACTTTGTTTTTGTTTAATAAAGGAAATGTGTCCATAAATATCACACATCCGCCCGTGCTCACACATACCCACACACACATACACAAACGGTCCCACTTGCATTATACAGGTAATATTTATATTGACATAAATAAAAAAATATTTCACATAATTATAAACAATACATGTTGCATTCAATATCTGTCGTCACGATTTTGTTTTCGTGTCCATATTAAAACGTGAATATTCACATTGGGGTCGATTTTCATATTCAGGTCGATCGGCCCAATAATTCATTTAATTGATATGGCAAATGCACACACCCATGCAATCGCTTATACATATTTACAACTTTTCATACATACATACCGCGTATAAAATTACACGCACACATGGTCGTGATTAAAATTATGCATTCGTGTAAATGAAATTTCGCTCAAATATGCATGCAAATAAATTGAATACCGAATAGAATACAATACGAATAAGTGGACAGGTGCAATATTGTACAAGGATAACAATTTGCTAGGATTACATTTTTTCTTTAATCAGTCTTTACTGACAATGAGGTACCTTACACGCCTTAATTTAAAATAAAATAGTTAAGTATTGTCAACATATTAATTCGGAATTTAAAAATTTAATATGATGAAGAGAATAACTTCTGACTGACACGTTTTTTTTTTTTTATTACAACTGTTTGTGTCTATTTGTTATTATCTATTTGAATATCTCAAAAATCGTACCAAATCCATCAACAAATTGAATCTTTTAGCTTTGGCGATTTTACTATTGTTCTGTTTTGTATACGAGTTTTCACATTTCATTCCTAAAATTTTCTTCGAATGACTCGCCAAACCTAGTATTTGCATCCTTTCGCACTATTATTTAAAGCCGTGGTTATGGATCAACTCATTTGTGCAACTCGAGTGCACTTTGCTAGCACATACTCAGGCATAAAATCTACATTTACTTGGTTCTATAAAAAATGTCCAATACCATTTCATTGTTTCGTTTACAGATGAAAATGTAAAGAAAAAACTTGGACATGTGCATGAAAATGTAACTACGTGAATACGGAATTAATCAGTAAAATGCATAAATGAATGGGCAAATAAATAAATTAATAACCGCACACACTAACATACAATTGCTATTTAATGATATGAGCAAAAAAAGGCGAATTTACAATAATGATTTTAAATACTTATTGGATAGACCAAAAAAAGGCTCATTGTATCGGCTTCGCGAAAAGTCACACGTTTTTATTATTATGGACTTTAATTAAATTGTTAATTAAATGAATTAAATACAGATTTTCCTTGCCATCTTAAGTAATTTTATTGCCATTTATGACGAACATCTCTGTCGGAATCCATTCCAGAAAACAATTAAATTACGTCAATTTTAATTATTTTCTTTTTCCTCAATGTCTGTGTTTATTCTTTGGGCTAACTTTGATTTTTTTTCTTTTTTTTATAGAAAATCCATAAGTAAAGATACTTATTTGACGCCTACTGTAACTTTATTTTTTATCAGAAACGATCGTTCTGTGTAATCTGCTTTATGCCGGAGATTCTTGATAAAGAATTATTTTAGATAGTTCTTCAGTTCCATTTCTTTACTTGGTAAGTTGTACAATGCGTTGTCAAGTAAATTTATTATTTATGATGAATATTAATTATTTTTATGTTTTATTTTTTATTAAGATAGTTGTCGAATAATTTTTAACGCAGGACCTTTTTCTATGAAGTGGAGTAAATTTTGACTTTATTTTGTACATTAGATATTGCTTTGAATTTCACCTTAAAGAAAGGAGTCAAAACGAGAGTGGAATATGGAACATAATACTCCGGAAAGAATTATTACTATAAAAATGGAAATATGTGAGCGAGGGACTTTGGTTTTCTATACAACCATAGATTGTCAGTTCGGATATTTCTGTGTACACGATATTAGACCTTGTTTACGTGCACAGGCTTTCCTTACCCTGATAGTTGTAAGTTTTATTTTTTAAGTAACGCCCATCACGGCTAAGAACAGAGCTTTCACTCCACCGTTCTAGCAGTGTAATAGAGCAGTATTCTAACTCTCAGCCACCGATAGCCCAAGTATCAGTACTCATTTTACATTCGATATATAAACTACTTATTTGAAGTTTAAAGTCCCTGCTTGGTAAAATAATCTCCATTTTGTGAACCCCAGAAATATAAGGTAAAACCTTGCCAATAAATATAATTCATTGGATTATAAATTCTTTAATCCCCCGTTTTTCTTATTTTTCTCTTTCATATGAAATAAAAACACCGTCCGATCAACCCCCCGTATTAACAGACCGTTTTAACATTAGTATTCTTAAATTTTCATACATCTACCTATTTTTTTACCTATGTGGAAGAATTTTTTGGTCATTAAATTCAAATGTCTTAAGATGTATGAATCACAAGCACGTAATTGATAGAAAGAACATATTATTTGTGGTGAAATACTTTGCATTCAGCAAAGTCAGTCTTCATGACTGATATTTATATTCAGTTTAAAGTATCAATTGGCCAAAAATCTTTGATGAAAAAGAATACAGGAAAAACTGTATATTTAGAATATGACGGTGCTGATCCCAGTTTTAGAGCCATGCAAATTTCATACGAATTATTTCATAATTTTGAAAGCATATTTTTCGGTAAGAATTTATTTCTATGTAGAATTTGGGAAAAAACTAGCTGAAATTTATTATGCTAACCCTTAAAAAACACTTTGCAGAAACAACTATGTTGTTTAAAGACTTTGAAAGAGTCTTTTTTTACCAAAACTGTAATTTGGAGTTAGCAAGATGGAACAACATGGTACGTATATAAGTTTGGTGCACCAGAATTCTAGGAAAATGTCCCCAGAAAGCTGGTTTAAAAAAACTTCACATCACTTTGAAGATAATGGCAGGATTTCCTGAGTTTACTACATGTGTTTTTTTTCTGGTGTGGGTAATAAAGATTATTAAACCAAATCGGTATATTGGGATGGTTTCAAGTAAAGCATTCTATCGATATTTGGGGACATTGTCTCTGCAACCATCCATATTGTAATGAATGACTATGTCGCTTATGCATAATGAAAATATATTATTTTTTTAATGAATAAAGAAATATATAATTTATATGATTTAAAATAAGTTATTAGCTTTCCTTAAAGTAGGAAACATTCAACAGCATATCCATTCTCAGCATATCCAAGTGTCCCGTAACTTTTGGTAAAGATTATGTCATACGTATTGCTTTTGTTTTTCTCCATTTCCTCAAGTTTATGGAACAGATGTACTTTTCAATGTCTCCGTTTGATGTAAATCTGCTTTGAGAAATATTTGCATATTTTCACAAAGGTGAAACAGTCATGCCAGCAGCAGCCTGACCGGAGACAGCTATGTAGCTTGCAATCAAATAATATATGTACATCTAATTTTGTTGATCGTTTAAAGGACAAGAACACACAACAACGTGCAACAGTAATATCTCGTTAATTATCTAATTACCAGATCAGAAACCTCATTTATAGGGGCAAAAAAAGGCTTTAGTCTTTTAATTAACACACACGTCAGAATCTTGTATGCAGTACAGTGGAACACTGATATTGTGACAGTCGATACATCTGCTTGGATCGCCGTGCAATATAGTTACAATACCATCGGTCATGCATCAAAATCGCTTTAGGCAGCTAATCTGTGGTCATGATTAACTCCTTGTTACTGGTTTTCAACACTTCTTTCGATAAGCTATAATAGCCACATTCTGTTTTTCTTGTTTTATTCTTGTTTTTTGTTTCTTGTTGTTTGTTTTTTTTTTTTCTTGTTTTGATTCTATGCCAGGCCGTCTATGTAAATAAATAACATAATTTCGATTTTTGTCCGCTTTTCGTTTTTTCTCCACTTATTGACAGCAAGCACACATTGTTTATTTGTTCCATTAAAGTAGAATACCATAACTTTTACTTTGTATTTTTTTTATCCTTTACTTTATATTTTCTCACTTCCTAATTTTGCACAAATGATTTTTTTCTGTCCTGAATCCTGCCCAAATACGACGATTCTTCTTATTAATGAAGAGGTGAAAACAGGCCTCGTGGAGATGGATCAACTTGTATTTGTTACATGGTCAAAATTGTCGGAATTTAAACACGTGAAATCATAAAACAGAGGACAATAATTACTTGATAAAATTTGGGAAATATGATATTTTTGTGATGCAACCCCAGTTCATACTTTTTGCTGTTTGCTCTTTGTTTGGTCGGGTCTTTAAAAATACCGGAAATCTTTTAAAAATTGGAAATGTGAGCTGCAAATACATGTTTTTAAATCTTTTGCCAATATTCCTCGTTATCTCTCGCGTTCTTAAAAGCTTTTTCATTTCATCATTCAGTAGTACTGTTTAGGGAGAATTTCCCCAAAAACCCAAAAGTGTGATTCTGAATAAGAGCTACAAAGAATATATACACACTATTCAACACAATAGTTAGTTGGTGTTGCAAACTTCAGAACAAACTCATAATACCAAGAGTAAAATTTATTCATGTACTGTAACCAAACAACATCGTTGTACTCAGTGTATAGTTTTTCATTCATGCAGCGCGATGAATTGTTGCTCCAGCAGCTTTTGTCGCCATTGCAGCCATTATTATCTACGCACTAAATATAATTATATTAAACATAGAAGTAGGCGGTAAACATTGCAAGCATGCTGATTAAATTTATTTGCTTGTAAACGTAAGCCTTTACATGTTTGCATACACACATACTTATGTAAAGCGCTAAATACGCAAGCGATCTAAGCAATATTCATAAAGCAAATAAGCAATTATGAAAGCACAAATGCACACACACATAAATAACTAGTTTTCCCCGCATACGTAATCAGGCATAGGTAATTCTCTGACCTGTCCACAATTAAACGCAAATATTGAAATCAATTTATCGGAAACCATTGGTTTAGTTTATAGTAAACCTATAATATGTTCACTGATACACTACATTTACATATGGGCGGCTACCATGCAGGTTTGTCGAGGTAATAAAGGGCAGTGTAACATTATGGTGTTTCGATTTTAGAAACTAATAAAATGTAGTGAATTGCTTTTGATAATTCTAGATGTATTAAATACATTTGATGTCATTGCCTTGATGAGCTCCCTACTGAGTAGGCAGACTATCAAATGTGTACAAAACAACTAAAGGATAAGATATGTACATAAATAGGTAGTTTACCTACAGTATACAAAAAAAGGGTTTTTTTTACTAAATTTGGGTTGAAAACATACTCAAAATAAGTATACCAATTCTAGTCAATACCAGTAAATTTCACATGAAATGGATAAGTGGAGCTCAAATCGATAAATTTTATTTGATTTGAATACGAACAAAATAGTACATACATAAATAGATATGCAAGTTTCCTCAAATAATTTTCTTACTAATGATGTATCGGTATTTCGGTTGTAAAGGGTGTCCCAACAAGAACGCAATGTTTAAATGACTAATGCAGCAATTGAATTATTTCTCTGGCTGTATGACATGTGGCGCCGTCTTGTTGAAACCACATGCCCTCCACACTCATTTCTTCAATTACAGGCACGAAAAAACTAGTTATAATTTCACGATACCGTTGAGGATGTATTTGCTTCTCGTGAATCACTCGAGGATTTTCCTCATCCCAAATGCGTCAATTTATTTGCTGCCTATTGACGAAGCCATCAAGATGGAAATTGGCCTCGTCACTGAAGATGATTTTATCGGCAAAATCAGCATTTTCATGTTGTCTCTCCAATACCCAATTAACGAACTCCCTTCGCTGTCCATGGTCAACTGACTTCAGTTCCTGAGTCAATTGAACTTTCTATACATGAAGATGCAAATCTTTCGTCAAAATTCGCTGCATAGTGAATTTGGAGACACCAATTTGCTGAGCTCGCTGTCGAATTGAGGTGGATGGAGTTTGAGCGACATCATCACGTACAGCTGCGACATTTTCGGTCGATCGACCTGGTCGAAGGCGCGTTGTTGTCTTTACATCACTAACAGACCCAGTTTTGGCAAATTTATCCATTAATCTCTTTACAGTTGACTCTTTTGGAGCATTATTGTGACCGCAAATTGATCGCAATTTGCGAAACGTTTGTATTAACATATAGCGTGTCCCAACAAGAACGTAAGATTTAAATTTGTCGCCATTCGAAGTGTCATTGTTTGACATTTGAAAAATTGTTATTGTTTGCTAGTGGAAGGTACGAGGTTAGTAAAAATGGGGCGCTACACGAATGAACAACGCATTCTCATTGTGAAATTGTTTTACCAAAATGGTGAAAGTTTTGCGGCTACAGTTCTCAAATTGCGATCAATTTGGGGTTCTTGTTGGGACACCCTTTATATAGTGAGTTGTCCATTTAATGGTTTCAAAACCGCCGATCTGGCAAGGCTGTCAGCTGTTATATACCTGTCATCTGAAGATGATGAATATGAAGATGTTTAGTGAAAGGTTTGCCATTTGCAAATATGGATCACTTAACAAACTAAGAACGTGTAAAAATAGTTAAAACTTACTACGAAAGTGGTGATTTAAATGTGGGCTTTCAATCGAACAAAATATTCTTCGTTTCTCACTCAGTGGTTACGTCAACAAGCAAAACTGTTGTCGGAAAACCCAGAAGTGATTGTGGAGAAGTCATTTCATCCTAAAAAAAGTGTCTGGTGCATCTTAAAGTTTGGAGTTATCATTGCGCCGCATTTTTTTTTCAAAAATAACGTTTGAGAAACCTCAAAAGGGTTCACAGCTGCAGCCAATCTAGAGGCAATCATTTAAATTATATGAATTTCTTACATAATGGCAAGGTCCAAGCATTATTATGAAATAAAAGTTTCATCGCAATCATAGTTTTGTGAGCGTTTTATTTAAGTTTACTTTTGAAACCGAAAAATGGATGACCTTATATTATTATGCACGTAAACCGTTTCTTATTGAACTTTCGTTCAGAAATACTATCGTAAACCAATCAATGTTTTAAATTTATAATATTCAAATTACGCTCAAAGCTCGAACAAACTTAGCAGCCAATGAAATGTAGGTATGAGTGGTAAATCGTATAGCGATATCAAAGCAACTGTGCACATACAATTCAATTTTCATTTGTACAAGGAAATGTATGAATCCCAGCGATATTTGCCTTTTTACATATTATTTTGAAATTTACATGCATAGACATGAACGTATGTCGTTGTTCATTGCTCAGCGATTCTATTGACGGGGTCAAGGTTTACGGCAGGATTTTGTGTTTTTGTATCTAATTATTTGTTTGAAGTGGAAGTTGTGCTTTGCATCTACTTATTTGTTCGAGGGCGATTTCAAATAGTTGAAAATTTCAACAATTTTGCCGAAACATTGGATACCGGCTAGTCTGTTGAGGTTTTTTATAGGTGTTTCGAGTTCACTGGTAAGCCATGTTATTTTCAGCAGGACAATTGTGAAGATATCGTTTTATGTATGTCATGGAAGATAATAAAAGTGAAACAAATCAAAATGCCGCGATGTAGATACTAACGTGAGAAATATGTAATATTTCATTGCGTTCAAATTTTAGGGTGATACAACCAAATTAAAACTTGCGATGAATAATAATGATTTTGCCCCAAGAAACTGGATGAAAAGTGGCAACTATAATTCTAGTCTGGCAGGCTTTTGTTTCTGTAAATCATGCTAGTCAGCAATCAACAGTCTTGTTTATTTTCTTACATGGCTCAATATAAATAAATATCTCCCGCCTGATGCTGGGTGTAAAGAATTATAGAAGTTGTGGTTTTTTCATGTTCCTTATGCTATACGTTATGTCTAGCCGTTCCAAATCTCGGTCCCGTCCTACTTCACCTCCCATGGGTTTCACAACCTGACCTGGAAATTGCTTTTTTTTATTAGGCTTAGCAGGCCACTATCACTATGATTGATATCGGGAACACTGATACCTCCAGTTAACGATGAATTGTCCACATATTTTATGGAATATGTTGAAAAATGGGAATAATATAAAATAAACGTAATAAATTAGTAAACCCTTTTCTTCAATGAAACAAATAATTTGATTGTACTCGTATCTTCGTTCATAGCTTAAATTTTTTTGTTCATAGCCTTTTGCCATGCAATGCTGGAGAAGACTTTGTTCATATCTCGCAATTTTCCACAAAAAATGGCCATATCGTTCCTCGGAGATGCAACATGTGGCTTTTGTTGTATTACCAGTTATTTGAGTCTTCCATTACCATCTCAGTAAGTATATTGAGAGCATCGAACAATAGACTAAAGCCACGTCTGAGTTCTCGTTGTCATCGTTGTTAGTCTCGAGTCACAGTTGCAATATTTACCGTCATAAAGTACCTATAAAACAATAAAGAATTCAGATATTTTTTTTAATCAGTGTATTTAATTAATAAATTTATTTTGTTATTGTATAGAAAATTAAATTTTATTTCATATAACTAATTGGTTTTGAAGATGATAGACCATAAATGACTTCCGTGCTCAATCACGCATATGCGACACCTGATCAGAAAATTGTTCATTGCAAAATCACTTCAATTATTGTTTCAATGGACTAATTCAATTCAATCAAATTTCTTGCTTTCGTCTTGTACACCTCTTACTTGGCATGACCCCATAAATAAGTCTGGTACAGCCAGGTCAGGTGGCCTGGATTTTCTGGATATTAATTTCGGAATTTTCGTTGGAGCTCCAACATAACTGGCCTGGCTATATGTGCAGTTGCTCCATCTTGCTGGAACCAATTACTATTGAAACGGATACGTCGTCAACGCAGTCCAGGGTACAAACTCCTTCAACATATTTAAATAACGGTCCCCATTGGCAGTTACTGTTACACAGTAGCACGATTCGTGCACCACCATGTATATTTAACTATAAATTACTTAGTAAGAAATATTTGAAACTGAATTATATGAATATTTTCTATCGACAAGTTACTATTAATCTATCATAGACAAATTGTTGTGACACCAGAAAGGTTGTTTTTATGCCAGCTGTAATAATACAAATTAAAGATGGCCTATATGGCAGCATACCTCTAATATTTAAATCCGTTTACAGAAAGTGATTGTGGCTAAATAAATACATATTTTGCTTTACTGGCGGTTGCGTCAATGCTTTAAATACTCTAGATTTTTTTACGCATTCCAAGAATAGGTTTCTGTATAATCATTTCGCAATTCTGTAAACATTAATGTATTACCAAAAAAGGTAAGTTTTGCGAGGAAGAATAAAAAAAGTTAAAATCCTCTTAAAATATAATAGGTCAACGTGTATTATGGCTTTATTTTTAGAGAGATGTAAAGGTTAATACTAATGATTGTCGTAATGTGGATATGAGCAGATATTATAAACAAAAAAATAAAGAAAAAAAAATTTTTTTGTAGATGCATTTTCATACATAATCGACACACTAGAGTTTAATAATAAGAGAGATTAGAGACATTTTTAAGAACAAAGTAATATTTTTTGGATTTTTGTTTATACAGCAAATCCGTAAGGGGGAATCGTAGACGCGTGTGAGGTATCAGAGATGATTGTTTGCTGGTTTTATGATACTTTGCTCAGAAACTATACTAAACGATTCACTTAGCATTTTTCACCGAAATATCTATTATTTCTGCCCATTTGTTACTGTGACATACTCAAAAATGATACTTCGATTATTTGGTGAACGTGTGCGTTTAAACTCCATTCCTGCAGGGGCGGCCTCAAAACTAGCCGAGTTAACAAAGATGACACAAAAAAGTTGGGAAAGATTTTCTTTACCTTACAACATAATCTCCTTTTAGCTTTATACACTTTTTGCTGCGATGTTCAGTAGCTTCCACATCCTGTTTACAGTAAGAACTGGCAAACTCCTTAAAACAGCCATCAACCGCAGACTCCATATCTTCATTGTTGGCAAATCGCTTAACAACGATCGATTTTTTTTTTTTTAATTTTGAAACAGTAAATAGTCCGAGGGAGTTAAATCTGGCGAATAAGGTGCGTGATGAAACAATTCAAACTTTAATTAATTAAGTTTGGCCATCGTATCAATGGATGTGTGAACTTGAGCATTGTTTTGGTGAAGCAACACTTTTCGCCACTTTTTTGCGAAAATCGACTTTTTCCATAATTCCATAATAAATACCATAATAAATTCTGCAATAAATGCTGCATAATATCCGCCGATGATGATATTTTCTTTCTAAAGATAACCAATAAAAACAATCCCGTGCGCACCCCAAAAAAAAGCAGACGCCTTCTTTGGACATCATTCTCCCAGTCAATGTTTTGACTGTTCCTTTGTCTCAGGTGTGAAGTGCTGGACCCATGTCTCATCCGTGGTTATAAATCGACGCAAAAATTCGGCGTTTTTTGCTTTAAAATGTCGCCAAACACTCTACTGAAACATCTTCGCGACGTAGTTTTTGGTCTATTGAAAGCAAGCGCGGCACCCATCTTGCGCAAAGCTTTCCCATCTTCTAATTTTGGTCAATATACAATGTATAGCACTTTTTGAAATGCCTATCATTTCAGCTAGCTCACGCATCTTTAAATGACGATCATCCAATATCATTTTGTAAATTTTCTTAACCGTGTCTGGCGTAGACCCCTCAATTGGTCGACTACTATGGTGTTAGCCTTAGCAGAGCAAACGTTTAAACTCTGCTACCCAATATTTTACAATTGTAAACGAATCAGCAGACTACCTCAGAGTAGAATCTAGCTGGGCTTTAATATTGCTTGGACTGAAACCTTTTAAATGGAAATATTGAATTACATAACGGTGACCAATTTGTTCATGTTTACAAATTCACTTTTTGATGGCTGAAATAAAAGTAATAAACAACGTGGCACTTTAAGACTTGAAACACATATTTTATAAGGCTGAGACTTTTCACTAAAATAATTTTTTTCAAACTACTGGCACCATCTATACGTCATGTCGTCTAGTTTTGTAACCGCTCTCATATAGATTTCAAGAATTGAGACTATCACGTATTTACTGTACTTACAATGAGGGAAAATTTGTCTCTTTTAAGGTTTAACGTAGAATTTATTGATTATACAAAGAGATTATGTAGACATTTTGTTTTGATTATGTAGACACAAATAATAACACCAATTATTCATTAAGAATATAAAGCAGACCACAGTCATTTGTTAGCATCACACGCAGACTGCAATAGAACAAATAACGAGTTAAATGTCTACGACATTTAATTGTGTTTCTCAAACGATGTATCATGTTTTGAATAAATTATGCGCTAGCAAGTGAATCTGTACATCTAATATAGAAAACCCAATGAGATTAACTGCATGTTCAGCAGTGCAATGTTAGTCATATCACTTTGATACATTGAGGTGTTTTTGGGCTGTGGATGACGATGATGATGATGTGGGAATGAAACTTATGCCTATGAGCCTATGATAGCCAAAGGTGTAATAACGTCTAAATTTTGTATACACTATCGCAGGTAGTAGCTACTGTGCCTACTAGTAATATGATAAAAGCAATTTGACATCCCCCAAATGTTAAAGTTACCTAACTTCTAAAGTTGGGATTTTAAAAGACAAAGTTTTCGTTATCTAGTACTCACAACAGCTGACGATTTTATAAACTAAAAGTTTTGTGTATTCAAACAATGTATTATTTTTAGATCAAATAACGAGTTTTAAATGCACTGCAGTTTTGCGTTCTTACAATTTTCATATTTGCTATAAATTTGGTACAACTTTGAAGATTGGCGATAGACAATGGCCCAGTGCTAGAATTTAAAAGTCTACCGAATTAATCCCGCAATATTATCAGGGCTTTTAAGGATGTGTATTAAGTAGTTCCATTTTAACGAAACCAAATATCGTTCAAATGATGGGCTTTAGTTTTACGTTCATTTCTAGTTTCAACATTTTGATTTTTAAAGATTGTTTAAGCCAGATAGTTCCACTGTGGCCACATCACATGCAGATGTCGCCTACAGCAGTGTGTTGAGTTTTATTCACAACGAATTGTGCGTAAATGATTGACTTCTTTTTATATTGCTGGCTCATCTAAAGTTCAGCTTGCTTTACATAAAGTTTCTGTCTTTTACTTAAATTATACATGGTTAAGTATTCTAGTCATTACATACGTTAATGTACATACCTATATATGTAACTGGAAGTCAACGGTAAGCATTGAAGAAAAGGATTCGCAACTGTAAATCTGACAGCAATTCCGTACCCGGTTATTTCTTTTGTTCGTTTCATGATTCGAAACTGCTGCCAAATTCCGAGTCCTTATTTGTTGAATCTCTCCTTCCAGCGAGGCCTTTGACCACCCGGGAGAAATAAAATTTCTAAGCTACAGTCCACATCTTCATCCATCCAAGTAAAGATTTGGCAGTTTTCTACAAATATGTTTCAATTAAAATAATGGATTAAATATACAATATTATCATTTTCATTATAATCATAATTACTATAATAACATGACTGCCATATAGTGCACTGACCTTAAGCAAGACAATTTCACAGCGACTCAATGTACTATATGTCACTGACCCTAAATGACAGGAGACACACATGACAAGGATTAATTACATTTACTATAAGACATTGCTCTATGCTTAATAATATACTTATATATAAATGATATATATAATATTTGGTTTCATCAAGACTACCATCAGTTCAGCGAATTAAGAAATGATATTGCCATTAATGAACACAAATGAACTTGATTGATTACGAATCATTACTTTTAAGCCAAAATTGTCAGCGCCATTCTCGCTCATTTCTAATTCGACTTTGAATGTTAGAAGGCGATTTTCCAATTAACGAAACAAAATGGAATATGACAGTCGTCTGCAAAGGCATTGTTTATACAAACAGTAAATTACTATGAAGTCTGTATCTCTATGCACCTCAATAAGCGTGCAGGAGTTTATTTTCGCTACGATTATGAGCAACATAATAATAACTCGACTGCAGTAAAAGTAATATCGCAGGTGCCCTGGTTAATGAACTTGCGGAATCGTCATTGAATGTATTAAATGTGTCATATGTGTTTTGAATAATTTTGTATTATTGCCAGAATCATTTTGATATGTAAACCGTTCGTTGAACTCTCGCATAACAACGATTTTTGTTCTAAAGACACATCATTAGATTTGCTTATAATTAGATGCATGTAGGTATCCGTACATCGCCTGACATACGATAGACAGCTATAATGCCATTATAGTAGGCTGAATTTTTTTGCTTGCGTTAAATTTATAAAAATAATAAGAAGTTTTTGATCCAAGGCTCCACAGAAACTATGATCCCCATACACTTTTTGAACAAGATGACTGAAAGTTTTTGTGTTATCGCGATTAAAAACTATGTAGATTTGAATGGTATATTGGAACCATCCTTATAGGAACCATCCATCAATCTGTAAAGCGAAGGCAGTTTCTTTTAAATTGGCTTCAGTTTTTGAGACATCGCAGTTACAAATTCAATTCTAGATTGAAATTATGTTAAGCTTTTATTGTGACATTCAAATGGGAAACAGTTTCTCCAAGCTGCAAGTTTCATGTTGCAATATTGGAAGCAATTTTTTCAACCATTTAAAAGCAATGCAATGACTACGATCAAGTCTCGTAAATTGATTTTCTCATCAAAAGTGCAGGTTCGAACGCAAGCTCCGGTAAAATGTTTTTTCAAATCTTCGAACATGCGAGGGCGATCCAAAAACTAGCCAACCTGACTTATAGATGGTGTCAGTAGTTTCCAAACTTATTTTGTTGGTAACCTTATAAAACATATGTTTTAAGATTCTATGCGCGACGTTTTTTTTTTTTTTATTTGAGCCAACGAAAGTAAACGATTTGACTGATTTTGTAAATATGTAAAAAAATGGTCACCATTATTAAATTCAATATTTCCATTTAAAAAGTCTCAGTCCAACCAATATTAAAGCCGAGGTAGATTCAACTATGGGGGAGTCTGTTCCTTCGTTTAAAATAAAATATCTGGTAGCAGTTCGAGCTGCTGAGATGAACATCGTAGTGGACGATAAATTAAGGATTCCACGCCAGACATGGTTAAAAAAATCCACAAAATGGTATTTGATGATCGTCGCCTGAAAGCGCGTGGGTCAACTGAAGTAATAGGCATTTTAAAAAAGAGCTATACATCGTATGTTGATCGAAGGTTTGCAGATGGCAAAGCTTTGCGCAATATGGGTGCCGCGCTTGCTTTTAGTAGACCAAAAACAGCGTCGTGAACATGTTCATTAGAATTTTTGGCGACGTTTTATCGTAGTAAAGCCGAATTTTTGCGTCGGTTGAAGACCATGATTGAGACATGGGTCCACTACTTCACATCTGAGACAAAGAATCAATCAAAGCATTGAACTGAAATGGGAGAATTGTGCCCACAGAAGGCGAAAACGGTCCCATCTGCAGACAATTCATGTCGTTTGTTTTTTAGGATGGGTATGGGTATGGAGTATTGTCTTTAGAAAGGAAAGTCGTAGTCATCGGGGAATGTTATGGTAATTTATTACAGCGTTTAGGTGATAAAGTTATGGAAAAAATGCTGCTTTTGGCGGAAAATAAATTGTTGTTTCATCAATACAATGCTCCCGTTCACACATCCACTATTGCGATGGCCAAACTTAATGGATTAAAGTTTAAATTGTTTTATCATGCACCTTATTCACCAGATTTAACTCCCTCGGACTATTTTCTGTTTGAAAAAGTTGAAAAAATGGCTTGGCGTTAAACGATTTTCCAACAATGAAGAAGGTGTAGCCTGCGGGTGATAACTATTTTAAGAAGTTTGACAGTTCTTACTATATACAGGATATGAAAGCTATTGAATGTCGCTGGAAAAAGTGTAGCAAGCTGAAAGGCTTGATCTTACAGAATGGTTTTGCACTAATCACGACGAAAACTTTTCCTGGGCAAAAAGATGAATCTATTCCGGCAAATAAATTCTTAATAATATTTATAGAGCTCTGCCGTCTTGTTACCTATGAACTATATATCTGTCAAGTATACCCAAATAAACGATGGCGGTACCTTTATTGTTTTGCATGGACGTGCCACAATGCGACAGCACATAAAGTTTTTGGCAATAAATTCAAATCCCGTATAGAAGAGTGCGATCAAAACTCCGTCGAAAGGGCAATGTTGAAGCTACCAAACATGTTGTGACATATTTGAAATTGAAAGAAATAAAATCGAGGCTTTTAGAAGTCACTTCCACTTACATTTCGTTCGTCCTTGTAGATGCAAAGTTTAAGTTTGAGGGGCTAAAATGTAGTTGAATAAAAATTTCTCATTTTACCTCTATAAAAATTTCTCTCAGATTTGGTTCACATGATATCTGGAATTTGTAAAATCAAAATAAGTATTATGGTTTGAATTTAATAAAATATAACTGTTACATAATTTCGTACCCTATAAATTCTGAATTTGTTTTGTTTCTCTTCACTATATAGTAAATATATGGAGTATCAAATTTAAACAAAGTAATATACTTTTAGTTTGGCAATGCAATATAAATTTTGGTCCTATCTATATGGAGAGGATCAATCGAATAATGTCATCCAATATTGTTCTATTAATCAATGGCTTCAATTTGGTGCCCGGAAGAAAAATAAAATACAAATAAATATCATTGGGTTAATGCGAAAAGCTTGGATATGAATTTAAATTTTGGCATTGAAATGAAATACATAGTAACGACCTACTGAAATAACAGTGAACTTTTTTACTGCACTACAAAATAGGAAACGGCTGTTTAATTATAATTGATAATTATTATTGTTATTTAATCACCAATGGCTTTTTACGCACTCGCATATAATCAAATCTGTAAATCCATACACAATTTTTTTCCAATTTTTCTCATAATTTAAACTACACTATTCCCATTTCAGCCACCCTACATTTTTTAAAAATGTCACCCAACTCTCTTAAAGAAAAACAATAGAAAATCGCAAGAAACTTCCTCTTAATGCAAACAAGGACCAACAAAATGAACGGCGGTACTACAAAGAGCTAGCTGTGAAGCCATTCAATGCCCCTCTGCAACACTACAGTGAATAGAAGAGGAATAAAGCAAACAAACAACAAACTCAACTTAAGTTCGAGAAATTTTCTCTAACCGTTCATGGGACTTAGGACAAAATCCGGAAAACGTAGCATTCTTGTTTCTCCATACACTTTTCCGTAAGATAGGCAGAACTGTCTAGGTATGGTATTTGCTTTGGTTTCATAAATTTCCTTTGCGTTCTATATTATTTCGTACATTTCTTTTGTTTGCATCCTTCGTGCAGTGCCGTAATTTAGAACATTTTTGCCAAACTTTGTTTTATGGTTATTAACGCAAAAGGAAACCAAAAGCTAAGCAAATTCTAAAAGAAACCAGGAAACAGGCAGACTTTGTAAATGTTGCACGCAGCTTAGGGCAGTCTTATACTGATATTACCATTGAAATGGTTTTCGGGTTTTCAGCTTTCTGGTCTCTAAAGAAAAGCCTAAATCGGAATAAGTATGGTTCATGCATATTGTCAAAATGTTGAAATGTGCTTAAGTTCTTGGTAATACGAAAAAGGAGTTTTTGGTAGTTTAATAAACTATAATGAACCATGCTACACATCATCGATGTTTCCTGGTAAATTTGTGATAATATTTGATCAAGTATAGGGTTATCCATTTAGTGGTTTTAAAACCGCCGGTATAGCAAATCTGCCAGCTGTTAAATACCTGCCATCTGAAGTATTATTTATTTAGTGATAGGTTTGCCACTTACGAATACCGCGCAAAAAAACTTAAAACTAGCCACAAAAGTGATGATCCAAACGTGAGCTTTCAATCAAACAAAATTTTCTTCAGCTGTGAAATTCATTTCCCATTCGATGGCTACGTCAACAAGCCAAATTGCAAATTGCCGTTGCATCCGGAATTGTATCATAGCTTTATGTGTGTTTTATTCAAATTTATTTGAAAACGAAAAATGGATAATTCTATATTATAAAAATTAAGTTTACAGGAAACTAAATATTAAGCTGTGGTGTTGTATATAACAAGTTTGTAAATAACAAATTTTAATTTGACATTTTATTTTACTATTGTGGTTAAAATGCAGTATTAGGTATTCATTCGTTATTCGAAGAATGTTCACGTTAAATGCCTGAACTAATTAGTACGCCGATCATAGGAACTTTGAACATTTCACAACTTTAGTTGTGGTTGTGAAGTATTAAAGGTACGAAAATGTGTAATTTAGAACATTAATTCGTAAGTGATTGATCAAATTACTATGTTCTGACTAAAGATAAATAAATAATTAATTCGCTTATTTTTGTTCATTTCATAACGGATGAAAGACCTAGTTGAAAGAGGCGACCGCAACTATAGTAAAATTATTGAATTGTTAGTTGAGAAATCGCAAGTTTTGTCTGTACGTGAATATTTCCGGTCAATGAAATGAAGTCAATTTAATAGCGAATTTTCGCTGCAGTTTTGCCGCAAAAGACATAGATATATGATAAATTACACCAGCATATTGAGACCATTTAGAGTTCATAGATATCCTTTTGTGGTGTAGTTCTATAAACATAAACTTTGTTAACATCTTTAAGTAACATCTTGGAAATTGTATTCAAAAATCAAGCTGAACCACATTTTTGGTCAAAATAAAGCTGGCTCCAAAAATAGTTATGTGAAAAGTCGGTCGATGCCAACGCCTTCGAAAAAGATGGAAAAACATAAAGTTGAAATTTCTATATCGAATGGGACTTTAGAACGTAGCACATGCCGCTGCGCGGTGTCTTAAATTTGATAGTAGAAGAATGGGCTATGGTAGCTTGTATGTGTCTCTTTTCCTCTTTTTCTCGCTTAAAGGTATTTCAATAAACCATTCAACGCTAACATATGCATGTGCAGCCACAATTTAATAATTCATTTTAATTACCCGTTATTAGAAGTGCCACAAAATGTTCTTCTGTTTTCGCTGTTTTGTCTGCAAAAAGTACGAATTTCGAAGGATTCTAATATTAATAGGAATACAATGTAAGAAATATATGTAAAGATAAAAAATGATTTTGGCATCAACTGTCTGATTTTACGACTTCCATTGCATCATTGTTTTTTATCGAAAGCTTCTGCTTCCGGAAGACTTTATATGTTAATTTTGGGATTTTGCTTTTAATCTGCATATATGACTGCACTTTTTTTCTTTCCTTTTCTTTTTATTTTACCCTCTATGGTTACACTACTTGTCGTCTTTCAAATCCTACAAGTGCATATACCCTTATTTTTACGACCTCAATGATAAGATTTTCTTCCCCTTGCTAATTTATAACCAAGAGTAAGAAGAACTTGTTCTGCGCCTGCACTGAAAGGGAAATAATCATTCGTTTTTTTGTTAAATGTTGACATATTTGAACTTTAATAGACCCGAATTACTTTACAAAAGGAATTTATATCTTAATGAATGATTTGTTTTTAGATGCACTGGCTTACATAGTTTCTTTTGAAAACTATCCCCAATTGTTGAATATGTTCTTAGATTGTTGTTGTTGTTCTTAGATTAATTAACAAAATTAAATCAAAATCTTATTACATTTGAAATCCCATCCATATTTGAAAACTATAATGAGCCATCTGAAGAAACAAATTAAGGAATTT
Organism: Philornis downsi; assembly: GCA_019455685.1. NCBI lineage: Eukaryota > Metazoa > Arthropoda > Insecta > Diptera > Muscidae > Philornis > Philornis downsi. Next base: position 641,845 of record JAHXMU010000112.1, on the reverse strand, counting down.
GTTAAAAACACGAGCCAATTCTCGCACTATGTATCAAAAAAATTCATAAAAGTCGAGCTAAAGGACGGTATTTAACTGAACGGAAATAAATGATTTACTAGATTATGGAAAAATTATTTTTTTGATGGAATTTTTTCTTTAACTTCTACTAATTTTCAGGGCTTTTTTTATCAGCCTTGCCACGAATTGAGCAGAAACATCTTCATCATGCCGGAAAACATGTTGGAAAAGGTAGTCTGTTATTAAAATGCCATAGATCACTATCGTTATGGGTTTGCGTTATAGAAATAGTAAAATTATATTGCAGTTATTACAACCTCTATTAATTTATTCTGGTTTTTATTTCAATGTTGCTAAGTAGCTGTTTGTATTGATAGCTGTAATGCCATAAACTTCATAATACAGAAATTAACTTTTACCAGATGTAGCTGTGTCCCTCACCGACCACGGAGGCAATACAAATATTTCCTATATTGAGCATAAAAGTTTGATAGATGACATAAATGAAAATTCGTTAACACTAACAGCAGAGTGACTGTCCTGTTTTCCGAAAATTCTTTGGTCGTATCTATTATCTACTTAAATTAATTCTGTGAAACTAATAAATCTCTTCTCGATGAAATTTCCTACAGTGATAGGTAGCCATAAAGACGGTCTCACTCACCCTTATAACCTGCTCATTTATTATATTTCCAAGGAAACACCAATTTCACGGGCCAGATGCAGATCACTGTACTAAACAGCTTACACTGTTTACTTTCTACACACTAAGCATTATTATCGTTTCGTGGTTATGAACAAAAACTGCCAGCCTAACGAGCTATTTAATCTCTCCATAGTTTAGTATGAAATTTGTCTCACAACGCTTTTAAATTACTTTTAATTATTCATCTGGGTGACTGTGTTAGATTTTCTTGCTCTGATATATTTATCCCACTTGGAACATATGCCGCATCTGTGAGTTTACGAGCAAGGGAAGCTTTGAACTTTGTCTATGGCCATTTAACGCGTACAAACAACAAAATTCGGAAAATATAGAAGATAGCGATAATGCCTGTCACTCCCACCTAAGAAACTGAATGGAGTGTTCGTCTGCTTATATGTAATTTAAGTTAAGGTTAATTCTGTGGCACAGATTATTCCAAAACATTTGACTTTGTGCGATGATGTTGAAATGAATATTCTAAAACATCTTCATAATCATTAGCAGCAGCAACAAAATTCATTATTTGTGGCTTGACGGTGGGAGAAGCGCAAGTGCAGTTTATATTTTTTGCATAATTTACAGTGGCTGATGAGGGATTAACTTCAAAATTACAAAAAATTGCATGAAAATAACAACTGAATTTAAAGTTTGTTTCTTTTTCAAAAAGACTCAATTTACCGCTTAAACCACCTTGTGTAATTTATATACCCGATCTTATGCTCAGCTCTAGATTAATGTTCAGGGAGAAAAAAAAACTGGTAGCTATGAAAAGGGCAAAAAATTTGCAATCACAAAACTAGCTTACGTACACCATCACTCTAAGTAATTGCAAAAAATATATTTAGGTGTTACTAGAATTTCCGTTCACGACATTGTCGTTATTCTATCAAACTAATTAATATTTTTATAGTAGCAGCACTTGGTGTGAAGATAGTCTTCATATTATTCTTGAGGTGCCATCATATCCAGAAAAACGATTGCTTGGTGTGTATGGACCGGTGTGTTGCAATAAATCGCAACTCAATGACTTCTACGTATCTGAATTGAATCGCTTTAATTAGGGGCAGGTGTGGTTTCAATGGCATGGTATAAAATTCCTTACCGCGTTTGCCACAATCGACTTGCTCAAAGAAACATTTGAGTGTTGAATCAAAAATATCAAAAATTTTTACTCTAATTCCGTCAGCCAAATCAAATTGAATTTTCTTTCTATTTCATAAATCCAAAACGAAACTCCTAAAACAATTTTAGTTGCGATCCACTTTATGAAGCATTTTGTTTGTGTTACATTTCAAAACAAACAACAAACACAATTTTTGTGTACTGTGAAGATTTCTGAAAGTTTTGTACGATAAATTCCGGAAATAAGTTTTCGCAGTTTGGCGACAGACCCTTTTCCCTGCCGAGAAACGAGACTACATTTGGTTTCAGTTTAAACACAAATTAATAAACGAAATCGCATAAAACTATATTTTAGTTTCAGGTTATCGAATCGGAATATTAGTTCCACCATGTTTCGATAGAGGAACAAAATCAATTTAGGTACCCAATTTAATTTTAAGTGAAAAACGAATCAATGTATAAAACGATTTGTTGTTGTTGTTGTGAATATATCAGAATATCAAATACGAATTTCTAATGTGTTTTAAATAAATTTGTAACATCAAAACTGAAACGAAAATGAACTTTCGTTAATATTCTTGTTTGTAAGAAAATAAATTTTTCCACTCGCTCACTTATCTGATGATGAAAGAGAGCACCTTTTACTACTTTATAGCTTACAAATGACGTAATTGAGACAAAACGGTCCATTAGAAGAAACTTATTTACCCCAGGACTATATGAGAATTTTTCTGACATTTATACCATTTATTCCTTAATTAAAGGCTACTTATGGTTATAGCTAATAGAAGCTTAAAAATTTTACTATGGACTGTGCAAACTGCGGGCCATTCTTCACTGGAAAAATGGTCACAGTGTACTCGTATGTATTGTCTATATTGAAAGAACATTTTTGATTCAGTCGTTCATCTGGCGATAAGTCCTTACATTGCCTACGATGATATGGCCTGCAAGTATCACAACTGGGACAAATTGAAACAGCAAATCCCAGTAGATAAAATGGGAAATTCGATATATGGATAGTGCCTATTACTGAGGAGCGCTTCCCAGATTTCCTGCCTGTTGACTTTTTGGTATCGTATTTGCCCGCTTATTTTTATATTTTGATATTTTGGCTTTTTATGTTAGCAACATCCAGTTTTTGTATATTTCACTCAATTATAATATTTTCCATCAACGCTCAATGGACATCTTGTTGCAAGCTTATGTACAGAAATTTTCGAAGCCTTGAGTGAACGCTACTACTTGAAATCAAGCCCATTTCTCACCGTTTATAAATATGTAGTGTAAATGATAGAAATGTATGTTGATGGGAAACTATTAGTTAGAATTATTCTGACCCTTGCAGTTAATTCATAATGTCAATAAAATATGAATTCATAATGTTATTCGGTCTCTCAGAATATAACTCCCAGTGCATCTGTAAATCTTATAAGCAGCAGAATTACCTAATTTGCAGTTTGCAGGCTTTTGCAATTTGATTAGAATTTCTTAAAAGCTGCACTAAAATTCTAAAATTGTCAAAATAGCAGCATCATCCAGGATCTGAGCTACCTATCCGAGACGACCCGAGTTATGTTAAGATTTCAAGCCAATTTTGTATGGTAAGTTCCAGAATATATGCCATTCAATGCTATATGCCACGTACTCGTAGAGCTATCAATATTTGCAATTCCAATCAATATTTGCAAATATGTGTATTTTGGTTAAATGTATTTTTACACATCAACATTTATAGTTTATAAATAACACGGAACAAGCTAACAATTTTGTCTATTTCAAACTTATTAAAATTCAAACTTCTGCAATCTCATCAATATTATAAGCCAATGTATTATTTCACACGTGTAATCTTTCCACACCACTGTGCCATACCTGCAATACCCGTTCCTGCTCATTTCGCTATGGGTGCCAACAACCTTGTATTTGAGCGAGCTTGTGTGTGTGTGTGTGTTATAATTCCTGCACAAACACCAATTTAGTTTAATGTTGCAAATTAGGCACAAGTTCTTCAATAATTTTTATTTCCCAAGTTCCACTTAACCGTCGAAAACGACGTTATACTTTGCCTATAAATCGCCTTCGTTCTGACTGGTTCCTTTTTTAATATTCTTTTAAATATACTGAAATTAATAGCATTTGCCTTATATGTATATGCTATGTATGTATGTGTTTGCAAGCAAGTTTATTGGCATAAGTATCCGCATGTGTGTGTGCGTGTATGTTGGCTGTGTTGCCATGCTAATGAGTCATTTGGGTTGCAAAACAATAAATTAGAAATATTAAAATTTCCTTAAGCTAAAAATAGTATTATAATTCATATCAAACTGCTTCGTGTATCCACATACACTCAAATGCTCCATTTGCAGCGTGTGGTGCGCTGGTTAATCCTACCAGCTCGTTCAGTGATTAAAAGTATTAAACATTTTTCCAATTTGTAATTAATTTATGAAGTTTTTCTTGGGAAAATATCTGCGGCGTTACGTAAATACATCAGTATGATTGTCTTGAGAGTACAAAGTTTTTGCATAAAATATAATGACAAAGTTTTGGAAGAAATTTTAAAAGGATAATTACAACACACTTTAGAATTGGATTACCAATAACATTATAATGAGGAAGCGAATTCACTGAGGGTCAGGAAACAATTTATTCTGATATGCGCGTTTGTCGTATGTAGGGGGATTTTTTCAGATAATATTTTGCTTAATTTTAATCGTTTCTTTAATATCCTACTCCAACGTTTTTTAAATGGGGCTAATATCATATCATTGTAGTGATTTTCTTGGAAAGTTAAAATTTAAAATTTAATTTTCAAATAATACAAAATTAGAACTATAGTGTTATAAAAGCAAACTGAAGCTATTAATTTATAGTGTGTTCCGTCTACAAAGGCCATATAAGTGGACATATTTCCATGAGAGCTATTCGAATATACAAACGGCAAACTTCGTTCTGCCTTCAAAGACGGCAAATTAATGATTTACAATTTTCAGGATAGATGATTCTGTATTTAAATTTTTGTTAGAAAAGTTTGGTTATTTAAATGAATGCTTTTAATACTTTTTTTGTAAAGTTTTTAAAAATTATTTAATTTAAGCCAATTTAATTGAGATTTAAAATTACTGCAACGCTTTCACATGTACAACGTTCTTTGTTTGTCTGTAGGGAAACATAGAAAAATGAGAAGTGCAATAAAGTCAGTATTTGAAAAACTTAAATTTTCCTATAACAGGATCAGAAATAATGGTTTTTTAATTTTTGATTTCTTCGGGTGGTACCACGCCTATTTGTCCAATCCTGCCCATATTTGCAGCAAAACTTACAATATGTAAACCAAACTTATATACCAAATTGTGTTCACATACTGTTAGCCGGAGCAGAAATAATGGATTTTTAATTTGTGGTTTGTATGGGAGGTACCCGCCCATATTTGCAGCAGAAGTTACAATATGTACACCAAACTTATATACCAAATTTTGTTCAAATACCTTTAGCAGGAGCAGAAATAATGGATTTTTAATTTGTGGTTTGTATGGGAGGTACCACGCCCCTTCGTCCAATCCCGCCCATATTTGCTGTAGCACTTAAAATATATACACCAAACCTTCGCACCAAATTTTGTTCAAATACCGTAAGCAGGAGCAGAAATAATTGATTTTGAATTTTTTGTTTGTATGGGAGGTACCACGCCCCTTTGTCCCAGACGCATATACAAAAATTTATGCAAAGCGGTCCAGCCGTTTAGGAGGAGTTCACTGACAACGCCCGTACAGTAGAATTATATATGTAAGATTATATATTTTTCAATATAAATGGGAATTCTTCACTCCATCAGCAATAGTTTTGCATATTTACAAAGCCATTTAACCAGAAATAAACTTTGCTACTAGCACGCGTAATGGGTATATATTAAATTTATCATTTATAAAAAAAATCCAGACCTTGCTATGATATGTAAGTGCGTATTTTCTGGTGCGATTCTGAAATGAAATATCATTGGAATACGACAATGTTTAAAAAATATATTTTACTAATTTGATCATACCTTGCATATCTTCCTCACAAGATAGTGTATTGAAATCATTTGGCACATCGGGAACAAAAATAGAAAGATCTCACTGCGCTAATTCGTCTTGCAATGCATTCTTCCTGTTTTTCGATTACACTCGTATCCTTATTTTATGTTCTCAAACGATATACTAAAAGCCTTTATTAAATGTTTTAAATATCTTTATTTACATTAGTTTCCTATTTTGATCTCAAATATAATGATTAAGTTATGGTTGGCTTTTTTTAACCAAGAAACGTGTTCCTCTAGATTTATGAAGCTTTTGAGACATGTAATTTGATCAACTTTACTTAATTGACGTTGCATCATAAGGCGATAAGCTAAAAATTGTTAAAAGGTTATTATTGCGAGTAGTTTATAATGGTTCTAATTTACAGTTTGTGCATGATATGAAATGTTTGACGATAAGCTGCGTTTTGAGAAGCACATTAATCATGTTGTTTTAAGTGTTAACTATGCATTGAGGCAGTTATACACAACTAATTTGTCGCTTTCGCTGTATGTGAAAAAGCAACTGGTTCATGCCCTAGTTATGCCAAGTATTACGTACTGCTTAGAGATATACTCTGCTACTAGTCAAAAATATATGAAACTGCATCTTTTCCCTAAAGAGACGTGTACATATAACACCTTTTGTGATTAAATTTCTGGGATGTTCATTTCCTGCATTTGTCGATGTACGGTTTCTGTTGTGTTTTTACAAAATATATTCTAACCAATGTCCGCTTTTCCTATATGAATCTTTTAAATTTTGTCATTCCGTTCGTAGGAGGCAATTGTTTATACCCAAACTTTCTCATCTTACAGCACGATCTTTTAATGTAAGAGTAGCTCGTTGCTTTAATGCATTGCCAAGTGAGCTTAGAAATTTAAATGTATCATACACAATATTTCGTAATAGACTTATCTATCATATGCAGTTGACAAAGGTGAACATTCTTTTACATCTTAATGCATGCATTTACGAGTGATATTTGTTAATTATTGGTTTATTTATTGGTTGATATTAAATATATGATTTTATGTGATCAATTTTTATTTTATATACATTTCTACATTTACTTTGGAGTAGTCTTTATTTCAATTTAGGCATATTGTGATTTACTAAAACAAAAAAAAAATAGACCTTGCAATTTGGACTGACCTATATATATTATTCAATATTTAATTTTTTCTCATTATTTTTATTTCCCTCCATATCGCCTACTTTTTGGTGCACTTTAATTTGAGCATTATAGGTGAATAGTTACTAGTTAATTTGATGTTATATTCTAAGTTATATTTTGTTTTTGTTTTTCAATTCCAGTAGTATTTATTTTACGCATTTTGTAATTTGCTTAATATTGGTCAAAAGGCTTTAAATTACAAGACTGTGCAATAAATGAAATAAAATAAAATAAAATTAACGATCGAAACGAAAGAGATTACACGGCATGAAAATAGTAATCGATGATTTCACTAGAAATTATTAAAAAAAATCTTCCCCGAAAGTAGTTTCAGAAATAGGCATAACTAATAATAATTTCAACATCATTATATTACAATATCAAAATTCCGTCACCAGGCGAATTTTAATATGCAAGTGGTTTCTTCAAAAAAAGAACACAATCAACGGTTTTAAAATTGTGAGCATATTTTAACAAACAATAAAGAAATTATTCAAGTCAAATCGCTTACTTCTCTTATGTACAATATTAAAAAATTCACATAAAAACCACTTTAAACATTCCATAAATTCTGGCAAGGATGCAAATGGAGACTGAATAAAAAAAAAAAATTTCATTGTGTATGTATGTGAGTGACGTGACATATTCAGGTATTCCGAAACATTTCAATTACCAGGAAATCGATGTATGTAATTTTGGAGGACGAATGTTTACATACACAGTAGAAACGATGCTTGATGCCAAAAGTTTCCAGGAGGTGCTGTCACATCAAGTTTACAAAATATAACAGCGCATGCCGTTTGAGAGGTTGAGGTCTGATACACGAGTATTTACAAAGCAATGAAAAATGAATATAAAATTTGAGGAGAGACATTTTAACATAAAAAAGTTAAATAAAATGGTATAGCAATGAGCGGTCCACATAGAAATTGTGGATTAGCAGAATTTATAGTTATTGAAATCTAATACTTACATTTACTTGTATAAGTTTAATGGTGATGTTATCCCTAATTGAGCTAATTTAATTGTATACTCCGGACAATAGCGTCGCATTCGTAACTCTTATTCAAATCATATTTACAGAAAATGTGGACTATCTTGGAACTACAGATTTTATTTGTACAGAAAACTTGAAGGCCTGATATGTATTTCTTATTTAGAAGTATAAATGTGGTACGATATGCATTATTAGGTTTGTCGTTTACAAATATAGATCGTTTAACAACAGAAGAATTTGTGGAAATAGTTAAAACTTACTGCAGAAGTGGTGATTCAAACGTGGGCATTTTTTTCGTGCACTACAGAGCGACTAGGGACGTCATAGTCGACCTACTGTGCAAAAAATTAAAAAGATTATAAAGAAATTTGAAAAGACCGGGTACAGATGTGGAGAGAACGCACCGTCGAAAATACTGCTTCAGTTAGTGAAAGTGTGGCGAATAATCCGAATTTCAATTCAGAGCGCTATTTATTAATTACACTTTACTTTTGAGTTCATTTTAGAACTGTTACATTTTACTTTTGAGTCCGTCTTAGAACTAACTAACTTCCTACTGTTTATATCCTTAAATACTTTCGAAGCCACGTCAAAGTATTAGATTAATTTATTTGCTCTTCGTTGAGTAATGAGATCATCAGTGGACAATGGTTGATGGTCCAATGATAAAATTCCAGTGATGAAATATAAGATTTGTTTGTTTGTTTCACTATTGTCCTAAAGGTTTAATTTTTGTACAAGTATCTGTGTTAGCGATGTGTCAATAATTTTTGTAAGAAACACATTTGAAATAGCCTACGAATATGGCAGATTGCTATAAATTCTATGCAAAAATTTAAAAAATTGAGGTAATTCCAACATTAAGGCAAGAGAGGGTCTATTTTTTTAACTTCACCAGGACTTAAACTCAGAACCGCAAATTTCGAAACAAAAACATTTACTCTAAGCTAACATATTTATCGCAGGTAAAATGGCGAACAGTCCCATACAACTTAGTGTAGATTGTTTTCAAATTTCTAGTGTCGTATCAATTAAAAATACAATTACAGGAATGTTATTTCGACGTTTGTCACAGTTATATGAAATAAGAATATACGAGTGATATCTATTCTGTAGTCTACTCAGAATACTATATCTTTAAAAACGTTGAGTTCTTTTACGATGTGTTAAATTGTTTGCTATTCACAAAAAAAAAAAATAAATAAAAAATTTCTTTACAACTAAAAGTGGAACGTACAAAATCTAAGAATTTCTATACTTTTAAATTTGTATAAATTTTATTTTAATTCTTTAAGTTTTAAAGGAAAAAAAACAGGCAAACAAAATAATTTCAACTAATATAATATAATAATTTTATGATAAAACATTTAAATTAGAAAACTCGATTTGCAAAATATGTTTCTTAAATTAGATCGAGTTTCTGCATGAAGAAAATTTGTTTTTATACCAGACACAAACAATATTGACATCATGTAACAAAAATATTTCACGTCACCTATGCGATACGCCCAGAATTTAGAGTCTCTAATCTTGGGGAACTTAACCAATTGAGTCACTTTTCTTTCTTATTCAACAATGTTATAATACCTAATGGCCGCTATTTATTACAGAATTACTTTATCCCCTTTACCAGTTTCTTTTTCAAAATTTCAAATCTTGTAAAGTATTCAGATAAAATAACAATTAATCGCAATGAGTTCTCTTTTATACCCAATTGTGATAATATGCCACCGATTACGTCGATATTTTCAACGCGAAAACACTTGGATAATGATCGAGTTCACTGTATACTGGCGTAGAGAATTTAAAATAATTCTGTGAAGAAAAGTGAGCAATCCATATTACGGCAGTAAAAATGGAATGAGAACTTTCAACATGCCTCCTATTCTATGTTGGCTGCCATAAAAACGATTTAGGTGTTATGGCAGCATTCATCTTTTGTGAAATGCTAACAAACCTCTGTCATTTATAAAGCGTTTCGTTTGCTGTGTTTTCATCAACAAATATATTGATGTAATGATTGCAGTTGTAGAATCAATTCAACTCCCTAATCAATCTATCAAGTTGAAAATGCTGAAGTTACATCAGCTAGACGAAACAAGCAATGAAGATTAATTTGGACAATTTATCTCAATATCTGGAAATATTTGCGTCGTAGCTTTACTGTGTTCACTTTGTTCATTTGTTTGGTTTCTTTTAAGTTGCACACCCACCACCCACCCATTCGTCCGAACTTTATTGAACCGGGGATCATTATAGTGAATGATTAGGGAAATGACAATCAAAATGTTTTTTTTTTTTTTTTTTATCAGAAAGCAAGAACAAGCATCACAAGACGAGAATAAATAAGTGCCAAAAATACAGCAAATTTTACAATTCATATTGGGTCCTTTTTCCTTTTCCTTAATTTATTCAAAAGAAGCTTATTTTTAACTTAAATATATGTGAGAGCACCGTTTAGAGCCGCGTAGCGCACAGATGTCACATTTAAAATTAAATCAATATTGCCATACCCATCACTGTTGTAATGATGTTAGACAGCTGCGTTATCTACATTGTCGAAATGAATGCGATTGGTAGATTTATAAATATTTATTATAAATAAAATAAATACTCTATTTTGCAAAATATGACAAATGTTGACAACGTTCAGAAAACTAATAAAATTCCAGGCCGTCCAATTAATTTCAGTTTATTAGATTTACTTTGAAACCATGGCATTGAATGTTACAAATTTTTTGCTGCGTAGAAACTACAGGGCAACACAAATTTGAGGACATGGGTTTTTAGGAAGACACTGTAGTAATCTAAACTGAAAATGAACAGCAGTCAATAGGATTTTCAATCCGAAAACTTATGCAACGTCCACAAATATTTAATTAATGAAGATAACCTCTTAGTTGACGAATCGCTTGGCTAAAAGCCTGAAATTTGGCCCAGAAAAATAAACATTTGAAATAGCGGAATATCACTGCGACAGGAAAGAAATTGAAAAATGTTAATTTTTCTGATTTTTCCTCAAAAATTTTACCATTTATTTAATAACAGAATGGAGTAGATGGTTTTAATTGATAGAAACAAAGGAGGACGAATGCCAAATTATGTTGTTTTCTGAGGGATTTACCTTTCTGTGCACATAATTTTTCAAACATAAACAAATTGGAAAACTTTTATAATCGATACATTCATTGTATATGAGAGCAGGGTGAGAAAAAAAAATAGGAAAAATGGTTCAGTACAAAGTAAATTTCAATAGAAGCATGGATTTGTGGATCCGTTTTAGAAAACACCTAAAATATTTACTGTTTAGTTGTAAATTAAAATAAGGTGCCAATTGGTTAATATTAGAAATAGTCTCAGTTCATCCACATTCATTTGATTATTGGAAAATACTAGAAAACACAATAATTCAATGGGAAATTAACTACACCTAAGCCTATTTACCTATACATCTTCAACTTTATAAGAGACAACTGATGGACATGGCCATTAAAAATTAAATAATATGAAAAAAGGAATTTTAACTGGAAAGATGTTTAAAGTTGATAGGTATGGAGGTATGGGAAGAATACGTTTTTGATACGTCCACTTCTACTATAATAAGCCATTACATCATCTGTGATATCATTATTCATCCACTGAGATCTTCGATTTGACAGAGTTAGAGTTTTTGTTGTGAATTTGTCACCAGTCGCAAGTCATACTTATGAGTCCCAAAGGTTGATGATATTAAAGTTAACATAATCCGTGACATAGGTCAAATTTATGGAAATGGACTCTGCGAAACACAGCAAAGACACTATGACCATTTGAACGATGTTATATTCCATGCATAATATTGTTGAAAGGCCTTTCATATAAAACAATAAAAAGTCGGCAATGTCTCACAAGCAACTTATTATATTCACTTCCCCTTTATTATAAGCTGTTCCTAAAGAAAAAATGAAAGAAAAAGAAAAATGAACAGAAAATTTATAAACCTCTTAAAAAAAACGATATTAAAAAAGTCAAGGTATTCCATTTTGACAGAAGGAGTTTTTAAACAGATTTTGTGTTGTCATGAATGAACATAATAAGTTGGATTTATGGTATCCTTCCAAGTTTACTCTCAATCGCCTCTTTATTGTAGTAAAAAAAATCATGAATATTCCACTTCACTATCAACCCTACAAGCACAACGCCTTTTCAGAAGTCGATATGAATTTACAGTAAAAAATATGCCATGTTTCATTTCGACGTGGGTGTAATTTCATATAATAAATCACTTAAAATATTTGTGCGACATTTATTCCATATGAAGTCGTAGGTTCACAAGAAGCAGTATGCAAATATCGGCATCTTCCTAGGTGGGAAAACATGAAAAAATCCTTTGATTGTGATAATATTTATATCAAGGACTGTAAATTCACACTTATGCCAGGCAGTATTCCTTACCACCACAAATTGCCACCATAAATAAGTCTGTTATTTATATTTGTCAATTTAGGTTTTGGGTTGAGTGATTTATTTAATTCCAGAAGTTGCAAGCCTAATTTCACCTCAAGAGATATACTTGTAAGATTATGTTACATATAAAATGTATCAGTGACCGACCGTAGCCCGGTGGTTAGTACACGTGACTATTATTTGCGTGATCGCGGTTGGATTCTCTGATATAAAAATGGATATCTGGAAGCATTTTTGCTTTGTGTGTATTCTGAGTGCAGTGTTAAAATACTTTCATATTAGTTGAATCGAATAATTACAGAGAAGTCCATCCAGGTTATAAGTCATCATATCAGAATGAGGTTTAAGCAGTAATAACTTGATTTAAATATTATTTATAAAGCAGCGGTGTTCTTTGAAAAGTCGTTAATTTTATTTAAAACCCGTAACTGAGTTCAAAAGCGAGTAAAACTGTTTGAAATTAAGCCGCAGTTATCTTGACGAATATGGCCCTCGCACTGGATACGGGCCATGCAAAATATTCATCATCAATATTAAGGAGATAGTGATAAATACTGCAATGTCTATATTTAAATTTTAACTAAATCCAAACAAAGTCCATGTATGCTGAAGGTATACCTATAGATGTTGTTAGGTTTTGTTAGAAGACCCAGGTTCCGTATTTCACTTGAGCGTTTTACCTAAATAACTGGTGACGAAGTTAAACTGCTCTTTTTCAAGTAAAGGATATCCAGGTGATGTTCCTTAAAGAGTTGATGTCCTTAAAAATTAAAAGTTTGATCGGAAGGTGTAACTGTTCTATTTTCAGAATGAAAAATGCAATAACCACATAAAAATGCTTTAGAAACATTGTATTGTTTGATATAAATTAGATGGTTTTAGCTTGGACGATCTGTGGCTATAATGATGTGGTGCAACTTGCCATACAATCAGTTTAATACTTATAGATTACTTACATAACAAATTTATGATGATATTGGTTATTGGGTTGTTATTTACACGAAATTATTTTGAAAATATAAATTTGTCAGGGAGTATATAAAATAAGCAAATTGTATATCAGTTTATTATTAGGACATCATCAGGAAAAGCAGGATTGGTGCAGTTTCTAGTTGCAGAAATATTTCAAGTGTAAAATACACCGTTAGTGGACGAATTAAAAATTTGCTTATAGTTTTTTTCTGATGGACGTAGCGACACGTACATCTAGGAATATTAATATTTGTGCCCAGTTTTGTGTACAGCAAACTGTAACTGAATCAAAGTTTGTTAAATATCTTGGCATTATTTTTTCTCACAACCTTTCCTGAGACATGCATATTGAAATGCTGAAAACAAAAATTTCGTCAGTGACTGGAATTCTAAGGAAGTTTAAATACAAATTGTCAACAGAAACCAAACTTCGATTATATTATGCTTTAAGCCATTGTCATCTGGTGTATATACCAATAGTATATGCTGCTAAAAATTGTATTTGTCTGAAATCTTTGCAAAGTGCACAAAATAAAGCATTAAAAATTGTTTACAACTTGCCAATAGAGTTTCCTACCGTTAATTTGTTTAGGAATTATGCTAAAAGTGTTCTTCCCGTAAAAGGAATATATAAGCAAAACCTTTGTTTGTTTGTGTTCAAATCTGGGGGTCAATTTGGTAATGCATTTATAACATTTCATCAACATTTTGCCCAATCCCAAGTAAACACATGTCAGCTCCTAAATTTAGTACCTTCAAGATGTAGACTTGAGCTGACAAAGCAAAAAGTAGGCTATGCTGGGCCTCATGTATTTAATGAATTACCACATGATCTTAGGCAAATTGCCAGAATATCAGAATTTAAATTGAAAATTAAATTATATTTACTTGAAATAATTGAAACACTTCTATAATTTATTTTGTTGTCTAAAATATAATACTATGATTTCTAATTTATTCAAAATTACATATATACATATATATATATTTTTTTTTATTACAACTATTACGTTATTAATTGGTATATATATTATTCTTCTCCAGATTTTTAAATGTTAACTTGAATGTTATTAATTTTGCCAACTGGTCTCTATTAAAGCCTATAAGGAGCAGAGACATTATAAACACTGTTAATGATAATTGTATGAAGAAAATAATAATAAAAAAAAAAATTCTGGAAACCATAATCGCTGACTGGAGCTAACCAAACTAATCGAATGTAATACCATCGGTAAGTTTATTAAATCAAACAAAAAGTAATTACTTTTGTCCAAATTTTTATATAAATCGCACACAAATGAAACTTCCAAAATTGAGGGAAACAATTACATGCAAAAAAATGTCCATCAAAATCGATACAATGTTTGCCAACCAATTTGGAATGGTATAAAATAATATCCTAATAAAAAAAATGCATACAAACATTATTATTGCGTAATTTTCCTAAAAATCCATTACTTTTCGCCAAAAAATTTGCCTATTAATTACATTTTTCAATGAGAGCGTCTAAGTATTCTAAGAGCTGCTGTGCAAAAACGAATTTATAAATACCGTCATAAGCCTCTAGTAAAATTAGTTTAATAAATGCATCAGCAAATTTTGTGATTTCTAAGCTGATGTCGAAATTACATATTTTATGTTCCAATTTTAACGTCTCAGGCACATGGCTCCTAATTTCTGCAACATTTCAATTTCTTTCTCCTTATATGTGGATTTTTTATCAAACAAAAACCTGTAGATAATGCAATAAAATTTCTGTTATGATTTTTTTCCCCCAAGTACTATAAAGTAACCAAAATTTTATTTAAATTACATATGTAATTCTACAACCGCACTTTTGTTCGAAATGAATAAAGTTTAGGTAAGACGATAAAGAAAAGAAAGTTTTACAGTACATCTGCCTGGCAGATGCCATAGAATACGCTAATTAGAAAACTGAAACTTAACAGTGTGCTTGTGCGTAAAGTTATTTTACTTTAAATATTTTTATTACTCTTTGTTGTTGAACATTCAACATTTTCTATTTCTGCAAAAAGTTGTTTGTATTTGTACAGATGTTGTTTTTTAACTTTTGTTTTTTAACCGATTGTCAGCAATGCAAGAATTTTTGGCAATCAAAATCTTTTGAATGTTGTTTTTAGGTATTTTTGCTCATAATAAACAGGTGATGCTAAAGTGCAAAGAAAAATTACAGCAATAACAACAATGAATTTATACGAAGGTGGCTTTGTAACTACTAGATCAAGGCTAACATAAATTTGTTTGCGATCATTCTTTATATTGAACACAATTTCCTTTAGCTTTGGGAAATATAAATAAATATTCTTTTGGAAAATGTGGACAGAAATTGCTTCAATTATTGGATATTTTTAATGTCCTTTTTTTATATAATATTTTGCTTTAGGCTATAAGCGGGGGCAACAGTTAGCTCGCACTTATCTGAAGAGCTGCATCTTGAGGTAAGAACTTAATGTGATTATTTGTGTTTTTTTAAGTGACGCTTTTTTCGATTGCCAGTTGCAATATTTTTGTGTATTACATTCCCAGCAAATTCTTTTCCTTATGTCATTCGTCCATGTACAGAAACTTTTTTTAAAAAGCATGCAGAAAATGCAGCATAAAATATTTGTTCCTTTAGACTTCAGGCAGAATATAAAATTATTCACCAACATTTTCCAACAAAAATATTTATTTCTTTTTTTTCTCATTTAGTAACACCAAAAAAGATAAAACACTTTAGATGTCGTGAATCCAAAACAAAACATTACCATATATTAGGATATCGACAATACCTCTACAAATTATTTTGAATTTGAAATAGTTTCATTTATTTGCCATTTGGTATATAAAGTAGAAGCGAATTGAAACTTTTCTAAAAAAATGGTAAAATTTTATTTCAAGATATACGAAAAAAATACATAACAATATTTGAAATTGCTTTACACCAATACGATAGGAAATAGAACTTTTCTTTACTAATAGAAAATACTCTCGTATATTTTTTGCTCAAAATTTTCAAATACGTAACAATATTTGAAATTGTTTTACACAAATACGACAGGAAATAGAACTTGTTTTACTAATAGAAAATCCTCTGCACAGTCATAGAACGACAATTATATGTTATACCTCGTTATACACAGCAAAAAGTTTACCATTACAGTAACAAAGT
>JAHXMU010000112.1:557119-615192 GCA_019455685.1 Philornis downsi | reverse complement strand
ACCCCATTAAACCCAATGTATTTCTTCATATGGAGGCCAAAGTACCAAATAAAAAAAGAGATAGTCAACGCCTTACTGTTGCTTCTCATCAACCACAAATGTGTTCTCCTCGAATCGCAAAGATATGAAACTTTGTTCTAGCATTATATCGCTGATACATGATTGAAAAAAGTTGAAAACATTTTAAATGGCTTAAAACATTGATATATTTTTAAACAGAGCTCTCATTTTAGGTATAAGTCCCGTACTCATCGAACTTAAAAACGCTAAATTTAAACATTCGATATAATATCACTTCGTGCCAAGGGTGTGCAACCAACTTAGCTTTTAGCTGTTCCTACCAAATTGCCTCTGAAAATATATGCTTTTGGACTATCAAACTTGCAATATTGGTTTGTCCAATTTTGGTATATTTCTCATCTCAGTTTGACTACAGCTTCTGTCTATTTAGAATTATCTGCTATATTTCACAACTGGATATTTCAAAATATTGTTTAGTTAGAAAAGCAAAAAAAAAAAAAATCGCCTTAATGGTGAGTCGAACCTCTGCCTTTAACAAAGCAATTCTACTAAGGGAGTTAAGGGTATCTTTGCAAAAAAGTGTAACAGCTCCGCACCATTTGAAGCCGAACCTTAAAAGATGAACGAATTCAGGTTTAGATTTCTTGTTTTTCAAAAATATATGACAATTGACCAGTCACCCAAGCACATTGCTTTCTTTCAAATATTCTTAAATCGTTATTATAAATATAGAGCGACAGAACACTTCAAAAATACTGCAGTCGCATTTTGGTGTAATTTTCAATTACCAATTTTATAAAAATAAACGGCCGATGAGAATATGAATATAATTTATACTTACCTTAGACCGTGAACATCAAATTTCGAATTGATGACATTTCGCACTTAATCTGAGCTGAATTAAGTGCAGTCACTTGTACGAGCATTTTCCTTGGTTGACTCCAATGTTCATTTCATTTCAGGGCTACAAGTATAAAATATTGCATAATTTTACACTTAAAAATACATATAACAAATGTTAAAAGGTCAATCTGCTTCTAACAACTTTTCTCAAATGAAAAAAGGTCCGCAAAAAAATATCTTTTATTCATTAAATAAGTTTAACAGATCATTCTGTCCCGGCAACTTTTGTCAATTCCGAGTTGCCTGTTTTCTCGGAGCATAAAAATAATTAGGTTTTGTAATTTATGTAAATATCACTTGTCATTTTGCAGTTTGTTGTTGGATATGTTTCGTTTTCAACAAAGGCTTTCCATGACACCCACTGGGGCAGAGTATCAAACAGTCATTTAGTGAATATTTCCAAACACTTAAACTTGTAATTGCTTAAATGTGCGAGAGCCATCATCGCTTCTTTCAAGCTCCTAATATCCATATAGAACTTGATCATTTCTTTAACAAAATCTCAATTTGAAAACTTTAAGCTCAAGTCCCATAACAAGTGCGTGGATGCAATAAAAAATAGACCGGAAAGTGGGAAAGCGTTGAAAAGTATTGTGAATTGTTAATGATGGCTTCGAGGAGAGCAAATTGGGAATATGGGGGTGTAAGCCACTGGTAACATAAATTGACTATTGTTTTGCCAACATTTGTTTCGCCAACTTTTCTACATTCGTTTTAATCAAAATTCACAAGTATTCCGAAACGAAGTTTATCAGTAACAAAGTTCTGTGTTCATTCCAACGACGTTGTAGTTGTTGCTCTGTTTCTTTATAAACTCATTTCGCACAATCGGAAAGTGAAGAAAGTGCAAGGAAAGAACCAAAGAACAGTGGTGTGTATGTATATGCAGAACACATAAATTTAGGATAAGGGTATAATTTTAAAATAAAAAAAAAATAATTAAAAAAATTCCTATTTTATTTTATTTGTAAAAATTTTTTTCGTCTTAGAAAAAAAACAATTCAAATTCAATTCATAAACAGAAATATGACCATCAATTACATTTAAATTTGAAAATTCCTTCTTTCAAATTTGTGTCTAACAAGACCTATTTTGAGTTTCTAGATTTCGATGGCATAGCCGAGCATTTTAAAAGACATGATTAAAGTCATCATCCATTGTCGACGGTTTGTCTATAGGTATGTACCTTTTGAACTATAGGTATATGTTGCTCTAAAGAACAATGATATGATGTGATATCAATGACTTAAGAGGTCTATTCACCGCTCCAAAGCGTGAGATTAGCTATTCACCGAATTAATTTGTCACAATAATGCTACGGACAAGATCACTAACTTTGGTGGAGTTGAGTTATTCTGTGTTAAAATATTAGATAATATTGCTCAAATATACTACGGCAATTAGACCATGTAATCTGCCAATAAATCTACACTAAAAATGTTGCTCTAAGTGAGGCACTCTATGTTGCATAAAAGCAATTGAAAATATTTTGAGTTCAAAAAAGCCATTTAGCGATTTGCAGAAAGTTTACTTGTCAGCAAGATACAATCGTTCAATATCAAGCAAGTGATATTATTTTGGGGTTAGCAGGGTGTTCAGTCCACACACAACACTTTGCCAACGTTAAAAAATTCCATCGGCAATGCTGTAGTCGGTGTCATTGTCTTGTGGTTGATCATTGTGATAACACTTTAATTTTTTTTTAATATTTTCCCACCAAATGAGCTGATTGCCAGCCAAAAGCTGATTGGCAGTATCGTTTGGATTATCGTTAAATTTTAAATTATTCATTTCTAGAACCCAATTATTCCGCATTTTCCCGATTGGCTTCCCGTTGCATTTTCTTATCTGGATTGGTTTGCAAAACAAACTGTAAACCAAATATACCCTTAATTCTGACTTGTTTATCTAATAAACGGCACTGCATATCAAAAACATCACTGCAACGTAGAGTGAATCTATTAAGAATATTGTTTCGTTTACGCCTCTTATTGTTATACACGGTCAGTCTATTTCTACAATATGTTCGAAACTTTATTCGGAAAAAACCATCTAGGAACAAAACCATTTCGAATACGATTGGGTTCCTGTCAACTATTAAAATTCCTAGAAAACAAATGTTGCCTCTAAAACTTTCGCAGCATTTTTCGATTTTGGTCCAAACAAAAATAGTAATTTTATGGTAACCCTATGAAGCAGAAATAAAAGCTCTGCAAAACGAATTTGGCGTTTGCTTTTTGGAAATAGCCTTTTAAAATTTAGAATTTTATTCTTCCGATTTAGAATAATTCATAGTCGTCTTCAGCATATTTTTGGTCTTATCATTGAAATTGTTGCGTAGCAAATACCTTCCATCCCACTGTTTATAAACTTAGAATGGAGGTCCTAGTCCTTGCCTGAATAGAAACAAGTGTGTAAGAGTTGGTAATACTTCTTTATAGTCTATTTGTCGAGATGTCCAATAGACAGCGAATGCAGTGAACATTTGCCGCTCCTTGGCTAAGGCCTGTGTGCCGGATCTGAAGGCAACAACATCTATGCCAGGAAGTGAATGAATACTTGGGGAATTCTCACAGATTTTTCTTTAGCTGCAACTAAAAAACTTTGCCATTCGCTACGCAAAAGTTGTGTGTAGTTTTACAGTTTGGTTTCATGTCATCTTTTTTTTCTAGTTTTATCGTAAAGTTTTACTGCCATCGTTTCTCTGTCCTTTTGCCATTTCTAATGTTTGTAGCTAATATTGAACATAATTTGTATTTACGACCATGATAAATATTTAGTTAGCTGTGAGAATTGTGTGTGCTCGACTTCGATTTATTGGAGACACAATTTCTTCGGAAGTTTTGTCATCCTTAGCAATAAGCTATGCTCTCCTACGTACTTCATTTTCAATGAGTACGAGCAGTCCATAAGAGAGTTCACGAGTGGATTGATTTGATGTTCTGTTTAACAGACTATTTATACCTTTTTATATATAAACGTACTACGTTCAACACTTGAAGAGTGTTGTCAACAAGTTATTATTAAGTTAATTGAATTAGCACGCTGATAACTTTTTCATTATTAGTATCGGTTTGCACTTTCACACTCTAGAACTTTGTCTAGATTTTTTGCAAACATGAGGAGGCTGGGTCGGTCCTGATTTAATTATAATTGATATGCCAGTCAGTGTTATGCAACATTTGCAAAAATGGTGTTGTATCTGCTAGGAATAATTAAATAAGATCATTCACTCCATTCCCTTTTATGTTGAGGTAAAAGCTGCAAACATGATATTCTCTTCAATGTGTCGTGACTCTCAAAATTATGTGGAGAGTCTTTATTTCGGTCGATATTGTTAAAAAATCAACCAACACCATATATATAAATATCAACACTATTATCGCTGTTTTGAATAGTGTTCTTCTTCTCTGAAATATTTTAACGTTTTAAGTTTATTCGGCCCAAAACAATAAATAAAAACAAATAGAAATATAGAAACATGTATATTATATAAACCATATTTCTGCAAACTCATATTATATAGGTGTAGTATCGTTTGAACCCCCGCCAAAGATGGACACCAGCAAAGAGGAAATAAGCCATATTTTACAGTATTACTCCGATTATAGCTAAAGTGCCACCTGAACGGCTAAAAATGCAAACGGTGATTGTGATTCAGTTACAGTAACAGCCAATCAAGGGCAATATTGTTTTCGTTTACTCCATACAGGTAATTTTTATGCCAAATATGTATCACATACTGGAAGCCATCTGCCGAAAATGTCGATAAATGGAAGTTATCAATTTCGACCGTCATGTAAACACTGTTTGGAGTAGCCAGGAGCTAAATATTACACAGAAAAAATCGTTTAGAACTACTTGAACAAGAATGTCGGTATATGGGAGCCGAAAACAGTCATTCCTGAAGTGAAAGGTGACTCGTGGTGAAATGTGGATCGCTTACAATAATTCAAGTGCAAACAATCGTGATCGCAAATAGTAGATAAGCAAGGAAGATTTTATGATTCTACCACAAGTTTTTGTCATACATTAAAATTGTTTATTCGCACCTGTGCTGCCAACATTTGTACCGTCTTAAATATGCATTTATCTAGAAGCAGCCATGAATTGTGTTCCATTAGAAAAACCAGACTACTCACCTTGATAGTAATTCACCAGAAGCTCTAAGAGCTTGGTTCTAACGGATTCTTACGTATTTAACTTACAGGCCGAAACTAGCTCCAAGTGATTACAATCGATGCCAGTCTATTGCTAATGATTCGCCTGGTGAAAACTTCTCTTCAAGAGAAGCTTGCGCAGGTAAACTTTCAGTATTATTTGCCAATAGAGATGACAGGATTCTGTGAGATAAAAAATGGTAACAGGTTATCAAATAAAACGATGCATATTTGGCCTAAATCTTCTATCTATTCTACCTTTACTACACCTTATCCACAGTTTTCCCACATATAGTTTACAGCTTTGCTAGTGCTGTTTGGCTGAGGAATGTTTATACTGAAATTTCATTTAAAAAAATTATAAGAATTTTTATTTCCACAATTGCACTTTTTATTCTGTAGGGTTTCAGCAAGGTTGAATGATATGTCGATGATGGAGTTAATATCTGCTACGAATATCCTAGCAGTAATGAATAAAGATAATATAAAATATAAATTCGTCACACTTTGTTGCATTCCATTATATGTTAGAACCACTAAAATAATCATGCATTTCACAATTTCTCTACCTAAAAAAAAAACTTGAATATCTAGCTTTATCCTAAACCAAGTTCAAATCAATCCCATATTATCCATATTTACAGTCCTTTTACATTGTGCGAGTACTTGTCTACCTAACTCATTATCCCATCCATTATTTGCCTTTTATCCTGCATATGCACATTCATTTGTATAATTAATGCACAATTAACTGAGCATTCAGTAATTCCGATTTGAATTCAAAATTGCTGTCAGCATTTTGCATTAGATGGCGCACATTGAACATTTACGTCGCCTAAATTATTCACGTAGTTGCAGAAGTTGCTTTTAATATTTCACGTTGCCACCAACATTTAATTGCAGTCGATGCTGCAGCATCAGCTGCGACACGTCGTATACTTCAAGCCAAGCACATGTCACTCGTCGAAAATTGAAAAATCGTTCAGGTCAATAATCAGTGCAGTCATGCATGATGTCATGTGCACATGCTAGCTTTAAAATGGACGCAATCACACATGTCTGCATGTGTAAGAACGCTTAAATAGCAACAGAACTAATGGATGGTTTACATTTGTACATTTGTTGATATGTACTTATTTATAAGGGGAAATAGTATAAATGCTATGTGGAAATGTTTTACATGTGTGGTATGACATATCCCAGTAATTCGCTGCAACCATCCATGCATGTACTGAAATGAGGATCGTTGAAAACGAAAACGCTATGCAAAACTTGCTAGCTTTTGTATGTTGCAGTGCAGACTTTAAATAAATTGTTGGTGATTTTATAGGCGTTGGTAGTTGCCGTTGCACGTATGAAATGCTTACGTTTATTGAGTTTATCAGTAAGGAGGAAGAATCTGAATATTGACTAGAGCAGCCGTATAGTGTGAACTTCTCATGGCTCCTGTTCTTATATTAGTCTACGATTAAAAAATTGTCTGTGTAAATACCAAATTTGAAAAAAAAAATTTTAAATTTTAGCTTTTTAAACCGAACCGAATTTAAATCGAATATTAAAAACAATGTGGTTTCACAAAATTTCCAATAGAATTGTGCAAACTTACAGGAACGTCCACTGCTTGTGCGAGACACCTAGCTAGGACAGATTGAATCAAAATTTGTCAGAATTTAATTGTGTGAATATTAATAATAATAATAATAATAATAAATTTTAATTGCACAAAACATTATCATTCATTTTAAGGGGTGGGATACAGAAGACAATTTACTTTTAAATTGTTTGATTGAGGGTAAAAAATGCATCAACTTATTTGCCATGGGGGAACTCCCTGAAAATTTCTCTACTTTTATTTAAAAAAAAATATTTTGAGTCCATTTGCGAGTAGTGCACTTATGCTAATATCCAGATGGTGAAATTCTAGATGAGGTCGCAAACCATTACAAATTTATGGTCGTCAACGTTCACATTATGTTTCAAACGAATAGATCCGTTTTTCCTCTATACAAATAATTTGAATCAGTCTCCGCTTATCACTCCACTTGCAATTCTTCAATATTTGGACATAATATTACACAATAACATCTAGCAATTTTTGGCCAGTTACTTGTGGTTTTTGTTTAAGATCGTACCCGTCATGTTCACACCACCTTTACTCATAATCACTTCTAAATATGCGTTACAGAGATTGCACGACAGGCTGTTGTTCTTTGGTTAAAATAGCGCTTGCTTATGTTTATTACAGGCTTCCTATCAGTCAGTGTCATGCTACGAACAGCTATAAGTTCAAAGGGTTATCAAATGAGTTGTAAATTTACCTGGTCTAAAAACGGTATAAAGAAGTCCGATCAGGTCAAAGAGAAAAATCCTCAGTCTTTCACATACCATCGTCGACCGAACGTTATAAGTAATGCGTAATAGATGACTCCGCCATAGTTTATACATACGATTGGACCGCTTTTTCTCAACCAGGCACATGCATTATGCATTTTTTTTTCTGTTTTTTTTTTTTTTTTTTTTTTTTTTGTTTTTTGATTATTTAGGGGCTCAATTATGTTGATTATTATCTCATTGCTATTGATCTTAAGCAGTTCTGCACATTCTGCGTGTATTATAGAGACCTCTGTCATTTAACATTTACATTTCAACTTTTTGCACAAACTTGGGGCCTCATCTCTATTCTTGTATCTTTCTACACCCCAGTTCCCTCGTTCCTTCCTCAACGATCCTACAACTCTGTGAATCTATACCTTTCGACATTCTAGTTCCCCCGTTCTTTCCACAATGATCCCACAACTCTGTGGATATATTCTTTACCTTTCTATACCTTAGTTTTCCTATCCTTTCCTCAACGATCCCTGTGGTTTGAAAGTTGATCCACCTTGTTCCTCTTCTCCTCCTTAGTATATCCTGAGTCCTGTTTTTTATATAAATATGTATAAAGGTATAACTTACTGAACAATTAAATTATGTAAAATATTAACTTTCATTTTAGAATTGAGATGAGTATTGATTATGAAATTAAATAATGTCTTTCCATGCATTTTTAACGTTTTTGATAAAAATTAACAAAAATTAAAATCATCTTTCCTAAAATAGCATACCGAAAGTTATTCAGGTTAATTAACCTGAAGAACTTGTGCTAGATGGCGCTTCAGACTCGTGAATCATAGTTCATACTGAACCAGCCGTTCAAAAGTGATGTATTCATCTATATTTTTATTCAAAATTATCTCACTCCGCAGACCATTCACCATCTAAGTTGCAAAAAAATTCAATTGGGGAATTTTTTAAAGACTTTTTTCTCAAAATTGGAAATACGGTGCTGTGGAATGTGCTTTACAGAGCTTAGTCCATTTGGTGTGCTAAACGTTGTCATACTTCAATTCAAAAGTATTTAATTTGGTTTTTGCAAAGGTATGTAAGATTCAACATCCTCCATTTCTTCGATATACTCTCAATATATCTTTTTTATTCTTAATTGTTCCATTGATAATCATATATATTAAACTTACTACTAATGAAATTTACTACGAATCGTTAGCTATATAATAACATAAAGTGGACAAATTTTTAATATCTTTTTTTTTAAAGAAAACACGATCACAAAGTGGGAATCATGTCACA
The DNA here is from genome assembly GCA_019455685.1 of Philornis downsi. Classification (NCBI taxonomy): domain Eukaryota; kingdom Metazoa; phylum Arthropoda; class Insecta; order Diptera; family Muscidae; genus Philornis; species Philornis downsi. The sequence goes on along the minus strand of JAHXMU010000112.1, from coordinate 606,481 downwards.
AGTTTTCTAGCCTCGCAAATATATCGTCAAAGATTACTGTCCCACAGAGAGTCTTAGTATTTCCCAGAAATCAATACAATAGAATTTCATTATTTTGATATGAGTAAATGATTTTCACAACTATTCCTGTACACGTTTCAATTCGTTTTTTGCTATCTTTCCATCTTTATCACAATAAACTAGAAATGGCTACCGCTGCTTTGCTACTTGAATGTTTGTGCTTCAATATTTGTTCTTTTTGTGTTCCAAACAATTTTAAGGTTTTTGGTATTCATTTTTCTGCGAAATTTCATTCAGTTATTATGGAATTTATGCACAAAGTACGCAATAAAAGGACATTTGTTCTTGCCCAAAAACTGCAAACAAAAACCAACCAAAAGAGCAATTTTCCAGAGAATGGATTAAGAGGATAACACAAATTGAATGTAATGGCACAAAGGCCAGAAGTGAACATTTCAAGCAGAATGTCGATTTCAGAAAATAAAATCAGGTGAAATGGCAGAAGCAAAGCAAAATAACGGGAAAATTATTATTTATTTCTCCTAAGAATTCTTTAGGCTTTTACAGATTTTCTATAGACTGATGGATTTTTTCGAATTGACGTTGAATGTTTCATAGGAGGTGTACCTAGTTATTGCACCTAATCATTAAAATATTTATAAAGTTTGTTTTCAATACAAATAATTCAAGGCGGCAATCAGTGGAAAAAATGTGTGAAAATAAAATAAAATAAAATAAATCTTATATGGCAAACTGTTCATCGGAGGACCATCGCAGTTATTATAAGTGTGTGTACAAAAAATTTAGATTTTAATTTGACTGATTTCAATATGTGACGATTCTATACAAACTGTTAACCTTTTTGATTCTTAAAATATTCTAAATTAAAAAAAAGAATGGCACAGTTTCATACTTTTCAAGACAATGTTATTACTATCCTGATAACTGATAAACAGCGTGGTTTCGCTGTTTTCAGAGGTTACAAAAATATTTTTTTTTTAATTTAATACTTATTCCAATATATTTGTTAAACTGAGGCAAATTTGAAAGTTTGCCACTGACACTGCAGTTTTCCTACAATATAGGCTTATTATTAAATTCGTATAATTTCGAAATCTACAGTACTATGTTATACCATATATTATGCATCTAAAACCAAGAACGGAAATTTTCCACAATAAATACAACAGGCCAAAATTGAAACGGAAACAAAGTACCAAAATAGGCCTTTTTAATCAGTTTTGTCTATATCTCAAGATATCCCTTACTTAGGAAAATGGAATAGATATTCAAAATCCTTGTAATGGAGTTACCAAAAATCTATTGAATATTCTAAGGCACCAAACGAAGACATTATCTTGCTGACGGCTCTAAATTACTCATACGTACCGTGTTCTGTAAATCGTCATCAAGTGATGCAAAAAGTATTTGTGAAATGAAATTTTCGATACAAAAAATGCCCACCTTCAACCCCATTACAATAAATTTTTATGTTTTTTATGTTTATTTTCAACTTTTCGGCAGGTACAATCAAGCAAACATTATTTTAGAACTCTAAAAGGCTTAAAAAATATTGGGACTCAACGTTGAATATATCTTGAATTTTGGTTTAAAATATGTTCTATGAAAGGCATCATCTTTCATAGATAAAACATCATCCTCACAAATGCATACAATTTAATTTCGTTGTTTTTTAGTATATTTGCAACCGTACCTTCAGTTCATTTAAAGTTTTAGTCAAAAAAAAGAAAAGAAAAATAAATAAATAAATAAAAAAAACACAAATTTCAAGAAACTCAATATTCCATTGGCTTCCAAGCTCACCTGACTTTACTGCAGTTGATTGATCTAATAATAAATGAAAAAGTCACAAATGCACCACGTTGCACGAAGTTGGACGTGATTTAAAATTAATAGTTTTTGAAAAGCATGAATAATTAGTTGTTATTTCTATTATTTATTATTTTCAATATTTAATAGATGAAAAAGAAATAGAAATAAAATTTAGTTGAGTAGCTCATTTTAAAAATATTCATTATTCATTTAATAAAGTAGTAAATCTGTTATAAATATCTATGATGCTATCAAATAGCATCAATGTTCTGTACTATTTGATAATGTTTGATGAGGTTGTGGTTATATTTCGTAGTTTCCTCCGGGTGTTGTCCTCATCTCTGACATGCGTAGCATATAGATTTTCCCAAAAATTATGCCAGTTTACTTCTGTTTTTTTGTTTTTTTCTTTCATTATAATCTCCACAAATAATTAAACGGATTACTCGATACACTACTTAATTTTTTGCGAGACGGCTATCCCTAGAAAAGACGGCGTAAATCGGTATCTTCGCATGAATACCAAATTTAGTCAGATCTTCAAATAAATGCAGAGATTTCAAACCACTCATGTATGAAATATAAAAGTATTTAATTATTGTTTTGACGTAGCTAACTAGACAGAAACTTAAATGCGATAAATAAAATCATAATTACGTTGAAGTTGGTACACAAACTTCAATCCATTTCCAGTTCACCACCACCCACCTCAACAACTTAATTTCTCTTGTGCAGCGATATTTCTACTCTGTCCTATTTTTACGATGTAGTAATTAATTTGAATAATTTATTCGCTTTTTTTGCCTTTTGTAAATACAATCTTGTCATATTTTCAGATTTCAATCATTACAGGAACGGAACTAATTACCATAAAATATATCTACATCTTTTTGGTATTTCGCACATGCTATTCTTATGAAGTTTTACTGGAACATGGACACCAACAATTTCTTTATAAAAAAAATTAAAATTCTGCCTAAGTGCCAAAGAGGATAATATGCCAATTGAGGATAATAATATAATATGGAATTGCAGCCGTAATTTATTCCGCCCACAGATGTTACTAAAATATTACAAGGATTCAAAATTCCATGAATTTGCACAAATTAGTTTTTGTTAGTACCCAGTACCTTGTCCACTTTTATATCCAACTACTGCGTCAGCTAGGAAAAAGCACTAGGAAATTACAATTAATGGGTTCTTGATATTCTTAAGAAACAATAAATAAAAGACATACAACACCACAAGTTTGACTATTCAAAAGTCAGTAAAAGTTTTACATCTGTTTATTTTTCGCTACGTTGCATTGTCAAAAATCATCCAATCTGCAGCAAAAACATAGCCTTCCATATAGAAAATTGTTTGACAATCCACAAGAAAATAGAACCCAATAAAAATCTTGTTTAAGGTTGACTTTCGTTGAAGATGAAAGTTAACAAATTATGAGGGTAACGAACAAACAAGAAGTTAATTTATTTGCTCCTAATTGAATTTGAACTTGGGTTTCTTCGCCATAACTATATGAGGAACATGCAGTAAGATTTTATTCAAGGCCAATTCTTCCGCCCCAATTGGTTTAGTTTTAGTTATGAATCAAGGGTGTCGTATTCCATTCGTTTATATATTTTTAAATTAACTTTTACTTACATTGTTTACAAGATTTCACTGGACGTAAATGAAGAAACAGCCGAGCGGCGGAATTTTAAATTGTTTTTCTTTTTTAGCTGGTAAGTGAATCCACAAGGGAAAACTAAAATTGTGGTGAATAATCAAATTAAACGGTGTTAAAGAAAACAACTTGACAAAAATACTAAGGTAATAATTGAAGTAGATCGCTTTAGAAAAGCAGCCATCTTGGTGAAATAAAAAAATTAACTGCAATGAAATTGTTTCCAAAACTTGCTGCTCCTACTGGCCACATTTAGTTATAATTACACAGTTTGCCTATGGCTTTTGAATGAACATTTTGACTTATACTGTGTCATATTTTGTCAAAAATCATTAAGATTTTCTTTGAGCGAATAATATTCTCAAACGAATACATGATTGTGTCATTGCTCTTTTAATCCTATTTACTATAAAAGAAATTCAAACTGAAAGTATTTGAGACAAATTCGTTTGAGTCAAAGAATTTCCTATGTAGACGTAAAAAGCAAACAATCAGACATATTTCATTTTCGCTTTCATTTCACTGCAATACTTATCAAAGTAAAATGCCATTTGAAATGTCGGCCTATTTTTGATACTTTTACGCGGAAGTTCGTTCGCTTTTCGTCTTTTGTGTCAGCGAACGTCTGATGTTAGAAAAATGCAATTCTGCAAAATGCCAAAAGGTAACAAAAATATGGGCAGGAATACAACGAGAACATTAAAGGCGAATTGTGCTTGACGAAATGCATAGCCTAAAATTATATTTAATGAACAAGGGAATGGTTGTTTGTGTAGTTTTACTAAGTTTAGCACTCCTTAATGAAGAAAAAGAAAATATAAGTCCCATTTTTATGTGGAAAACTAATTAATATTAAAATGAAATTTAAAATCTACAAAAAAGCTCTGAGCATTTAGTGAAATATTTAAAATAAATTTGTTTTTCCTTCCCATTCAGAACGAAAAGAACCACAATTTAAGGTAATTGAAGCAGGAGAGAAAAATGAATAAGTTTGCAAAATTAGTATAATATAAAACTATATTAGTGGTTTTGAAACCTGGCCTGACAAGGGTGTCCGCTGTCATCTGAAGTGTTATTTATTTAGTGAAACGTTTGCCATTTACGAATATGGATCGTTTAACAGCCGAAGAATGCGTGAAGAATACCTGTCATTTGAAGTGTTATTTATTTAGTAAAACGTTTGCCATTTACGAATATGGATCGTTTAACAACCAAAGAATGCGTGAGCACTATTTGTGCCCATTATGATGAGTCTTGCATTCAGATTTGCACCGCCGTCCATATAAAGTCCAACTCATGCAACAATAAAGGCCAGCTGACAATTCACAATGCTATATGCTGATATGATATGCTGATTGCGTGCTAGAGTAACAGGCTTTCAATGCACATTTTTCGAATAAAATTGTCGCATATGGGGCTCGAAGAACCCAAAAGTGGTTGTGGAAAAGTATTAAGATCTGGAGGTGTCGTTGCGCCATATTTTTTTCCAAAATTATGCTGGGGGAACCGTTACTGTCAGTTTAGAGCACAATGGCCGTATGATAAACGCCTACGGTTTTTGTCTGGACGATATATGGTTTCAACCAGACGGTGCCATCAACCATACAACACGCCTGATTTTAGCTTTATTGCATGGAAAGATTTCACGATTTAGCGACGTCAAGTGGCCACCAAGACCATGCGATCTGACACCGTTAGACTTTTTTGTAGGGCTACGTCAAAGACTGTATTCAAGCGAATAATCCCCAAATTTTGGGGATTACCAAAACCAACCTTAATCAAATTTTCTTCGATATGCGGCCTGAAATGTGCGAAAAAGTGATTGAAAAATAACTCTTAAGGATCCACCGCTGCAACATATCCAATGGTAGTCTTTTAAATGACACGAAATAAAAGTTTCACCGACATATTAAATGTGTGTTTTGTTTAACTTTACTTTTGAAACCAGATGCATTGTGTCAATTGCTCCTAAAAAATAACTTTTTATCCCACAATTGCACTTTTTAAAAGGGCAGAAGGGTTTGAATAACATAAATAAATTGATCGATGTTGACCACAAATTGTATTCATGTGAAAAATCTTCATCCCCATATATGCTATACATCTAGTTGGCCACGCTGCCTTCTGCTAGGAAGCTAAGTTCCCTCTCCGACTGACCTCAACAGTTCCAACTCTTCAAGTAAAACCAATTCCGTAATCACCTCATCTTACTGCCGTTAGCTAAGAACATATTTTCACATTCGGCTGTCATCGCAATTTAATGAAGACCCCTCATAGTTCACGTGCAATAGTTTGCGTGAGAATGATACTTCATAACTTAATACCTTCCAAAGTTTGAGTGACGTTCACCCATCACGTGTAATGAATTCGTACTAGTTTATTTATACTACAATAGGAATAGGATAGCCAGGAGAAAGCAGAGCCTGTATGGCCAATATGCAACTTTTAATATGGCTTCAAGTCAACACTACATCCAACATAAGTATATTCGTGTACTTTGTAACCATTAATATCAATCAAACTACCTTTCTCACAATAAGCTTCCACTTTATTGAATTCCAGTGACAGTTTTTATTTAACCATTACTTAACTCCCACAAAGATTCTTTACCCAAACAATCAGGCTGACAGAAACAGATCGTTGGATCTACATTCGGCGTGCTTAAATATTCGATCGTAGGTAATGGACGTTCTCACAAAACATATTACCTTACATCACATTAATGAAATGTGAGAGAGCCTCTCACATTCAGTGAGCTTATATGATTTCTATTTTTATACTCACTTAACGGGACCTACAATCTAATAAAGAATGACTCCGAATGTCATTCCTCTTAAGGAAATTATTACAAATAGATTAAACAAAAATGTGTAGGGAACTTTCTGATATATGATAAAAGGACAAATATTAATCTTTGACAATCAGAATTTCCAACATTCTTATAGAGGAATACGATAAATTTCAACTCAAGAAGTAGATAAATGCAATATTTCTACAAGATTGATATCAAACTCTGCCCGCCGTGGGCAAAAACGGCACTGTATTCTGTAAAAGTTTTGACATCGAGGTACTTTTTCTCAAAATTAAGTAATTATTAACATTAATATATGACCGTAATATCCGGTGGCATACCAATGTGCCCCCCACATCATCAACTTGTCTGAAGGTGCATATTTACCATATTCCCCAACATAGATTTTGTCTGCGCTTTAATGTTGACAGCTTATCTATCCTTTTTTATATATCCTGAGTATGCTACAAAGTGTGTCATGTTAGTAAAATTCCACACATATATATGAGAAAATTATAAATATTTATTACAGCAAGTGCGCTCTGTATGCACAAGGCGTATATGTGTGTGTGTGAGTGTCAAAATATTTTATTATATTACCACTATGCAATTTACAAAAATGTCGTCATTATGCTATAAACGACATGAGCTGGGCGTCAGACCTCCCACCATCATTCACTGATATCACAAAACCGGAATACCAATCCACTCACTTGGCAGTTTGCCTGGCAGCACATCAGATAGTGCCACCAACAGGCAACAGCGGCAACATCAGCATCAACAAAATTATGAATATGAAAAATATCTACCCACAGCATGTGTCACGCCAACATGAAATATTGCTCGGTATGAATGGAAATAAGATTTAGTAGATTTTTTCAGCTTTTGATTCAAGAAATGCTTACACAACAACAGTTCATGATATTACTACGAATTACAACGATATTGCTGTAGTGACTGGAAAGGTGCGAACATTACATGGACACGCATTCACAGGGCGTGGATGTATTATCTGACGTTTATTTAGTTGTATCTTAAACAATCTGAGGGATTTTTCTGGCATATTGATTTTATTGGGTAGTCACACGTGTCACCATTTCCATGCGCATATTGTTTGCTTTTATAATTTTGCATATCGTTAGAGAATTCAGCTGAAATTAAATCTCCTAACGCATGCTGCATTACATATGTACATATGACATGCATACAAAATATATATGTGTGTACGATGTGTAGTATAAATTTTCAGATGATATTTAGTATGACTTTACATTTCTATATAGAACCCTTGGGGGCATAATCGAGTCATTATGGATGGGACGATCTATTATATGCTATTTAAATACTAAATATATTTCTCTCCATCACTGAAAACGTATTCAAGTTTTTACAGATATTCCCATTTCAATTTTGAAAGTAAATCTTGAAGGGACATAGATGTATACCTATATATGTCTGAAACGCTTGGATGATGCCCTTCGAGCATAGAAGTAATTTGAACTAAAATGAATTAACAATATACGTCTTTAGAAGTTTTACACGATCTTTATAGATTTAAATCTGTAGATTTAAAATTGAGCATAATTTAAATAAATACATTTTGGTGCATGTTTAGAGTAGCCAGAATTATATATATACATTTATATAGTATGCCCTTAAACTTTGAACATTTATTGGCTTTTTTGCCTTCAGAAACTTGACTTCCGTAAACTAATTTATTTGAAAAAAAAAAAAAACAATCAAAATTAAAAAAGTAAAATTGTGATAGCATAAAATTCAGCTGATTTACTGTATAATCACCGTTTTTTTTTTTTCTAAATTCGGTTCCAGAAACAGTAAGCTTGAATGACACAAAAAAACATAAAATTGCAAATATTTTTACACTACTTGGAGTGTCATCAAAAATGTTACTAAGTTTATACACAAAAAATTTCAGGGTCAAACTAATTTTCTAGTAATTAATTTTTATAAAAAAGAAATGGGCGTCAATTTGCTCGTCTGCAAATTTTTGCAAGCTTTATATAGATCGTTAATATGAATAAATTTTATGAATAATAAATTCATTTATTTGAGTTGGGCAATGGATTATATTTTTTGAAATGCGCTATGATAGTAAATTTTTATACACATTCCCCAAACAAATGAGTCATTCAAGCTTTACATTTTGGTTCCCACAAGAAGAAGTATTGAAGCCAATTATTAAGTATAATGCTATCTATTGCAGAGTCTCGACGGTGCTGAAGATAAACCCCGATTAATACGACCGCTACAATTGTTAAAAAAACCATGTGGCCTGGTGATGATACCGACATCAATTATTAAAACTCTATAGCCATTCTATGGAGTGAACTTGTATGGGACGGTACATGAATGTTGACTAAGTATAAAAATCAAAATAATAACTTTATTGACAATCATCTGTTTCCGGCAGAAAACTCTTTTGATGAACAACACATATGCGGTTGCGCCAGATTTTTCTTTCCCTCCAAAATTCATGCGTTATATGGATCTAGATTAACTATGAATTAGTACGCATTTTTCAGAGGTACTCAAGAAAACCGTTATTTCAACAGTGACTCAATTATGCCATTCATATCCCGATATTCTACGTATTCATGACGAATGAATTATTTTCTACGCGCAGCTCAAACTCACAAACTCAACGCATCATCGAAATTAGAAGCTCGGATTAATCAACAATTGATTCGATTACGCAGCATGCTATTGTAAAACCTCATTCGGTTTTGCCCCCGATTACTACGGTTTTTCCCCCAAGCCTAAGAATATTTCGACTTAGATCCACGTATATCCTTTAACTTTTACTTTAGTTAATAATTAATATTCAAGAATTTTGAATTACAATGCTTGAATGCAATGTAGCTTTTTTATCTATTCACAGAATTGGACACTTTGGGAAAGTACAATGGAATTTCACCATAAACAAATGGCTTTGCAAACTGCCATAATTATGGCGTGTTGCCTGTCCTCAAATTATCTTTTTACTATGAAGCCTTCGCTGAGTTTACAAAATGCAACAGCATTAAAATACTAAGCGCCCGAAAAAGAATACAAACGTTTCCTTTTTGCGATATATATTTATGTGAATATGATGTAAACTTATCTTTTTATTTAATTTTTAATTGTGTTTTACCCATTACAAAGTTTTTGTCAAGACCACTGAAGCTCATAAACTAGATAGAGTCTATAACAGTTTTTCCAAGATTTGACTCAGTAAAATAGACTCCATCAAAGAGAAAAATTCCCATATTTTAGAGGTTTTCTTCCATTAAGGCGAAAAAACAAGCCAGGTGGCTAAAAATGTTAATAGTGTTTATGGTTCTGGTTTTATAATATAAAATCATACGTAATTTTGGTTTCAATACCGTTTCGTTAATTTTAGTTTCAAAAATGCACAACGCTCTGGAAGGTCAATTGTCAAAGTTTCATCATCATGAAGGCGCTGTTTCAATTGTCCAAGAACTAAGCAATGCGTAAAAACCCCTTGAGTTAATGTCGAAAACCTAATTGAGAGAATTTTCGTCTTCGGATAACTGCTAAATCAATCCTTTGTTGAAGAGATTGGTGACTGGAGATGAAACGTAGCCAAATGGCGCTGAAGCAGATCACGAAAGTTTCGCCATGTGTTTGTTGGGACTGACAGGGAATCATCCACAGTGAACTGTTCCCCAACTACCAAACTCTTTATTTGGGCTTTTGCTGTCAACGATTGTATCGTTTGAAGGATGCCGTTGACCAGAAGGGACTAGATAAAGCCAACAGGAGAGGAGAGGTTATCTTCTTACTGAGTCAATTTTGCACACTTGTGAGATTTGTTGTCCACAGTCGTAGGCGACGTCGCAAGATAAGGAAATGCCTTTTTTTTCATTAAATAATATACAGCTTCTACAATTAAGGTGATGCCTTATAAATGTGTATGGTAGGGTTACTGCTTGTATTCACGCTATATTGCTGCTACAGTGCTTGCGTTGGCAAATTCTTTTCTAATGGACTGATTTCCCCTACATCTGCAAATGTTTTAGTTTTACAAATGCTTTGTTTTTTATAATTACAAATTTTATATGAGTTTGTTTGTAAAACTCTATATATATATAAAGGGTGGCGCATAAGTAACGTCAGCGGCGACTATATTGAATGTATTCTTGTACATCATTTGGTTTTAACTCGTGAACCAATTTCATCTTATATGGGAAAAGATGTAACATATGTAAAATTCTAACTGCTGAGAACGTCGCCTGGTGGAAATTTCGGGGTTTTCTTCAATACTTGATAAATTGTTGGAGTGCTAGGAGCATTTCGAACATGAACCAAATTTCGATATAATCTGAATAATCGAATGCTAACTTTCAAAGTAAAATTGAACAACTTTGTTTCTTTGTTCTGTGCTGAGCCTTTCCATCATAAATTTTCCAGGTTTTATTTAGTTAATTCTGTAAAGAGACGAAAAAAAGACTTAAACAAAAAATGTGTTCACTGATCAAATCCTAACGTTGCTTATGCGCCACCCTGTACACGTATAAGTGTATAAAGTGTATTGAAAATAAAAAAGAAAACCAAAAATTATATGATCGCAATAAAAAACACTTTTTTAAAATACATATTTATTTACGAAGAAGATTTCATAAGAATTTGTTATCTCAAATAAAGCTAACACACATGCACATTTGCTTCGTTGTATGGCATATATCTCTGTGTGTGAAGTTATCGTTTACAACAATAACAAATATTAGCTTTGCAGCTCAATTGAGATGATATGTTTTGCAATATTGTCCTGGTAATCTGCTTACTTTCAAACTTGTAAAAGGCCATCCGCAAGGACATTCCAATTTTAAAGTTTTAAAACAAATTTGATGACACGTGCTTAGAACTTTTTGTATTGCTATTATTTGTTGTTGAGTTTTAATAATAATGCAGATTAGAACACCAGCATGACAAGTCGTCTGCGCCGACTTGGTACGGCAAGACAGTTTTTTCTGTTATTTAATTCATTTTTGATAGAACAATATTTTGTGTCGAAAAATACATAATAATTGGGCACCATAGTGGAATATGGGAAGAAAAAAAAAGGACGGATAATGTGCAAACTTTTCACTAACATGAAATTGGCATATTTTGGATATTCATGAAATAGAAAATTAAAAACTTTAAAATTTTTTAAAGCGTAAAATTAATACTATAATTAGTTAATAATTTGTTTCATAGTGATTTAGATTTAGTTGTTTAATGTTGCCGTTTTTATTTTAAGATTTTAGAGCGCGAATGGGTGCACAACTTGCAACATAGCGGAAATGAAATGAAGATGCATCGTAGTGCGGTCGGTTGTTTGCAGAGTCAAAACTATAAGAATAATACAATTTGACCCATTCTTTTCCCAAGCCATGATAAATCTATACAAGTAGCAGCAACGAGACTCAAATGCAAACAAGGATCCACTGCTGCAACCAACATAGAGGCACGTAATGGTAAGGTCCAAGCATTATAATGAAATAAAAGTTTTATCGAAATCATAGCTTTATGTGTGCTTTATTTAACTTTACTTTTGAAACCGGAAAATGGATAGCCCGTTACTATAGCATGCAGTTCATTATTACGATTGCGTTATGCGTTATACTTTAATGTTGCTAAGAAGAAAATATCTGCATATTATTTATTATATGCAAACTCCAAGGACAAAACCTATTTTCCCACATTTGATGCAAACTATCAATTTTCATTGTTATGTACACACGCACATATACATTCACACACACATGTACGTGCGTTCTATCGAGATTATGTTGACAACAGCTCTCAGTTTTTATTGTAACACATTTGTTTTTTTTTTCTTTATTTTTTTTTTTTTTTTTTTTGTTTGTTTCTTTTATCTTTCTTCTCATCTATTCCATGCCTTTGTTCATAATGCCATTATAGTTGTAGTTGGTAAACAAAACAACTCAAATGAAAACAATAACTTGTCCCTAACCCCCATAGTTTCTTGCATTCGTCTTCCCCAGCATAGTGGTAGCCTTGTATTTCTTTACAGGAAATTAGTATGTTCGTGAGCGTGTGTGTGTGTGGATGACTATAGGTGCATTGTATGCATATATGGGTAAAATGGTATATACCTATACAGTTTCATACATATTTGAGTGTGTTAACAATGTGCATGTGCGTAAGTTTGCAATCCCGTTACTGTATACTATTGTGTTACCGAGAGAAAAAATGGTGAAATCTTCTGAAATAGGATTAAATAAGTTAAGAATAACTGATATGCTCATAGTGGGTAGTTGGGATACTTGAGATACTCCTTCAAGCCAAATGCATGATGTCAAACGAAAAAAAGAGTTGAGTATCACATAAAATCATAATCATAAATATTTACATTAGGCAAATAGCTTGGCATGTTTGAAAACAAAAAAAAAAACATATTATTGTAGTATATGAGTGTAATTTCTCTAAGTGTATATTCTAGAAAGATCATCATAACCGCTCCCAGAACATTCAAGTATGATATGTGTAAACTCTTTCCTTCTCTATATGTGGGTGGGACTTTTCTAGAATTACGTTTACGACAGTAAGTTATGTTTGTTCCTCTCACTCCCAGTATATAGTCTATTGTTATCTCCTTTTTACTTGTTATGTAAATAAGAACATTCTACAATTAAGTCATGATATACAACACTATTTTGTAAATATATTTGCCTTTGTTGCACCCATTATGTAAATATGTGTTCTCTCGGAAATATTGTAGCATTTTTTAGAATAAGTAATTTTACTATAAATATAGCAACTTTGTACGTTTGAAAAGAATTTATAAAGTTGACGTTGATGTGGAAATACGATCCACGATACCAAATTACATTTCCAGAACAGGGCAAAACCTTTTTGAAAAACAAAATGGAGGAGATTAATTTCAAATATGCGTATATCTTATTAGTATTAGAATAAATTGTACACTGTTTTGAGTTGGCTCCAAGGCTAGTAGCTTGCGAATACTAGGAAGCCTCGCTTATAAATTTAGTAACATATAAACATCTTAGTTCATGCTCAATAGAGCTCAGCAGCCTATTGTTCACTTCTTTAAAATGAAGGTTGAATAAGTGGGTTTTACACGTTATCTATTGGTATGTGGAGCAATAAATAAAGTAATGATAAGATATTAAATTAGGGTCAAAATTTATGAAGTCTGTCCATGATCCACATAAATTTTAACAAAATGATCTTTTTTATTACAAAATATCAATATTTCTAATAATATAATGATACAATATATTCACTCGATTGGACCCCGGGTTTCCAAATGTTTTAATTTATTATGCAAAAATGTTCCTGTTAATCTCAACCTATATTTATTCTTATTTAAAAAAAAAAAAAAAGATCCATTGGGTAGATCGGCAGAAAGTCAATAAAAACTAATTTAGCCAAAAGAAATTTTCCAAAGAAAAAATTGAATTTTTGGAATCTACTTACAAACATTATTTTTTTCTAACTCTTCTCTACTAAAATATCTAATTAGTTTCAAAAAAGCTTGATCATCGAAAAATCGCAGACACTCTTCACAAATCTTAACCCATTAAACTAATAAGAGGGAAAATCGAAACCAATAAATTTAGGCAAAATAAAATGCAAAAGTATTCAAATTAAATAAGATAAAATTTAAACTACAAAAATAGAACAAACAAAAAAGATGTTGTGAAAAAAATGACAAAAGTGTTATTCTGTGAAATGAAGACAATACGTAGTCTCTAATTTCTACTATTTATAAAGTTTAGAAAATCATTTAAAATACTTAAAATGGGATCAAACCATTGTCTGTAACTGCATAATTGTGTCAAAAACCAACTTTTTACGTAAAATTGAATTTTAATCATATGCTGAGTTGTTTCTGAATGTAAACTTGCTAAGTCGACAATTTAGTATTGTTAAAGTTTTATGACATTCCCCTGATTATATGCTATTCAGTTTTTTTCTTATAAAGGACAATCGCTCATTCTTCCTAGGATACTTCAAATATCCTTAATCAAATATAGCATATTAATATTATACTTATATTGTTATATGTATTGTTGATGGTGGCATTAGGCTGACCGCAAATATATTTTTTAAAGCGTCGTGATAGTATCCACTTTTCCTAAAGCGTATTCATTTTTTGTATTCCATATAGCATACCCTTCGCAGCATATTAGAAGCTAAACTTTTAGAAATAGGGCGTGGTCAAATGCTTGTGGGTGACGTTATGTACGCGTCCAATCAAGGTCTAATACGACCTATAATTTTGCATGCTTAACCGGTGACTTGTTAAAGAATTTATTTATTTTCATACATTAGACCTCATTTTCATGTCAATTTACAGACAATCTACTGGTAGATAGCTGAAAACAATTGAAATTTTGCGACAATTGATCTATCAGTCTGGCCGCTAAAACGCACTTCTCTTTATCAAACACAAATTTCATACCCCTAACTTCGATATTTCATAAGGAATTATGATAAAATATGGTTTTAGTCATACTTAATTCTATTGCTTTTACAATAAAACCTTTCCTATTTAAAGAACAATTGCAAACAGTTATTGCAAACTAAGGCATTGTAAAAGAATAATAATAATAATTGTCGGTTTAGGAAGGCATATTTTTTAGTAATTGATGATTTATAAAAAGGTTTTTTTATAGCTTGGATTTTACGACAGATCAAGCCGCCAACCTAATCAACCATCATTGTATTTTGGCTTAGTATTGTTCCAAATTTCATTGTGAAAAGTTTAATTCGGAATAAATAAAATAAAAACTCAACTTCATTCCAAAATTCAGCATACAAGGCTTATCTACTACCACAATCACGTAATCCTTATCTGTGACAAAATTTCATTTTAGCAATAAGAACCTTTTCTTACTTAATGGCAACGTCATATTAACGCAAAGACAGCGTCCAATATATTGAGACAAAACAACGGTTTTGTGGTAATTCTGCCAGAAGGAAATTAGGAATGACACTTACAATGGTGCAGTGAAAATGGGTTATTTCTGTCCAGAATTGAAGCAATCTTATTAATTGATAAAATACTTGTAAAGCTGCAATAAACCCACACAAAATGTATGTTTTTTTTTTAATATATTCAACTTAAAGTTATAAAAGCCTGAAACCCATAATTTGGAACATTTTATAGTAGTAGCTCAAATATATGATAAACAATTTTTGCTATAACCTCACTAAAACTTTAAGAAATGCATTGCAAATTATTAGGAACCATGTCCAGAAGCTATACCGCCTTATATTTGATTAGTAAAAGGAAATAATTCCCAGCGTATTTGGCAACTCCGCTTAAGATTGAGCACTCTTTCCGATATATGGAATTGAGTCTTTAAATATTTTTAGATGTGTCGACTAATTTCTTCCTATGTGTAGATGTGCAGTATTTTAACATAGACCTTAACATTTACTTACCGCAGCCGTGCGCTTCGTTACCACGCCATACAGCTCTGAAGTGAAACAAAGTAAAGAAAGCAAGCAGCAGAAGCCTCAATTTTTCCTCTTTGTCTTAAAAGCTCTTGCTTCAAGCGTCTGCCATACACTGTTTTGCATACTCCTGTATGCATGTGTGTGTGTGTGTGAATGTGTGTGGGCTTACATGTGCGTGTTTGGATATGGTGAATGAAAATTCATGCGCTTAAGTAAATAACATTAAAGATTACAATTTGTTTAACAGAAATTAAGTATATTTAATATAAAATGCAAAATACTTTGTTCTTTACCTGTTTGCATTTGTTGTTAATGCTGTTGCTGCTGCGGCTTCTTTCACATAAGTGAAACAAAGTGAAAACAATAAGGTTGCAAATTGAAAGAAATAAGGTGAACATGAAAAATAAATTAAAAGCGAGACATAAACAACTTAAGACATAAAAGGAAACAATTACATTATGAGATCCACAAACGCTTCGCAAACGAGCAGATGCATTCGTTGCTTTGTATCCATTGTGAGCGATTATTAGAATAGCATGGGAATATAAGTGCTTTAGTTGAGTTGCCAGTTTGTCGCGAATATGTGTTTATGGTGGGTTAATTTTGATTTAAGGGTATAAATATATGTAATTAGCTATAAAGCATTATTGCAGTTCAAATCATATAATTTTTAAATTTTCATAGAACATAGAAATGATAAAACATTGAATGTAACGATGTAGGCTTCAGGTATCTTAAAATGAAATTTGTTTTAGGACTTCAGTAAATCCATTTCAATCCATATGAAAATTTTTCTATGACAACAATTTCACAAGTCTAATTTTTGATTAGAAATGGGCAAAATTACGAATCTCTTTTCGATATTTCCTGTACATTTGTATGAGTTATGAGTCGTTTAGTATATTTTTGTGATATTTTTTTCAATCTAAAACATCTACTTGTTTATATCCCTGCTGGAAGAAATGAAGATATATCATTTGATACGACAAAAATGTAACGTCCAGAAGGAAATACTAAAATATCTTTTGACCAAATGTATTGCGTGGCATTTTAAATCAATAAAGTTATATTTGTTTTTCTGTCTAGACGAGTGGCTGTTATGTACGTAATATATTGTAGGTCTTTATGAAACTTACCCAACATTTTGCTAGACTTCTAAATGGATTTGTAAATGGACTATATCAGCCTATTCCCTCTGGTACCTCTCACACAATTTAGCCGATTTTCTTTCGTTGTAGTAACTTAAATTTTAATCGGTTGTATTGGTTTATAATGCTTAGCAGATTTTAAAAAATCGACAGATTAACAATGCTGCTTCTATTACCATTCACAACAATTGGCCGATTTTTCAAAACTCGATCTTTTCTATGTTTGCAGCAGCTCAATTGTTTGTTATATAGGATGATTTTTTAACCGTAGTTTTTTTTTTTAAATCGAATATATTAAAATTCGATTTAATTTTTTTTTTCACCATCATTTTCATCATATATTAAAATCTTTTATTGGAATCGATATATTGGTCTTTGCCATTTAATTTTTAAAGATAATTTCATGTAAATGTTATCCGCAGCTCCGTTTCAAAATGTCCATTCGGAAGATCAAAAAACGAATAACGCGTGTTATGTTATCCTGTAAGGCTTCAATAGTGTTTGGTTTGTCCACATAGACTAACGACTTGACATAACCCTACAAGGAATAATCAAGAGACGTTAAATTGCAGGATCTTAAGGGCCAACTCACAGGGCGAAATCGAGAGCTAAGCTGCTCACCAAATTCATCCCTCAACATACCCATTGTTTTACACTGTTGTTTCAGTGTGGCATGTTGTACCGTCCTAATGAAAACACATTTCAACCAAGTTCAACTCAGCCAATTGGGGCAAATCGCGTATCATGGCTCGATATCGTTCGCCGTTAACGACGTTAACGTTTCTTCTACGGTCGTCTTTGAAGAGAAATGAACCGATGATGTCACCAGCCTATAAACCACACCAAACTATCGTTTTTTCGGGATGCATCGGTAATTCATGTATGGCATATGGCTGTTTATCACTCCAAGTGCGACAGTTTTGCTTATGTACATATCCGTTCAGCAAGAAATGAGCCTCATCGCTGAACACAATTTTTCGATAAAACAGCGGATTTTCATTGAGCTTTTGTAAGGCCCATTCACCAAAAATTAGACGTTGTGGTAGATCATTAGTCATTCCATTATAAAATGGCAGAATATACTGTACACTTTTCATTTTGGCTGATGACGTTTGGACGCCATTACCAACCAGGGCTGCCAACCTCAAAAACATAAATCTTAAAAAATCACCCTATATATATAAAAATCCGCAAAAATCAAGCAAATAATTACGTTCATTTCGGTACTTCTCATACAAATGATAAATTTAGCTTCATATCTTTTAAGCAGTTGCACTGAATTCAGTTAAATTTTCCAAACATCATGCGCTTAATGAACTGAATGCTGATAAGTTTGATGATGGCTGTTGCCTCACCCTTCTGATACCTCTCCACTGTATTTCCTGATGCGCAGTTACTTAAATGCTTGTCAATCGCAGTTCTTAATAAGATTTAAGAAGAACAATCAGATTATCATACCCTCTCTGGCAACTGCCATAAAAGTTAGCAAAAATAATTCATGTGTTTCTAGATTCATATCCTGCAATTTGATAGCACTAAATTCAATATAAATTATAAAATTTAAAATAGCACAAATATTTTATTAATAATTAGGTCAGTCTTCAGTTTTATTTAGTGTATCAAAGTTTCATATTAATATAGAATCAAGCACAACAATGGGTTGTTTTTAATTCGCCTGTTCCCATCTTGCTAACCTTTTTCATCGACGTAACAATTTATTTCGTCTATTTACATTCATTTTATATACTGTAGTAGTTATCCTGATTAAAAATAATCTCTGCTCGAAAACTTGACAAAAGCTTTCACCAGCAGACTGATGCATTTTTAAGAATTTTTCATAGTTAACCAGCAAAAAACCGGCTTCATAAGTCAGTTTTGTAGTAATCAAATCTATAGTGGTTTGAAATGTTTATTTTGCATGTAATAAAATTCAACAGTGTCTCTTTTTTCTCAAATCTGCTCAGGGTCATTTCATTAAAATCCGTTGAATCAGGCAATATCTTCCACCAAAAATTTATTATATCGGTGTTTTAATGATCTTTTATTTGTACCAAATGGTCCAAATCCAAAGCAACCAGTATTATGCGACCACTTGGTATCGAAGGTTTCTAGTCTGAGTGTTTTTTTTTTTTTTTTTTTTTTTTTTTTTTTTTTTTCTTTCCTTCTCGAAGTGATTTAGAAGCCTTTAATTTCATCTCGCACCAAAAACTATCAGTTTTATCTACTGCTTCAGCAATTCGAACAATAGTTGAATTTGCCGCATAATAAATAGAATGCCAAGCAAAAATCATTAGTACATTTGCAAATACTATGTATGAACGTTTTATAAACAAAACTTCGTAACATAAATGCAACTGTTTTAAATAGTATCTCGCTGAGTGTACGGTCTTTCGTATTGTATATTGTGCAGGACAAAAGTCTAAACTATTCTTCCCGATTTGGTATTTTGAAATCGGCAAATAAACTTGAACCACTTGGAGTTTGGAATCCATACGGCGTGCCATGCTGTTTCTGCCATAGGCCAACCATAGCGCCAATGAGATGGCTAACATAATAATGTATTAAGGATTTATTAAGCAATTTCACTATGAAAATTTCCCCTATAAATCCTTAATATATTTTTATGAATATGACTCAAAGCTATTATAAATGATTCATTTACAGTCGTATTTTTTTTTTCAAGCCAAGCGGACATTGAATATTTGTCAAAAAAAAAAAAAATCACTCAATAAAATTAAAATAATATCTAACCGCTTGCTGTCCTTTGGACCTCACGTTAGCATAATACATCTTTGGTTCCTTTACCGGCGTAGCACTCATGGAGCGCAGGGAAAATATCAATTAAAATTATTACGTTTCTATTTGACTTAGCTCTGATGGGATGTTGTATTCCCTCGTAGTCCCACTAAAACTAAAAATGAATTCGCTAACATGATTTGATTGTACTGGCGCCGCATTTTCGCTTATGGATATATAAAAATTAATGGTATTTTGCTCTACTTTTCGTTATTAATTCTCGTGGCGAGCATACACGTCAGTGAGTTTGTGCTTTTAATTGTTCGGCAGTGAGGTGAAGGGGCTTTATTTATGCATTGCTTTGCAACATAATGCCATAAATTTTAAATCAACGTAAACGAAATGCCAATTTATTCTGGAAGAAACCACACGACGATAATGAAGGCTAAAGTTATGGCGGTCCTAAAATTGGTTTAACAATTACCTTAAAAATAATATGATAAATAAAATCAAATAGATTGTGGGTATTAATTCTCTGATGTCATCGCAAATATCAATTTATTTCCGCCAATGAGAGTGGATTGAGTTAATATCCAAAAAAAAAAAAAAAACATATCTGGTATTTCCAATAATTGCTGCTATGCATCAACAGCTGTCGCTCTTTCTAAATACTTCCATGACGAAGTTCTATTTTTTGTAAAGCTGTTTTACAAAAATAGTCTGAGTGTGGCTATGAAATGAAAGTTCATTTCGAATATGAAAAAACTCAAACTTTTGATTAACTTTTAAATAAAATTAGAAAATCCCGGCATCTTTGATAAAGTAGATTTAAAATACGTTTAAATAATAACTTCTATTGAGCGAATTGAAAAGTACGTAAAATAGATAAATAAGTTTCATAAAGCCTGACAGTACATAGTAGAACTTTCTCTTTGGCCATTGCTACAGTATAAGAAAAATGTATGTGATTTCTACTTGCCACATAACCAACTTATTGCACAGTCAAGCAGAATTGCAGAGAAAATTCTGCATTAATGGATTTTAAAAACATCCAATTTTCATCTATTAAGTTTAATGCGTCTGATTTTTATTTTATTTTTTTTTTTTTTTTTTTTTTTTTTTGGAGTTATTGCGGATAAAAAGTTAAAAAAAGACCAACAAATTTAATCGGTTTAAAGTATTTCGGTAATTCCTGTGCTTAGCATCCAAATAATAATAAATAACGATGTCGCACATTCCTTAAAAGTAATATCGCAGTATTTTACTTATGTATAATACGTTGCCGCTATAACATGTCGAAAAGAAACTGTGTATATATCAATGGTATTCAGGTTTGCAATGTACCACTTTTCATTCGGATATCTTAGCTGCAACAAGGCGATCAACCAAAATATTTGTCATGACAACGAATCAACCGCATGTACGGCATCAGAACATCTCTAGACATCTCTGTATTAAATCTTGATTCAGTTACTGAAATTTTTAAGGTAACCAGTTCCAGCTTTTATGGGAAGTATTGACACTTACATAGAGTATACAGGTTATTAGCCTAAAAATGTCTTTCCTTTCCATTCCTATATTGCTGTCT
This sequence comes from Philornis downsi, assembly GCA_019455685.1. NCBI lineage: Eukaryota > Metazoa > Arthropoda > Insecta > Diptera > Muscidae > Philornis > Philornis downsi. Next base: position 585,260 of record JAHXMU010000112.1, on the reverse strand, counting down.
TTCAAACAGTTTGGATTTCGTAGCTTAATGACCAGTTACATGTACATTTACCTCTGCTCAAGTATATGTCAACAAATGCATACTTTTTTTAAACTATTTCAGATGTCATAATTTTCATGTCGGTGCGTCCATTGAATAGAGGTGGTGCCATATGATGCGTTTGCAGAAGACATCCACCAATGTCTGTAGAAATTTTGAACGAACCGTCCACATATAATTGAGCCGCAGTCCTTTTCTTGTTAGCGGAGACCACCATCATTAGAGTGATATCCAGTTTATTAGATTTCTGGTTACTCCCGTTCTAAGTATTATATATAAATTATGTCAGCTGGCAGGCCAAATTGTCTAGATTTCTTATCGTCATAATATTTGAATGCATTTCATTGCCAGATGTCAATCTTTGACATCCACTATCATATGTACATGAAACTAGTGACAGCAGATGTAGAAATGAAATTGAAAAGGACAATTTTTTCTACCGCAATTACTATAAGAAATTTTCTAAACTTTTCTCTGATTTATTTGTGGCCCTTCAACGTATGATAAGTTATGGCATCTAGAAATGTTTATTGTGATACGATTGAACTAGAACTGCATAAATTACGAAAATGTCTAATATTCGTAGCAAGTTTAGTTCAAAAAAGGACGTGATAGGTCTACTATGAAAAAACTGGCCAATATAAATACTTAATCCATCAGTAGAAACATCTGAGTTTTTTTAAATATTTCTTAAAATCTTAGTAGCTGCATAATATGGGAGAGAATAATCTATACTTAAACAGCCGCCTAATTATACTCGTATCAAAAAATACTAAAACTATGAATTTTCATTAGTAAAATGTATATATTTATATATATATTGTGGGAGAAAAAATACATTTTTTCATGCAAACTTATCTCCCAATCACACAATCTTCTAAAATGCTACAGATCGCAGGTATTACAAGTTTCGAAACTGGTCGAGTTTTATCATTTAAAACTCTACTGAAAACAATAAATGCTGCCAGTTGGGAAACCATTCCATTTTACAGAAGCCGCTCGGATATTTGGTTAATAAAAAAATGGCAAAAAGCGTAAGTTTTCATAGGTAAGTTAAATTAAATCAACACTTTTAATTGATCTTTACATACATAGTTACGTATATCTTCTGGTGATATTATCTGGCCAATGATAGGTGAAGAGTTAAAAGCATGAACTGTTGGAGAAATATAATTATTATATTATTTTAAACTGTAGTATCCCCATTTTACATTCCATCCTTCCGTACCATAATAAATAGTACAGAGTATGAAAAAAAATAAGTTACAGAAACAGTAAAACGTCAAACTAGATTGAAATAAAGTGATTATTTCACGTGGATACAGTAATTCCAGTTTTCTTAAAACTGATCAAGATATTACAACAATTTTCGCAAACGTTAATGTTAAATTTTCATCCCAGTTATTATAATTTGTGGAACTTTAAGACAAGACGAAAATGACAAGTGGGATGAAGGTAGAAGTTGTTCGAACAATTACATGTTCATGTAGCGGCGTATATTCTTGTGTCTTGTGCAACTAAATATTCGGTAAGAAAAAAGAAAGAAAAAACAAAAATACACATCGTCCTTCTACTTTTCTGTTTCTGGACAAGTATTACTAATTAACAACAGAATTATAACTCATGTCACACAAGTTAATGCTTCTAAGGCAATGGCAAACTTAGCTTTGGTAATAACAATCAGAACGAGAAATGTACTACTCCAGTAGCGTTCTTAAATTTTAAAAGAATAACCACAACAAATAAAAAAATTAATACTTTTATAATGATTTTCAAAGAAAATGTTGTACAGTATTAAACCGCAAATGCACTGAGATGTTACGTTTGCGACTTTTGTAAATTTCTTTTCATGTTATGCGAAGGAAACACATTGCCATACTGTGCTGAGAAGAAGTCCTTCGCGGTAGGCACAAAATAAAATGAAGGGGAAGCCAACAGGGTGACAGCACATTTAAGCTAAGCAGACATTATCAATTAAGCACTGAAAATAATAACTCACGTCGGGCAAGTTGATTCCCCCAAGACGATGCTAGAAATAGCTGCCGGTTGCAGATGCTTGACTTTGTTGATTTGCCGTGTCTGCTTGGCAGTTTGTTGGGTGGGTAGATGAAACAAATTGAAAAAGAAAAAAATTTAATATAGCGTCAAGCGATTATTACAAAAATATGAAAACAAGTGTTTGTACATACGAGTATAAAGAAATGTAATGTAAATACCGGAAGCAAAGGAGTGTAATGAATTACCTACACATTTGCACACTTGAAAATGTGCGAATATCATTGCAACTTCTCATAGACTACACAAATGTTTCTGTAAAATGCATTAGATGCAACCACTTTTTACAAGAATAACTAAATTTTCATGATATGAGGCTTCCAAAAATAAAAGTCTTTTTGAAATAAATTTTCTTTTAACTTCATTTCTTACTTTCAATTCTGAATATTGCGGCATAATTTATACGGAGTTGTACAGTAGAGATATTCCGTTCACGAAACGGATTATTCCAGTAAAAGTTTTGTCATAACTTCACCCGAAGGCATTTTTTAATATGAGAGAAATGTAATACCCACAAGGGAGCGAAAACCGAACGTGTGACTAAACGTTATCTATCTGTCAAGTTGACTGGTTGTCTGGTAACTACATTAAACTTATTAACATTTTGCACTCTTCTCGATGATTTTCATTATCCAATCCCACTAATCCCCTTCGCAATTCAATCTTTACGTTGTTATTCTTTGCTGGAATAGTACATAATTTTTTGTCTGTCTTAATTGCTGTAGAATCTCAAAGGAACAACCGCACAGTTTTCCATATAAAAGACCGATATGAATCATATATGCTTTGGTTCATAATTAATTTTATTGTACTGCATTTGGCTTTTAGCAAACCTAATTTTGATTTAAGAAAAAATCAGTTGTTTTAAGAAAAAATCTACGGTTCTTCGATAATTTCTAAATGTAGAATTTCAGTATATTATAATTTTGCAGTTAATTTCAATTAACATTTAATAATAACTGAGTAACTCAATACGGCCTTTCTAGCACCACGCACTTGTTTACGCTGACGCAACAGAATGCTGAGTTATATCGCAATTTAGTCACTTTAATTTTTTGCAATTTTTGCATTGACTTGGAGTTATATAAATATGTTAACCAGTAAAATTGTTCATTGATTTCATCATAACAGAGCACCATGGGATACAGTCCTTAAACTGGAGGAAGAGAGTTCCCCTTTTGTGTGGGGCTGGCCCAAACAGACACTTGATTCGAAGTGGTGATCAATATGTAATTTGAATATTTATTACTTACCACAATAATGCGCGAATTCACATTGTCGAAAAAACGAGTAGTTTAAATGCTCTACACTTTCTAAAGCATTTCAACTAGTAACTCATTCCCCAAATCCTACGCCTTGTGACTTTTGGTTGCTTTCAAAGATAAAAATGAAATTAAGAGTTGCGTTCACATTCTCAACTAACAGGGGAATCAGACAAGATAACGACTCTAAGCCAAGCAGTATTAAATTTTGTTCTGACATGATTTTAATTATTTTCGGCTTCAATAATGTTAAACATAAAAAATATTACAATGCGAATGTTGTTTATTTTTTGTGTTAAAGAGAAATCGTCTTCAAACTAAGCCGCAAAAACTTTCAAACAATGTGATATGATCCTTTTACTAATTCCTTAAATTTCTTTTTAGTTTATACGTTGAAAGAACAATGAGGCATGGATGAGAGGAAGTCTCACTTTATACACTAAAGTAATATAAAATGATGAAGGAGCAACGAACAGGACGACAGGATATTTAAGCTGCCCAGACAATATCAATTATCTGTAGAAAATAATAACTCATGTCAGACAAGTTGAATCCCCTAAGATGATGTTAAAAATAGCACTTGACCCCTAAATGTCTGACATGGTTACTTTAGTGCGCCTGCCTGTCAGATGGTTGACTTGCATGTGGTTACAAACAAAGCAAATTGAAAATGAGTAAGAATTTACAAAGATATCAAGAAGAAATTGATAAGAAATAGGAACAAAAATATTTTTACCCAATGCTTCAAAAACATATGAGAATTTTCGACAAAATTTTAAATAATTAAGAGTGAGAATACCTTAAACGAGGAGCTAGAATACTAGAATGCCGAGCAAGGAGCTACAATATTATTTTTAAGCAATTTCAAGTCGAAGCAATGCAGGAAAATTGTAGGTAAGCAAATCTTCTACACAATTAGTACATAGTTTCACAGATAGTAATAATATTTATGGCGAAAGTAATAATATTTATGGCGTGCTATGATAAATTCTATCACTGATTTTTGGAGGTAATATTAATACAGGATTCATTAAGCTAACTTCATCAAGTAACATGTCAGAGGATGCTAAAGATATGAAATCGAATTTTTTAATAGACAAAATATTTTTAATAGCTAAAATGTTTCCGAGCTTCTGTCTTGACAATGTTGCATATCTCCCCCTTGAACTGATTCGGTATAAATACTATTGCAAAGTAGAAATACGTGAGCTTGAATTATCTCGAATGAAAAATGTTTTTTTTTTTTCAAATTGCCATTCACATACATTTCTCAATACAAGCCAAAATTAGTGCAAATTGGGTCTTTGATAGATTTCAACATCGGTGCAACATTTATTCTATGTTTGGCAATAAATGTCCGATTATCAAAAATTTATCAATCGATGAGTTCGGTATAAGTGATCTTCTCACAGTCAATGAAACGAATATGTACTGAGACTAACTGAATAGGACCTACAGTTTAATGACTATTTCGAAATTCAGTTTGAGAAGCTTTTAGACGGCTTGTCGATTTATCGGTTAATCAATGTGTTTGTCGACATATTGAGATGACTACTGCTCATCTAATTCACTGCTTCTACTGCTTTCTAATTTATTATCATATAGAGAATAACACTGTTTACATAGTGACACTACCGGCTGCAGAACAGATTATACTACTGATTTATGTCTTAGAATTTTATATAGGTGGCAATCTATTGCTCTTTTGCTATTTTTATGACTTAGTATTTTACGACGTTTATCGTTAACGAATGCATTTTAGAATGTTTAGAAAATATCAAAGAAGTGGATTTAGCACTTGAAGTTTTTTTGTGCTTGGCTGTGTCAAAAGCACAATTTTCCTTTTTTTGCATGTTGACTTATCTCATTTTCCTGGTAAAATGTTGCATTTTTTCTATTTTTCAGTAAATGAACGGTGAATTAGTGGTAAAATTATCATTTTACTTAGCCTAGGTTGGGTAAGTTTCTCGCTACAAGGCAGATTTGGGAACTATGGAACTTAAGTCGACTAACATTACGCAACACATACATTTTTAATTCGAAGGAGGTTTTTGTGACTATCATATATATATATATATATATATATATATATATATATATATATATATATGTATATACCTAATGGGGGCACAAAAGAGTATACGCAGTTTTTGTAAACAGAATGACAACGTTAATACCTATATATTCCCTTTGTGTATAAACATTTCAAATATTCATCTTAAAAATCTGTATTAAGGATTTTAGTTCACTGTTTTTAAGTGGATTTAAAATAGGAATTGAAGTCGATTTTTTTTTATCGCGACTTTTGCTTCGATTTAAAAATTATGAAATTGAAAAGAAATGGAACTTCTCATATTTGATTTCTCTTTTAACTTCCCCTTTTTTAACTTAGTACTGAACTACTTCTTTTGTTGTTTTTTGGACAATTAAGAGGTAGAATTAAATGTAAACACCGAAAGTACGAGCTTGATCACTATACGTTTTAGGAGAGAATATGCAAGATTATGTCTCATTTTTAAATTTATTGATTTGATATTGGGATCGAATTTTTGTAATTTTTCCGTTTTAAGCGGAAACATACATTTCCTACCATTTGTCCGTGTGAATATTTGAACCAGGATGGAAACTGAATCGCCAGAGCTAAAATGGTCATGTAGGAAGAAACTTGTCCATAAAAGGACTGAACACAGTTCTTGAATAATGTGCATTCTTCAACAATTTTTCAACAAGTCAATCATTTGATTGTTAATTATAGACTTGCTAATTGTAGACAACGTTATTGCAAAGCACTAAAAATATAATTTTCATTTGGAAAACGTGTAAATTTTATATATTTTAAATAAAAATATGTTTAAGTGAAAAAGCAATTTTCATTTGGAATACGTGTAATTTATATTTATATTTACATATTTTGTATGAATTGATTATCCAAATCTCAAAAACAAAAAAAAAAAGTTTTCACAAAATTTTCTATACCGTGAATATTTTACATTAATTTATCACATTATTTAATTTTAAGTCTTCAAAATTAATATAAAAAAAAAACCAGAAAAATATATTCTTGTTACTGCGTATAAAGAGTTATTCTTACTGCTTTAATTGAAAGCATACAAGTACCAAACCAATCTGAATCCTTCCGCCATATGAAAGTTAAATATTTTAAAAGAATTTTAACAAATTTTAAAATAATTTTGAAAATTAAATAAGAGGCCACGAATTTAATATTTTAAAGCAGGTTTATCCTTTTTAACGAAATTTTACTAAATTGATAATTAATACAAGAAATTCAAATCGGAACATACATATAAGAGATGCATAATCACACGAAAGGAGAAGAAAGGACAGTGAAGAAATTCAGACGATGATTGGAGAAAAATGTAAGTTAATCTCCTTATCATTCCATCAGAAAGATGATGAAATTCAATACATTTTACCAACATTCCCACTTGTAAATATTTAATTTCAATACTCGAAATAATGTCAATGCTCTAACGATCTAACGATAAAATCTGTCAGGCAAACAAAAACATTGCTGATGGCTAAATAATGCACAACACAAACATTTCGTATACGAATATGGCATGATAACGTTAAAAGTTAATGTGATTTACACGTTTACACGTCGACGTTTTTCTGCTAACTTCATTTTGATTTGCAGATAAACACATTCTGGTAGCGTAACTGTCTGCCTGTAACTTGCCGCGAAATAATTCAAAGTGAGTTAAATTCTATATAGTAGTAAAGCAGAGTAGTCTTATTTAATTTGCAGCCATTGAAGTGTTTAGTATGGCCTAAAGGTCGTCGTTCTAATTTACCAGCAGTAATTAAATGTTAAATACTTGGGTGAAACATTAGGCACTCAAACTAAAGTACAAGTTATAATTTAACATTGGAAAATCCTATGGTTTGTAACTAACAAAAATACATTGGTTTCTTAAGGCTCAATTTGCAAGTAGCTTTTAAAAGTTTACAAACCAAATAATTTCCACTATTGATTTGAAAATAATTAAATCAAAAATAAATGATTTCATTGGTGCTTTACTCCCGACTAAGAGAAAAGCAGTAAAGGAAGCTTACCGCAACAGCCATTTCGTGAAGGCTGTTGATTGCAAAATTATATTGGTTGGTTGTTTGCATTTCCTCTGTAAGTTGTTGGTATTTTAAAGAAGAGAAGAACAATTTTGAATAAATAACAATGATTGCTACTGGACTTTCCAAAATATTGATACCGATTGGACACTTTGTTTAAGAGTTATAGACCGATCTATGTTTCGGCGTTTTTTTCGATATTCTTAATCTCCATCGGAAAGCCATCGTATATCACATTTGCGATTACCTGCTGCCGAGATATGAATATTTTTTAAATTGTTCACATTTTGTAAAAGAAGGAACCTTACTCACAATCTATTTCGATTTGAATTTATAATAAATAACAGCCAATACAGATTGATTTACCCGTATCTTCACACAAAGACCTTTTGTGTAGGGGCAAATTGACCAATTTGAACTCGTATGTGTGATAGCCTAAAGGACTTAAAAATATAACACATTTTCATTTACTGCATCAAGTTTACTAAATGCCTGATGCTTGCTATTAATACTGAAATTAGAGCAATTGATTAGAAAATATGAATCTAGGAATATATGTATTAAATTATGTAATTTTTATGGAAGCTATCGGAGAGGAATTGGTTATTCCCAGATTTTTCAAATTTTACCAAATATCGTAATTCAAAACGTTTACAAAAAATTGAAGTAATTGCAGTCGGGCAATTTGTGGGGCTCCGAAAGAAGTGTAATAGTGACGTTCATTTTCATTCTAAGAATTTAGTTCATCAAGCGCATGATGTGTGCCAACTTTTGCTTAAAAGTTATGAATCTAAAAATAAATAAATTAAATCGGAAATTTGAATGGGAGATACCATAATGGGCATGGTTGCTGTTTTCTCTTTTTGTAGTTTTATGGAGAATTTTAACCAGTACAATAGTCAAAACCTAAACTATAGAAGCTTACTAATTATTATTTTATTTATTATTTTGTTATATTATTAAAGGGAAGACTAAATTTCAGAAGATTGGCTAATATAGCTGTTGCCAGAAAGGATGTGGCAATGCGCTGGGTTTTCTTCCTGAGTCTCCGCTCTGGCCAATGCTTGACATATTTCAAATATAACTTAATTTAGTGCAGCTCAATAAAAGATAAGAACCTAATAATATATGGGTTAAATTGATCTTTTGTAATGGAGATACATGTTAAATAGACCGTCGATTTTCTTTTTTTTAAATTGTGCTAAATAATATAATAAACAAAAATTTGATATACCTCGTTCCACAAATGTAGTAGTAAGTAGTTATAAAATAAATTAAATTTTTATGGAGGACACATAAAGATTCTGGTCGATATAGCCCGTTTGCAGTCTTTGGCTATAATTTGACCAACCAATACAATTTGCCAACCAGTAGGAATGATGGATAAAGATCAGCTGGCTTCAAATGTCATGAAACACTCTTGATCAGTAGATGTTTATTGCTATATATTTATGTTTTATATGCTTCTTCTTGACGTTTTAGTTATATTGTATGGAGTGATTATATCTCCATTACTTTCGATGTATATATAAAAAAAAAAACTAAAATATCGGAAAATTAAAAAAAAAAAACAAAGAAATATCCTTTCCACCAATTATTGATTGAAATATGTGATACTCAAATTGTAATTTCGGATGCCTTATACAGTTGTTACTCAAGATTGCTATAAATGCATATGTAACAGCTTCGTCTTTCGTTGTCAACAGTTGTTTTTATTGAAATGACTATTAATTTAGACTTCAAGTTTTAAATTTCTTCACAATCAGCAACTGAAAACCAAATCTCTTATACCTTTGCTGTTTCATTTCTTTTATTTTTTAACTTTTCGTTAAGAATGTTCATTTTAAAAACAGAAATTGTATTTAATATAGAAGAAAGATATAATTCCATTCCTACTGATATAAATAAATCCTTTATTGAAACAAAATGCAGCGTAATTTTTGTGATGAATTCTTATAAAGTAAATATATCACATCTTTTCTCGTTTCTTTCACATTTAAACTTGTACATACCACTGTGCGTGGCCATCATGTTGGCTTGGCTATTATTATTATTATACAAAATCATGTTTTAAGTTTATGCGTTAAACAGAAATGGCTTCTATACACGCAAACAACAAGAGCAGAATATACCTCAAACCAACAATTACCGATGAGAGTATGAGGCCGGCCAATGTCGTGCCCGGAAAAAATGTCTGGAACTTTAATAATTTTGCTGTTGGCATCGCAGGGGTTATTTGATAACATAATTCGCGTGATGGAATTAATGCTGCAACATTTGTACACATTTCTTTTATTCTTGAGCATTACTTCTCATTGGTGTATACATTTGTTAATGTTTATTTAAATAGTTATCGTTTATTGGGATTGGAAATGTATTTAAATTCAAATGCATTCGCATGCCTTTTTGTACTCTGCTGCTTAGTAACGTAAATAACATTATTGTAGGTTATACCAACATTAACGTATTTTACTATTCCGCGAATACCGATGTATTTCACTACTAATATTTTATTATTTGCAAAAAAGTTCCATTTCTAGGAAAATATGTAACATAGCAGCAATAAGAACAATCAGATGTTAAGCTAACTCAATAAATAAATAATATCTTTATGGTTTAGACAAGTACATTATTTTTCAAGGTTATATGAAATTAAATACTAATTTGTAATGCTACTCCTTTGAAAGAAAGTTAAACGAATTAAATAGAATAAATGCATAGATTTTGCATTGCATGAATATTTAGTGTGAACTAAATATCATAAATAAAGGATGATTAAAATCATTACCTCAACATATTAGTTATTAAAAAACCAGTTAAACTACATAGGGTAGATGTATTGGTAAGTCAAACTAACTGGCAGAGATTTCTGTTCTGGATACGTTTCAGTTTGCTTAAATTAAATACACGGATATTATGAGTTGGCTAATGAAAATTGCTGCCAAGATGTAAAATATATACCGACGGAACAATAGGATAGGGTGGGCGTAGAGATAATGCTCTCATAAAATCATCCATGAAAACTTTATAGTGTTAGAGTTCAATTCGTATGCTACTAAATTTATAGGGGCATTTTCATTTTTATATTTTTTTTAGCAGCAATTGGTCCATATTAAAGTTAAAGTTAAAGAAATATTGTTGGAATGGTAAACTGACATAAATGAGAAAAAGGCACGGGCCCTGACCCGGACTGGTTAACTGATGACTCCTGCAGTTTTGCTCCAAGCTAATGTTCCCCAACGATTCCAATTACCTTAAATCAAGCAAAAATGATATTTTCATTGAAAAATATCTGTCTACACGAATGTGTCCATTTCAGATGTTACTTAAGGAAGTTGAAAAAGTTTTCTTTCTGGATCTGTGTGGTATCCGTATCTGTGTAGTTTTAACAAGATGATAAAAATTGTTGAAAAATCTAGGCTTGTTATTTCAAAATTGCTGGGAAAATTTTCCAATTATCTTATTTCAAGAAACCCAGCTTTTGGTCTGCCTTCAAGTTTTCATAGATTTAATGAGTTCATCTTTGATACTGAATGCCCTTCGAATAAAAAGAAATTCGTGAATCGATTAATAATCACAGGCTACTATCGCTGGCCAGTACATTTTTGCACAAAAAATGTGATACGTTTTAGCATACAATTTGCTAACTGCCGTTTGACAAGTTTCCGTCGGCAGTGTTTTTATAGGCCAATTTCGATTCACATTTTTTCCAACAGTGCCTCAATTGTATGACAAGCCAAAGGCTTTGAACGATGGCCTTAAAAAAGTTTGTTCCCCACAGAAAATATCTAGTCTAGAATATCAGAAATTGCATTAGCATAAACCCAAATAAAAGTATATGCAATCTATGCACTGTTCGCCATTCTTTTAATATTTCATCAGAATGACAAATTAAATAAATTTGCAAGTTAACACGGAAGCCTACACTACCCGTGTATTACTAAAGTGCTCACTACGACTGATATTTGTGCAAACTAATATATTTCTTCAAACTACTGTAGTACATCGTAAGATTATAGCAATCATTTTATAATTTGTTAATTTACCAAATATGTAACACGTTAAGTTAATTAAGCTTACTTTTTGTAGTATTCTCGTATGAATAGATATTTTTTACACAATCTGAGAACAACTGAAATTATATGATTGCACAGCTTTTACTGATGTAAACTAAGCTGACACTTATATACAAAACGGAATGTTTGACTTCTAGGACATTCCACCAGGAAGTGAAAGCATGAACTCCACCCTTCCTTCCAACATTTGTCTTTATTTCCTGTAATGTACGTGTTAGGATTATGACGATATGTTCGCAAGATGAGTCAAGAATGTATTAACATTAAAGTGGGATCAGCATCATTCCACAATAACTTCATATTCGACACTGATTTCTTTCAATTTGTTGTATTTTTCTCTAATTGCTTCCGGCTTTCGAAGCAAACGTCATGGTTATGATGGTTAAATGTCTACATATGTTTAAGTACAAATATATTGTTAATAGGAAAGGCGATTTGTATGTTGAGCTTGGGTATTCTAGTCAATGTTCTACACCGTCTTTATTGTTTCCTGTAAACGTACGTACAGATACGGCTGTCATGAAACACAGGTAAGGAGATGCCATCAAATAATACCTGCAATTATAACTACACATCCGTTGCCGAGTGGAATTAGATATGTTTAGAACAGCAGAAAACCGACAAGATTTTGTCCAATCCAAACGTACTCTTAATGTCAATTGCAGAAGGAGTCATAAAATATGTTGCTACCTTACATCCGTGAAGGCAATCCGCTTTTAATCACCTTAGACTAGAGACCAATTAGACCAATCCAACATATTACAACGGATGATTATGTAAAGTGGTTTGCTTTAGTTTTGAGTAACCTTCAGATTAAACACCATTGACAATTGCATGTCATTCGAAGTAAACTAAACTCATACATATGGTGGAGATTACGAAATATATGTAAGATAGGTTGCTCAAATAGTTTGTAGGTTCCACAACAACTATTTAATATTTTTGCAATACACTGAATTAATGGAAAATGTCAAAAATTAGAATTTTAAGATATGATTGTCTGGTATTTTGAGCAATTATTAATCATTGAAGGAAAACACAAATATATAACAAATATAGATTTATGACCCCTTTCCTGGATTGCACAATAGCGGGTTAAACTATTTTTTTTATTTTAAATTAGTTTTTATTTATTTATTTATTTATTTTATTTTTTTTTTTTTTTTTTTTTTTTGAATTTCATTCAGAAAAAGTTTGTGTTATTAAGTTCTCCCAACTCAACATATTTAAATAAATTCACTTGAACGAACGAAAACCCGAATGGTGCATGGGGCAGCTTCCCATATTCAGTTAGCTCGCACGAATTCCGCTCTTAGACTTACTCATCCAGGGCGAGTCCTAAAGTCACAGCTTTAAAAGAATTTACCAGACTTGTCATTTACTCGGTTACTCGAAGTGATCGGCAGACACATCAAGATTACCGCCGCTCAAGTAATGATATTTGAACGTATGCGGAATTGAAACCGCTATCAATCCCGAAAGATATGCGTACTAAGCATCAGACTACCGTCGGTCATGACACGATAGATTAATTAGCTTTTTTTTCTCTTGGTATAGGTTTTAAGGATAATGACTCAAATTACTGTCTAGTTTCATACACAACTATTCAAGAAACAAACATTTTATTGCAAGGTAATATGATTTTATTTATTCATTCAGTTCAACATCGTTTGTCTGATAGCAATAATGTATAATTGCTAATAAACTATAATCCAAAAACTTGCGAAATTGATTATATTGACACAGCTCGCTGGTCGAATAATTATTTCGGTATTCGATTAAATACCATCTTCAGTGCCCTCAGAAAAAACTGACCAACTAATTTTAAGCTTGAAACCTGAAAATATTTTCTCAAGTAAACCACGCTCTAATAATTGGTTCAATCGCATTTCTTGCATTTCTTGCATTTCTTTGTATGAAATATTTCATCAACTAGAAATAACATTTATAAAAAGTGTGTATAGTAAATGTGAACCATGTAAGCATTAAGTCAAATCCTTAGTGTTAGTTGCACATCAAGTTAAGATCTTAGTCGAAAGATGTTATTGTTAATTTGAACATATTGAGAAAAATCAAAACGAATTTCAGCAAAGATTACTGGGCAAGATTGTTTCATGTGGCGTATGAGTGATGTTTTATCGCCTTAAAATAACTAAACTCTGTCTATTCCAATTGGCAACAGCTAAGACGCATAAATCATCAAATTACTTTTCAAACAACATTTGCATATTTAGCTTTGATGATGGAAATCTAATTTCATCACTGCCATTATTCTTTTACCTTAAATTTTAGAAATGTCAATGACATGCATTTAAGTGGGCATGACGGGCTTTCTCTTACCATTTGTGTTATTACCTTATATGTACTTATAAGTGGATATAAGAAATATGCGAATATCGGCATTTACCGTTATATGTATTCACTATATGTTGTGCTGTTTATTGTAATTTTTTCCTATTGAAAATATTTTGGTTATGTTGAATCCTTATTAATTCATGCTTTACGTTTCTTGGTATTTTGAGAGGAAGTTAATTGTGTCAGGAAGCCTGGCAGAAATGAGATAACAAGTAAATGCCATAATTGGAATATTTTTCGTCAAATGCATGTTAAGCCATTGATTTCACACAAAAGATATTCGGGTAAAGGTTGGCATCTACAAGTTTTATATGGACGTTTTTGGTGTATGTGGTATATCTATGTGGTATATATATACTATATATATATGTATATATTATATAAAATATATATAAAATTTCATTATATGTAAATATGCCACTTATGCTAGTATAGCATATAAATAAAGTGGAAAAATTGCTATAAACACAACAAAAATTTAAAAACGTTTTCATCCATTGAGGATGGCACGGTACCATAAGACGTCAATAAGAAAAATAGAATGAGGATTGAAGGCAAATAAGGTTTTTACTTGCTAGATATTGAAAATATTTATAGGTCTTTAAACACAAGTATATATGAATCAAATATAGAAACCCTTGTAAATATATAATCGATTAAGGAGATATATTTTTAAGAAATTTTAACAAAACGCAAAAGATATTATGACAATATAATATGCTTCCAGGGTAGGTTAATGTAATTTTTATATAGTCTACATACAACATGTATATTCCAAAGAACACATAAATGCATTCTAATTCGTAAACCAGTGACTTCTCAAAATAGCAGAGTAATAGGTATTGCATTTAATATTTGACTACCAATTTTACTTTTAATTGCGGCAAAAGCGTTTTTAAGCTGTGCATGTGAAAGTTTTTAATTGTTTTGTACTAAAATCAACATTTTCCCATAATTTCTTCAGTTGAACTCTTTCATTTTCGAAGGTAATAAAGCAATTGTTCCTTACGATCTTATTTTGCATTGCAAAGAGCACAATATTCACCACAACTAAGAAGCTGAGTTTTCGTACAACATCATTTTACATGCATAAGAAAACTTTATTTAAAATTATTCTACGATATATCGATCATATAAGTAATATAAAGCGACATAAAAAGGTGGAGTTTCTGACACGCCCCCTTACTTGGACAAGAGTCAGTGCAGCGTCTTCTACATTGCAGGAAGTACATTGTGGCGAGATCTGGGGAATAGGAAAAGTTGCCCGACTAGAATTGAAACCAGCTTCCGCATAATAGGCGTATTCGGTGAATTTCAACAAAAGTTTATTTATCAGCTAAAAACTATGTGTGGTGGTAGTTTATACATACGCACAGCAAGAGACTACTCGAGCTAATATACCCTCTAAGGAACCGAACTAATCGCGGGACTTTTTATTAAAAATTATTGAAAAATATGTATTTCAACTAGACAAAAGGCTAACGTCCACATAATATGTATGGAAAGACGGACTTTGGGAAAATGTTTCAGAACATCTGATAACACCGGTGGAAGCTGGGTGATGATTTAAAAATATTAGACACCATGAACGTCAAATTTGATATTTAATATATGAGAAAAAGTCATTTGTAACACACCCACTACGATTCCTGGTAGTTAATATACAAGCTTAAGCCAGGTTGAACGTATGACAGCTCTGCAACTTCGCACCTCTTCACTGGTTGTTTTATTTTTAGAGACAACCGAAAGCCGAAATTTATTAGGTCTAGAGAGTAGACTGACGGATGTATTCCTGCGATGTCTGACATCGAATAAATTTACTAATTTTTCATATATTTTGATCTGGCATATTATAATGAAGTGGTAATTGGCTATACAATTATTTTTTTTTTTTTTTGCGTTTCCATAAAAAATGTTGCAAAATATTTTATACCTGGGTTGGCTTTTGAAATTTTACATAAATAAATCAAAAAATCGGCTCTTTAACCATTAATTTGTGGAATAGTCGAAATATATACATTTAATGTAATTTTCTTCTCACAAAAATTTGCCAAAGTTTTGGAATTTGTTATCTCTATTACTATAATCTGCATATACATATTTGTTACCCCTCGGCATTAAATTAAACATTAAAATGTGCAGCATTTCTAAACCGAAATTCAATGTAATTAGAAAAAATTCTTAACTTTGCTTCATAATTTTTCTTAAATTTATCGATTTTGTGATAATCAATGTTTCAACAATAATTTCCAAACGAAATCATTAAAAATTAACATTTTCATTCATTCAAATTAACATTCATTCATTTCAAATTTCTTTCAATGAGTGATAATTCTAAGCAATAAATAACAAAAAACTTACCGTCCTGCATGTCCTTCCTTTTAACACCTACAGCCAGAATTGTACAATACAACGTACTTCAGATCAGTTGAATGATTAGCTTTTAATATTAAGATACAACTAAGGCATTTATTTCATCAATCGACCTTGAGTATCCAATATGCCTGGGATATTAAGGGATTCTCTTTACAACATATGATCAAATTTCTTCATTACCAGAAGTTGTAAAGGGATTACAGTTTATGGCATTATTTACGTTATAAGAAATTTTATGACATAAGAAAAAAGTTGCTTTAGAATGGCAAAATGCTGTATTATATTCCCAATCGCATTAACTGGAAATGGAGTAGATATATAGTATTGTATTCGTGGATGGAAGGCCACGGTAGTATTAATTTGTGTAGTTACTGTCAATAAAAACTAATTTCTAATTTTCTATGACCGCTTTATAATTGAAAAGTTAGCTTGTCACAACAAAGCAGGGATTATGCGTATATTTGAATCTGCACATGGCAAGAGCAAAAAGTTAACAAGAGCGCAAATTACAACTAAGTATTATTAAGAATAGTTAGTGTATATTGCTGTTAGTGTATTTGCTGCTAAACTTTGCTGTTTGATATAAAGAAGTTTGAGAATACTCGGGGTGGCTGATGGATATTTGTTCCAAGATGTTGCACAGACATTTTGAAAGAGTTCTTCCTTACAGAAATATGCCGTAACAAGAGAGTGCAGGTTATTAAATAATCAGGTTTGTTATGTCGACAGCGAAAACTCTATAATAAGTTCATCTTGAAGACTCCATATTTCGTATGGCAAATACATCAGGGAAACTGGTTCTTTGCTGGAAACATATACCATTGTGAACGCCTCATTTACACAGATAGTTGTTCAAAACAATTATTATCTATAGCAAAATCACACTGCATGTTAGCATAAATTCAACTTTTGTTTTTTGATGTGCATGATATTTAAAATAAATCATATAAATTTCAAACAAATTTGAATTTCATTTTTCAAAATTGATTTTCTGCCAATGTGTAGATGCAACAGGATCACTAATTTATTTTATAATTTTACATTCAAACTCATTACAATTCAAGTATCTTTACTGCCTGATAATGGAAACTGGGTCTTATTTTGAATTTCAATTTTGAAATCAAAAGCCACATGTGGTATTGCATATATGCAAATATTTTCTTGAAATTCTATAAAATTCCAAAAGGTTATGGTGCACACAAACATTGAATTTTACATATTGTACAGTTTACAATGACGTTTCTTTCATGTGTGGAGGCAAAAGTTAAGGAATTCGTATCCAAATATAAATGTGTGCTCAAAAGTCGACTATGTAATATCGATAATTATAGTATTATCATTGGATTACATTACAATTTCTCAATACATAGCTTCGCCTTTTTTGTGGTATGTACAACTTACATACTTGTATTGAAAGAAGCTAATTGCAATGTTTCGTAATAATAAAGAAAATGAATGTGGCCTTAATCCAATAATTTTTCTTCTACTTGTCTCTTAGAATTTGTTACAAAAATACAAATGTTTTATTTTTCGTTAAATATTCTTCAGTTTATTTATTTCGTAGACCGAAAATGAGAGAGCTCGATAATTTCTATCGAAGTTTGCACCTGTCAACTAATAAAGATAATATTCTTTTCTAAAACTATAGTATTCACAAGTATGTATATTTCGATCTTTTGCTTCTAACCTAACAAAACAATATTTTTTATTAGTACTGTAGAAAGGATATTATTTTGATTTATATTTCTGAAACAATATAAGTGTATTCTTATATGGCTTTTAAATCGTAATAAACATTTATCTGTAGTCAAGGTTCAATATCGCACACACTCTGTAGTGCACTTTCAGAAAATCTAAAGCGAAACAGATTCGATTACACTGCTCAAACAATAAAATTCATTTGTCTTGATAAGCAATGATTGGATTGCATGCTGTCTCATAATATAAATTGAATTGATTTCTCAGAAATAAATGGATTGGATAGGATTTTTTTCCTATATCTCGAAACAAGTACAAGACAAAGTTGCATGGCTTCTTGGGTCAATGAATTTATGATTTAAGAGAAAAGCATTATTGTTTAATATGGAAAATTTAAAACAATTACGTTTTTTGTTATCTATATAATATATATATATATAATTTTTAATTTGTTTTAATTCAATTTCGCTACAAGTCATAGTCTATTGCGTAAATTTTTTATTAAATCTTTACAATTTCTGATTTATTTTTTGTTATCTTTACTTGTCAACGTTAGCTTTAACTTATGATGCCGTATTTACTACTTTCATGAAAAGCTTAATGGGCAATAACTTTGGTGTTAATTAAAAGTTTTGTTAATAAAATACAGAAAAAGGTGAAAAAAACGAAATGAATATTTACCTACTGTCAAGCCACTGCATTACGCAAATAAAAAGCACAATAACTTCAAATTATTATAAATGGACGTAAAATGCTAACTTTGCATGAATACTTGCATTCACTTGAATGTTTAATAAAAACAAGTCCATTAACTGGCCAGAACAATGCAAAGAGATTCTGCAATACCTATGTGCAATTATGTTCACTTTGCTGGCAAAAAGCAGTGCAAAAACTTATTTAATTTATATTTAAATATCAATAAACAAAAGTAGCACTGAGATCCATTCAATGTGTGCATACATTAGTTTATTAATACCAATTTGTGCATATCCAATCTATTATCGTTTATTTTGGCCATTATTATTCTGGTATCTGTTTTTAATAATAAGTTGCTTCTGTTTATAAAACACAGAAATTCTCTTGGCTATAGCTGTGTGGCAAACACTTTCTCTTAGTAATTCATTTTTAAAAAGATTTATAATTACTGTTTGTATGATATGAAATTTAGATTACACAAAACCTTACGGCTTCATACTAAATCTTACAAGAATTTACAGTAGACATTGATTGGAGATTGAACAAAAAATGAATATTTGTTAAATGTTGAAAGGTGCAATTTCAAACCTCTGATTAGTAACTTGGGGCTTTAAATCTTGCATCAGCAGCATTTTGTAGGGGAATAGCTTTAGGTCTTTCTACAATGTGCGATGTAGTGATGATTTATGCATTAAATGTTCAAGCAGCCATGAGTAGACTGATTAACAACACGTACGTTTTTCAACGGATTTTGGGTTTTACCGTACTATATAGCATAAAATAATTTGACTCATTTTCTAATGAAAGGAATGATTGGCACGTTATCTAAGTAGAGGAAACCACAAATAATGCAAAATATTCTATATGTACATACTTCAGTCACTGAATCAATGTTTTTGTAAAACTTCTCCAAGAAACGTGGCATGGCAACCGTATTCTCAAAAACCACACTCCGCGTCCCTTGAATTAGTTGCGGTAGCGCACTAAGCAAAACAAATAAAAAAATACCTTTTTGGGACTTCCTTTTGTTTTCGTTGAATAACAAAAACACTTATTTTGTTATGCGCCCACGGAATAGTTCTAATTATTTGGAAGAAATTTAAAATGTGTGTACAGAAAAATTAAACATACGCAATATAAGTACTGGAAAAATTCCAGCGAAATCTTGGGCGTTAATAAAGATATAATTTTTTATATTCATTTATATTTTCAACTCCGAAAAACAGATTTGTGTACACATGTATAAAAAAAACAACACTGTTTTTAAAGCAAGATCTTGGAACAGTAAATATTCTGATAACTATAAACCATTCAAAAGTCTCCACAGGACACCAGTTTGAAAGACGTTATGCGACAAATGTTGAATATTCAATCATATTATTCGGTTTTTTTTAATTCTTTTTATTATTTTAAGAGGAGAATTTTTAATTAAAAAAACGGATTTTTAACAAAATTTAAATGCAATTAAGTCCTTGGTAGAGTCAATTATTTGTTTCCAGCCATTTATTTACACTCTTTACATTCGTAGTTGAGCGAGATCAAGTTAGCTTGAAATCAAATACTACTAAATGTTTTGAAATCCTTAAGCTGATTTGTATTTGTGTTCTCTACCTTCATCTGTCTAAATATTTACCAACAGAAAACATTCATTATTAATGTTGCTAATATTAGAAAGGCCAAACCAAAAAGAGTATCAACGGCGTATCTAGAACAGCTAATTTTTTTAAACTATTAAAAAAGTGAAAGTTAATTGTTTAATCGGTGTAGCTGTTCAACAAATATTTGATAAGTAGAGATAGGTCCTACTCCCACTTGCAAGCCTTTCTTGCTTCTTAAGGGCAATCACACCCATTTTATTTCTATGAGAGAAGTGTACTGAAGTCTATGCTAAATGTTTTGGACTGGTAAAAAATATACAACTCAGTTTCAATTCTCCACACGCTATCGGGTCATTTCAGTCTAAGAGTGTTGTAGCATGGCGTTGACATCATTATGTCGTTTCGCCGCCCGCATACTTACTGGTAACTAAATTAACTAGGCTTGAAGATTTATTAAGCCAATTAAGCATTTAAATTAGTTCACCATTCCATCTGCATAACTTACTGACGACAATATATTTTATTGTGTGGCAGTGACACATTTCCTGGATTGTTTAATTGAATTGTTTCATAAAATTTTGCTTCATTTTCACATTATTGGTCAATGCGGTTTTCTTGATTTTATCGACTGCATTTACATTCAACGCTGTAAAAAAAAAATTTCCGAGAAGGAAATGTAAAAATGTAGAAGACGACATAATGGGAACTGATGTTAAGTAAAATTATTTTTGAACGGACAACATGTCCATGTTATTACTGAGAGTCTTAATGAATGATTTGTTGTTTCGCGTGAGTTTGGATAAGAATCAAAATCTAATGTTGGTTATGACACTCTCTTTACCACAATGTATTTATATATGTATACTTTTACAATATTAACAAGAAGGACAACCTCAAAATTATTGGTTTCCCAGACATAAAAATGTAAAAGTACGAAAATGTGCCATAATCCGCAAGACATTGGCAGCTGATTCCAAGGTCATGCAATCCGTACTGTAAACGATTTTTCAAGCATTGTGCTATAAATTGTCGGTATTATTACCTGAGGTCTCCTACTTGAATGAGAAATGTCAAAGTTATTACATAAAAGAGCTTGTATTCCACTCTTTACTACTTTATAAAATAAAAATAAATTTATGCTTCGCTCAAAATTTTCAGAAGAATATCCCAAAATCTTTTTCACACGTTCAGAGATATGCTGCTTTCTGCTAACATTGTTAGCTCACTTTAATCTTGACAGACTTTCAACATTAGTTCCTGATATTACATTATTATACACAACTCTGAGGCAAGAAATATAGCACAAGTTAATTTACATTTTACTGCAAGCAGAAAGAAAGTAGCAGCAAAACACCTACCTACGTAAAAAACCATATATTCTACGATGAGTAGAGTTAATATGAACTTCAGATGAATATGAATAACAAAATCAATCGTAGAAGTTGCCAAACAAATATCAAGATAAGACTTTAGATAATTGTTGGGACTAAACAGAATAGCCTTGGTCTTAAAGGGATAGATAAGTAACAAATGTCTGAAGGGGCCATATCAGAAAATATAACGTTTGAGATATTAATGAGATAAAAACTGTATATTTTTCCCATAAAATTAATGCATAATTTTACCACTTAGTTGTCAGCTATCTCATCTGAATCTTTGAGAAGTGCACTGGCTGTTTTCCAAAATTGTTTTAGATTTCTTCATATAAATTACATTTTATATTCGATCACATTCACTTACATTTTTGTGATATATTTTAAAAACAAAAAAATTTCATTTTCAAAGCTGTTAGTAGCCAAAAATGTAAGTAAGAGCTGAAGTACACGTATGCAAAAAGGAAGAGTGTGTCATGCATGACAAATGATAACACGACCGTGCAGTTGTAGGACTGAAACCAAAATTCTCTTCATTTGGCAACTTCTTTGTTTATTCTTCTTTTTTGATGTATTGTTTTCTTACAGCTTTACAAAAATAGTAATAACTATTTTCAGAATAACATTAGATGTGTAAAAATTAACAATTAAGATAACACGGTTGTATCCAACTTAGAATAACTCTGGAATATATTATACAAGACACGTTATGCCATATAAACGACAGTCTATTTTACCATACTTGTGGTGTTATGAACTTATTTGATCCAGTGTTGGAACTGCACAAAAACCATCGACATCAATTCCTATTTCAACTCTAGTTAAATTCTCTGACTAAAATTTTCTTAAATTTGTCACATCAAAATTTAAGAAGGCGTGAGAAAACTGGTTCTTCCAAATGAATTTTAGGCACAAATATATAATACAATACAGAGGACAAATACTAATAGAGTGATTCCTAAAAACTTTAAATATTTTGTAGTTCATGTAAAGTGCTCTAATTATTTGTACAGAGGATAACGCAAGGTTTTTGCCCTATTACTAAATAAAAATTACTTTTCTTTTTTAGATTTGAAGTTCAAACCGGAATTCGAGTTATAACTGAGGAAATTTTGAATTGCGAAGTTTGGTTGAAAGATTCTTGATTCTAACAGAATTCCACAGCTTTGAAGTGAACTTCTGAAAATGTGACATGTTGAACTAATTTCATGTCTGGTTTTAACTCTTGGAAAAAAAGTGTAAATTTTATGTGGGTTTTCTTCCAGAAAATTGGCAGTTGTCTTATTGTGGTATAAAATTATGCACGGGATAAGAGCAATATCACTTGAAACGACACAAGTTGTTATTATTTCTTTGACATGAAAAAATGTGGCCAAATATTTTCATTCAATAGGATTTTACGCGTAACTTCTTTCGAAGTCCGTTTTTTAACAGTTTTTTGCAAATGTAATAGAAATTATTATTATTATTATTACTTTTTTTTTTGTCGACTTAAAAATGATAAATTAGGCACCAACAAAATATAAAATTTAAGTAGAATGCAGGACGATAATGCGGATAAGTAATGTAATCTATATGTATGTAACAGATGGCATAGCATTTTTGCACTATGTTTTGGCATTCTTGAAGAGTAAATATAATTTCATAAAACTCAATCAATACAAACCATATTGTTTAGGTTTTCAGCAAGTTGCAAGATCATTTTGCAGTAAAACAAAAACATAAAAAGAATTTTCCTATTTCCTGTAGCTGCAAACATTTTTTCATACTTTCTTGGCGTAATTTTATATATAGGTATACATTTGTCAGGAGTTCTCAATTCAATTTTTGCACTATTTATGATACAAACTAAACCTTAACGTTAGAGATATTATCATGATGAATATTCTTACAAATTAATCCACAGTTTATAAAATAGCAAGAATGAAAAATGAAGTATTTTCCACAGCGAAAACAAAATCGAGTAATTTTCTTGCTTAACCATTTCCCCATTTATATTTTCTATGCAAATAAATACATATCTATTGATTGCTTTTGCCAATGCATCGTTAAATATTCAAGCTGTAGAAACCCGTTTTTACAAGGTTTACGATGATGAGTAAACTACACGAACCGCATTTATAGCTAAGGTGTCTTTAGCATCATCGACCTGAAAGAAGGTTTTGACGACAGAAGAGTAAACATGGTACTCCAAGGTATTCCAATATTATCCACCTAAATCGTTTAACTTCCATGTAATAGCGGGAAGCAATGGGTACTAGTACGGAGTACTAGAATTCAATACAGCGCTGTTAATGAGCACAGTGGGTTGAAAAATTATTTGCGAGTATGTTATGGAGCCACGATACGATTTTATACAGTCTTCCTATTCAAGTAAAGATTATCGGTAAATCATACATGAATCGGAATCGGAAAAGTGCAAAATTTTTGTAAAATTTGACTGTCTAATGCGGCACAGATTGCGTGTAAATATCGTATTTAGAAAGACGTAATAAATGTATCAAGTCATTTAAAAATTATTCGGATCATCTAATATATGGTTATGATGCGCATAAGACTGAGGCCAATGGAGCTTTCGTATAGGAAGTACCAGAAGGCATGTCTCGAGTCTTTAGAGAATTGCCCTTCAGCTCAGTTCTGTGTGATATTTGTGTTTTATTTTTGCGAGATATTCTTGTTATAGAAATTACTCGTTCAATTTTCGACAGAAATGTATACTCACGGTGATTTAGCAAATCGACAAATGATTTCACAAAATTATTTTTACTCAGTATTAAAAAATACATGTATACATACATGATATGCATGTAAGCTATGAAAAGGATTTCAATTACTTCGTTTCATGTGTTAAATTTCTTATTCTCTACTATTTGAATAATAGCTGTTTTTTGTTTGATTACATATTAATATCACTGTGAAACATATTAAATTTTCCGCGCATTGGGTATGTACTTGTATAGACATGTACATCTGCCGCCAGGGATGTATGTACTTATATTAGATATTTGTACTGATATACGTGCACACATGCCAGTATAACATTTTACAATCCTTTAAAGTTTCTTCCCACAGAATGATGCCCAACCTTACTTGAAAACATTGAGATTGCCTCATTATTTATTCATTCATATGGTGCAATTCCAGTACACCTCTGTGTATGTGTGTGTGCGCGTGTGGGTGTGTGCGTGTGTTTTTGTGCGTGTGTGTGTGTGTGTGTGTACTAATGTATATGTATATTTACTTGCAAGTTCTTAAATGCGAATTTAAATAATTTTTAATTATTTATATTACAAAGCTATATTAGCATAACAAAAAAAGAATACTGACATGACGTTGGTGTTTAGACTGCTAACTGATTCAAAATTTCTTCATGGTATATCTCTTCATTGTAAAAAGATAAGGATAATTTTGGGGTGATTTAAATTGAGAGGATAAATTTTTCAGAAAGCAACGTGCATGGCGGTGATTTAGAAATCAAGGTATTCTGTATGGTAATGCAGCGTTTAATTCATATGAATATGACTTAAAAAAGCATGATGTGAGAGAAATGTTGGAAAAAATAAGATAGAGAACATGTCGTAAAGACTTAATATTCTACACGCAAGGAATAAAGAATGACGGTACGGGCTGCCGTTCTAAAAAGATAAAAATAAAAATATAGTCACGAATGTGCCGAGTGTGCAGAGAATCCGAATAGAATGTCTTTAATATCTATTGATTTAGAGAAATCCAAATTCGGTCGGATGTATTTTTATGGGATCATTTGCATCCCTACAGAAAACAGCTGCCCTGTACACACATATTTTATAGACTGATGTTGGATGTCAATTTTACATTCGAAGACGAAGTTTCCACGTAGGCTATACTTACGTAACTCCAATGAAAAATTTAGAGAACTTGATTCATCTTGGCCATAATTTGTATTCTCATCTATCATTCGCTTCATTGCCATTCAGATATGAGATTTCTTATTGGCATACACGAATTTGCATATTCAGCTTTATATTTTTTTACCTTCCATTCAACAATAAAATGCCCCCCCAATTTTTCCATTTTTATTGTGAATTGTGCATTTCTAATAACATTTGTGCGAAAAACAAATTGATATATATATATACATATACATATACACAACATGCAAATGACCTCCCAAATGAGTCAGTTGGAGTCGTCGTTTCTGAATGAAATAATTTTCATTGGAAGTTTTTGGTATTGAACGTATATATCTGAATGTACCGTGTTCGTATTACGTACATAATGCTCCCAACAGAACTACTTCGGATCAAGTGATGGTTCAATTTGTCTTTTTGTAGAATTAGATTATTTGTCTGTTAGTGCTATTGATATCCATTCGTTTATTTGAATTATAATCGTGGGTAAATGCCAATCCATTTCTCTGTTTTCTTTTTTTCTTTTTTTGCGTTTTAAAAGCCAAAGAATAGAATTAAGGATTAAATATGATTTCTCCCTGTGTTGCGGCGAAATGTTTCCAAATCGGATTTTATTTTAAAGGAAACAAAACTGCTCGTATTCATTACCTGCTTCCCTAAATTTTAATAAATTTTTCGTCCTTTATCCTAAAATGTAGATTTAGTTTATAAGTTTTTCAGTACTTTGGCGACAAATATTTATTTCAAGATATCTTCTAGTGCACCAAAGTGATTCCAAGAGGTATAAATGTTGATTCTATATAAATAATTGTTTAATATTGCGCTAAATGTTTGCAGTTAGATTTTTTTGTTTCAAAATCAAAATTAATAAAAAAAGTATGATTTTATTTCTCGAAAAAATGCCTGCAAATGCTTAATCTAGAGTATACTAAAACAAGTTTTATATTTCAATCCGTTTCTTTTTTTTATTTAACAAAGAAGTAGTTTAAATTACTAGAAGGGTCATAAATTTCATGTTTATTTTTCTTCAGTTTTTCCTGCTTCGTCGTAATTTGGCAAGTATGTACTCGTATTTCGTTCTTCAGTTTGTCTTCTCATGTAAACTACTTTTTTTTTGCATTTTCGCTCGGACATCATAATTATTACCACTGTTATCAACATTTTTTGCTTAAATCTTCAATGGCTCCTTTTGAGGACTCCAAAACAAATTAAATCCACAAACAATTTTGTAGTTCACTGTCGATGATTTAAGCGCTGAAAAAATAATATTAATCATAATACGAACGGCCAGTTTGCCTATGGGACGAAGTACTGTACAAAGTACTGTTCCCATTGTGGTCCAAATCATGTCTCTCAATGTCTTTAAGTACCACATTTATTCCTTCAAAAATAAATTTTTAAACATTATAATGAACGATGCTCCAAAGTCTATAATCTTTAATTTTGTGATATAATTTCACCTTTTAAATATGATCCAAAGTGTATAAGTTTATATACGAGTATGAAGAAACAAGAAGCTCCCAATAACTGCCCGTCTTACTAAGCAAATATAGATCTAAAAACATGTACTTAATACAAATAATTTTCAATATTTAACCGAAACCAACTAATTTAGCTAACCAATAGAAAAATTCCAATCAAGCGAAGAAGATGCATGAACCGCTGGATTTTTTCAAAAAATATTTGAATTGCCGCACAATAAAAGAAGCCAAATAATGACTTACCGAAATCCTCTGGTTAGTAATTATAGATAGGAGATCAATTAATTTAGATAATTTGTATGGGATATTATACAATATTATATTATACAGGGTGGCGCAATAGAACGTGCATATTTAAAAAATAGATTAAAAAATAAATACAAAAGGTATGGTTAAAATAAATCTAAGGCATTGTAGAGTAATAAATGGAGTTTATTTTTCTAAAAATAACATCATTTAAATAGTGATCCTCTCTACGACGGCACTCCTCTAACCGCAAACGAAAATTATTGAAAACTTTCTTCAGTTTGAGATATCCCCACAAAAAAAGTCAAGAGGCGTCAAGTCTGGACTACGTGGGGGCCATGGGATATCACCTCTTTTCGAAATCAGTCTGCCAGGGAACATCTGATTCACCACCGCCATGGAGTCATTTGATGTGTGACAGGTAGCTCCATCTTGTTGGAACCAAGTTCTGGAATTCACTATTCTTGAACTTTCAATTTCTGGAGCCAAAAATCCGTCCAACATCTCAACATAGCGTTCCGTATTAACCGTGACGTTTTGGCCCCACGCATTTTCGAAGAAAAAAGAACCAATTATTCCTCTGCCAGAGATTGCTGCCCATACTGTCACTTTAGGACAATGCAATGGTTTCTGGTGTTTGATTTTGGGATTTTCACTGTTCCAGTAATGACAATTTTGATGGCTTACGAACCCATTCATAAGGAAATGAGCCTCGTCAGAGAAAAGGATATTGTCAAAATTGGAAAATCGCTTAAGCATTTCATTAGCAAATGCGAGCCTTGCTATGAAGTCAAACTCTTTCAGTTCTTGTGTTAATTGCAGCTTATATGGATGCAGTTTAAGATCCAATGTTAAAATTCATTGCAAACTTCGTCGCGATAATTGTAAGACAGACGATCTCTTGCGA
>JAHXMU010000112.1:483687-552119 GCA_019455685.1 Philornis downsi | reverse complement strand
GGGCTGGGATAACGTCAACCGGTATTATTGGACCATACTTTTTTGAGAACGAAAGAGGGCATGCGATGACGGTTAGAGCGAACAGCTTTACAAGAACTTCAAGGCAATACCTCGAGTATGTGGTTTCAACAGGATTGGGCCACATGTCATACGGCTAGGGTATCCACAGATCTGCTGAAAAATGTTTTTCCTGGAAAACTCATTTCGAAAAGGGGGGATATTGAATGGCCCCCACGTAGCCCCAATCTCTCTCCATGTGATTATTTTCTATGGGGCTACCTCAAATCGGTAGTCTACGAGAATAATTCGATCAATTTAGAGCAGTTGAAGAGGAACATTATTCAGGAAAGTAACAAAATACCGAGAACAACTTTTCAACGAGTTTTCAAAATTTGCGACTTTGGTTCCAAGAGTGTCAAGCAGCCGAGGGAAGCCATTTGGATAACATTATTTTTAAGTCTTAAAAATTCCCATGCTTCTACTTTTTAAAAATACAAATATATTTTTTTTATGTTTCGTAGTTTTTTTTTTTTTTTAATTGAATATTTAAACCGCCAACACCCTTATGGTCCACCCTGTACTTGTATTAAAGCAAAGTTGCATTGGGTGAACGTATATGTAAGTCAGTTCACTTGAGTGAAATTTCTATACCAGTTTCTGTTATATATCGATTGGTCGCAGTAAATAGCAAGGATGCCAATTCATGGTTATTTTTAGTTTTTTAGTAGTTGATCTTTGAATAAGAACTATTTTGTGATATTCAACTCGACATTCATTTCAAATAAATTACATGACAATTAAAAAAGCATACAAATGCAAACAATTCCAAATCCTAAATAATGCTGTAACCAACAAATATAGTATTTACTACTTTTATCTCATCTACAATAAATTATCATACAGAAATACGTTGCTTTGTATTTACGAATACAAATGTTCCAGATTTTATAGCATACCTATGTTTGGTTGCAGACTCGTTAAGCTTCTTTCAGGAAGTTGATTGTACACATGAATATTTCTCCTTAAGATCCTGCTCGACCATAAAGCAGTGGCAGCATAAGAAGTTTGCGATCCAGTAAGTAAGTGAATGAATGCCACCGATACTTCAACTCAACACAGACCATAAAAAGTAAAGCACATTTCAAATAAATGGTTCTATTATAAATGTAAATGACGGTTTGAAAGAGTTGGTGCTGTTAAAATACAAACAGGAGGAAAAAAAAGACTTGATAACACTGCATATAAAATGCAAATGCTATTTTGGATGGTTGTGATTTCTTTAAATAATCAAATACATAATAAAACAAAAGTTGTGAAGAATAAAGGAAACTGAAAAAAACTTTAAAAGTATTAGTACTATTTATGTTCACATTTTGGACTATTCAAAAGAAAAATATATTTAAGATGAGCTCGTACAGACATATCGCAGCAGAAAACGTAAATTCATTTTCAATACGAGTATATAATAGTTTCTGCAAGTTTTTTTTAGATAGTATATAATCAAGAATATTAAAAACAGAAGCTTTATATTTCTCTTATATTATAAATCAAATTCATATATTTAGCATTACAACATGTGTATCCCATGTGAATGCCATACATAGGCGGGAAATTTTTGAAAACGAATTATCTTGAATTGTCTTAAATGTTTTGAAAAGTACTTGTTCAAAACTGTAGAAAGACTTGTTAGAAGTGAAATATTCGATGGCTCCTGTTAAAATTTTAACTTTAACTTTATTAACATTAATGAATATATTCCTGCACAATGCACACTGTAGTAATTCACAAATCTTGCTAGAAAAAATTAAAAAAAAATGTCTGGAAACATTTCTTCTAATCATCTAATGAGCGCCTTAACACAATAGGTAACTGTAATTCAGTTTTTGTTTGCTTATTTTTAGCTCTGATTAGGAAATATTGAGCTTTAAAATCAGTTGTTGTCAACAGGTGCATTCAGATTTCAAAAACTTTGACTTTGTTCTATGATTAACAAGTCTACAGTGATTTTATTGTCATAATTCTTTTATTACTATTAAGCTTTATTTCAAGAAAATATATTACAACTTTCATTAAAATATTTCCATTGTAAGTGTTAAAAAAAATGTTTTTTTGTGAGAAATTCAGAAAGTGCAAAAAATAAAATATTTCCTTTTTTCAAATATAGTTAAAGCTATGTATTCCGGATAGTTCCGGTGTAAATCTATATTTTGGTTAATCTTTCAAGTATTCTCTTTAAGGTAAATCAAAAACATCTTGCACATTTTTGCGACTGCCATACATTTTTTTCACTTTTCCAGAGCATGTATTTAAGAAATCAATCTTTTATCTTAAAAATATATTTTTTTGTTGACAGTATGAACTAATTACTTTTTACGTCATTTTACTAAAAAAAAAACTTTTTTCTAAAAAATAGTTGATTTTTTACAATCATTTATAAATTTGAACTCATTTTTTGTTTAATACATAAGTGAGAAGTGAACCCTACGCAATTTATTAGTTTTGTCCAGTTAGGTTAGTGATCTACCACACTGTGCGATGGCTCGAGCTGGAGCATTAAGAGTTCTGGTTATCTTAGTTCACAAATTTTTTATGAAAAACTTTACATACATACTGTAAATATATTGTTAGTATTTCTGTCATGAAAGTAGTATTTTTTTGTAAAATATATCAAGACGCCATAATAATTATGCGAATACAGGGTGTAACAAAACAATGTTTATATTTGTTTAGTTTGCTGCGTGACCTCTGCAAATCCGAGCAGTTCGGAGGTATATAAATCGGTAGGCTGGACTTCAGGAATTTAGTTCCTGTGGGCGATTTGTCACTGTGCGTGCAAAATGTTTAAAAAAGCAGTGATTCGGTGAAGACATAGAATATTCTTATATTCATAATATTTATAGAATATAGAATATTCGAAGTTTTTACCACTAAAAAAATTGCTTGTAGCGACAGGTACTGTACTGGGAAAAAACAAACTCAGGGCAGCCAAAGTCATGAGCAGCTGTAGAAAACGAGGAGAGTGTTAATCAGCCTATCTATGCCGATCCGAATCTTTTAATACGGAAATGCGCAAGTGCTTTCATTACGCATAAATCATTATTACCCCACAAAGCCTCACACTTACATAACTCAATTGATGCAAGAATTAAAGCCCCAAATGCCAATCTCAGTCTGGACATCGTAGAGGAGGCAACTGAATGCTTTTAAACGTTAACCAGTATCTTGTTTTCGGATGAATCACATCTTCATCTTAATGGACATATAAATAAGCAGAAGTGCTAATACTGGAACGCAACGAAACTGATTGCAATCATCGGAAACATCTTCATTCACTTAAAGTGAGCATGTGGATTGTGATCTCGTCGCGAGAAATTATTGGCACTTATTTTGTTAAAGATGAAAGGCGGCGTAAAGTTACAGTAAATTCAAAGCATTATCTGAAGATATTAGACAAGTGAATGCTATCAAAATTGCAGAACTTTCCCGGATATAATCAAACAATATGGTTCTTGCAAACTAGATAAATTGCACACACGTCCGATAATCTCCCCTATGTTGCGATAATCGCTGCTGCCTATAATTAAAAAAATTGATGTTCCCAAGTTCTTCCATACATTATTATTCCATTGTAGTATTGAATTATTATTATATATTTATTATGTAAAACTAATTACATAACATATTTATTCCATTAATTTAATAGTTATTTGCATACATAATTTACACTACAAAATTCAATGGAGCTTGATCAGGTGTTGGAGATACGAATATAAATAAAAGTCACTTAATTTCTTTACTACTTAAGTGATGGCACGCACATGTATGAAATTTCTGTATTATATTGATTTTTAATGACATAATACAGTTTATGTTTGCAGTAACATAATTAATACTATTGAAACAAATACTAAACGAAACCATTTATATCACAAACCAGATTGGGACTATTAAGCACCTTCTACTACATTTCGTTGAAAAGTAAACCAAGTGTTTAATGTGCTATCCACAGATTTAAGTATATTATAAAAAAAAACTATTTGTTCAAATTATCCTAAATAAATTAATATGCTTCTGTTAGAAAAAAATAATGAACTTTCTCTTTCCATACAAACTCTATACGCTCCTTTATATTATAAAGCATTGATTTATATATCATTCCATGTTATTCTTTATTTAAATAATTTTTTTAGTTTGGAGCCGGAAATATTGACTCATATTCTAGTATGTGAAACCAAATACTACAAATAATTTAGTAACGACAACTTAAGGTCAGATTAGTTTGCTGGTAGCATTAAATCCTTAGGTATGCTTTGGCAAGTACAGTAATATCGCTTAACAGGAGAGCAATAATTAAGTTTATATGAGCTATATGCAAAAAAAATTAAATATAATAAATCTGGAATTGAATTGAATTCCATTATACTTCTTATTATCGTCCTTCAATACTATCCTTATTTATTGCATTCTAATTTATAACATCCGTCTTCGTTTTACACTTCTTTTGTGTGTATTAAAAAAAAACTAATTTAAAATTGATACGAATTCATACCACAATCTATCGTTCAAAAGATTATATATTTGATGAACAAATTGTGAAATAAAAAATTATGTAATAAATTGACGTTACTGCCATTAAAAATGTTCCGCTCAGCAACAGGTATTTCCTATAGGATACGACTTACATTGCCGGAAAAAGGAAACATTACATTTCATATTATGCTCATAGAATTAATGGGAAGTGGTGAATTACAGACGTCTTGTTATAGATTTTGTTTGACACATAAATATATGGGAGTTGGAGAGTGGGGCAATTAGTTTATTTTTAATTACTGAGAATGTTTGTGATGTGAGTTGCCTTTTAGTAACGAAGTCGTACTACAAGACAGCATTTGTACATTGTGATCACTGATTCGAGTAGGTGATATTCTAAATTTTTTCCAGCAGGAAATAAGTTTTGTCTTACTCTCACCTATTAAAATATATAACAGATACTACTTTCGGGATGCAAAAGCATCTTAAATCTAAAAACCAGTGCAGAAATTTAAGTGAGATGAAATATCCCCAAATTATATCGTTTTAAGATAATTCAACTAGTTTGTTGTGTAGGATTTAAAGATGCTGAAAGACTTTTTCTAGAACTTTACCGAAAGATTGTTTCCTTCAACTCAATGTCTATTTAAAACAAGATGACGTAGCTTGTCTCATAGAGAGGTCAGTTGTAGCAGGATTGTAGATATAATTCCATAATTAATTAATTTAAAGAAATTTCATATCCGTTGGTCTATGAGATCTTTTGTTCTTACCGCACCTAAGTTATTATATCATGACGTCTACAAAACAAAATCAACAAATTGGGATGGTTGACATCAATGCAATCAAACAGTATTTGGAACTGTTCCCACTGCTGTACTCCTCCCAGTAGCAGTGAATATTGATGTCGCACGTGAACCACCGGCCACATAAGTGGTTTATTATTTTATTTAATGAAAAAACCATTAATAAGGCTTAATAAATATGTAATCTTTCTCAACGAATAAAAAAAGATATTTTAAATGGATTCATAAAAGTAATTTCAGTTTCTTAATGTAACAACATTCATCAGCCACCGATCCAAATACGCTATACAAACCTTTAATAAATTGGCCAGTTTAGATTATGTGCCAGTGTTTCAGAGACTAAAGGAGCTAATCAATCGCATGACTTCATCTTCAGGAAGCACAATTTGAGCCATATTTATTAGTTCCAATATATAGTGATTTCTATGGATGTTTAAAGAAATATATCACATTTAAGGTAGTACCATTTTTGGAATAGAGGATATCAAAAGAGGTGGAAAAAATGTTAATGCAAGATTAGGTTAGGCCGGTGCAGCATTTTGCAATTAATGCTGCCAAATCATCTACGACAATTTCCAATGTCGGTTTGAGTAGAATTAAGTGAGTTGTCGACTCCGCTCAAATACTGATAGGCGGTAATATTGGGGTTCGGCCTCCCCTAATTATAAGCATGATAGTCGAGGGTTCTGGCGATTGTGATGCAGTCCGTTAGTGCCGCTACTTAGTTCATTTAAATCAAAAATTGTTATCAAGTATGTTATTGCTCCTTAAATGATTGTATCCACAATCCATTCAACCAGCCAGTTTCACATAAAGTGATATTTCACTAGCGTTACGACATAATAAAAAGAATTCTGTCTAATAATATTAGATAGTGATATACAGGGTGGCGCAATAGAACGTGCATATTTAAAAAATAGATTAAAAAATAAATACAAAAGGTATGGTTGAAATAAATCTAAGGCATTGTAGAGTAATAAATGGAGTTTATTTTTTAAAAATAACATCATCTAAATGGTGACCCTCTCTTCGACGGCACTCCTCTAACAGCAAACGAAAATTATTAAAAACTTTCTTCAGTGATACTGGTGTAATGGCTGCCATTTAACCACGGATATTCTCCTTGAGCTGAACGATGTTTCTTGGATTATTTCTGTAGACTTTGTGTTTGAGGTATCCCCACAAAAAAAAGTCACAAGTCTGGACTACGTGGGGGCCATGGGATATCACCTCTTTTCGAAATCAGTCTGCCAGGGAACATCTGCTTCACCACCGCCATGGAGTCATTTGATGTGTGACAGGTAGCTCCATCTTGTTGGAACCAAGTTCTGGGATTCACTATTCTTGAACTTTCAATTTCTGGAGCCAAAAATCCGTCCAACATCTCAACATAGCATTCCGTATTAACCGTGACGTTTTGGCCCCGCGCATTTTCGAAGAAAAAAGGACCAATTATTCCTCTGCTAGAGATTGCTGCCCATACTGTCACTTTAGGACTATGCAATGGTTTCTGGTGTTTGATTTTGGGATTGTCACTGTTCCAGTAACGACAATTTTGATGGTTTACGAACCCATTCATAAGGAAATGAGCCTCGTCAAAGAAAAGGATATTGTCAAAATTGGAAAATCGATTAATTCTAAGACAGACGATCTCTTGCGAGTCGACATTTGTGGATTTCCTCGTACTGACTCCATAACTCTCTCAACATTGTCTTCGATCCTAGATGTTCTTGGGCGACCATTTGCTTGTGGTTTAAATGTTGAACCGGTCTCTTCAAAACACTTTACCCATATTTTAAATAAATTAGCACTCGGAGCTTCACTAATTCGCCGTAGTCCATATTCAGCACAATATAGTCGCCTAGTAGCAATATATGAACGAGAGTTCTCGTAAAATGCGCGCACGCAAAATGCGCGACGCTTCCCGTCGAAGTGATTTGATTTGCCATATCGTCAATTTGTACGTGAGATACTAAAATAAGCTGGCTATCACACCTATTTTGAAATACAGTTTAGGACTGAAGGAAGTTTTGCTAGAGGCGATTTTTTATTCAGATCTTAAGAGTTTATTCGGCTACGACTCAAGTGCCATAAAATTTCTGAAAATTTTTTCTTCTGAATGTACTTACGGTCTAAAATATCTCCTTCAATGCGCTATATTTTTTCTTATATTAAATTATATACTACCCTTTTCCTATGCTGATCTACTGCACATCAAAATTTACGTTTGTTTGCAAATTATTTGTTAGGTATGAGTTCTGAAAAGATAGCCTATATTAGTGATGAATATTTCAATATATTTTGTCAAATATTTTATGAGATCTGTGCGATAATCAGTTGTAAATAAAAATTTAAGAAAATGTAAAAAATTTAAAAATTTGTTGTGACTTTCATTCACTGCTTATAATATTTATTCTGATAAACTTCAATTCGAAACACCAACAGCCCATTTAAAGGAATGAATATCCCATTAATGAAAAATATAAAAAAGATAATTACAAGCGGCCAGTATGTGGAAGCACACATATGTATATATGTATACGTATACCAATAATCCCTATTTAATTGTTAATGCCTTATGAACAGTGGGTGCAGAAAAGTACATAAAAATTTTGATAAAATAAGTACTTCAAAAAAAGAAAAAAAATCGTTGCGCAAGGCAGAGATACCGAAAAGTTAGTGTTTAAGTAGAGAAACGTCAAACTACCAAACCTTCCATTCATTTGGAAAGTTAAATATGCGTATAATAATTAACGTTAGTTCAATAAAAGTCGTGATTAGTGTGACAACATTTAGAAATGCCAACAAGCTGCTAATAAGGATACTTAATGAATAGGAAACTTTTTGTTTTCCCTAACAATGAAATGTGCTCATACGTCGTTGTGCCGCGTAATCACATTCGAAAACATACACTGAGGCACCTTTACACATGTGTACAGGGTTGCCCATATTCGACGGACCCATCTGGCAACGCCATAACTTTTGACAGAGATGTCAGATCGCTTAATGACATACCGCGTTTGAAGCGTCAGTCCAAGCAGATTTTTACCATGGAACAATACACGCCACGCGAGCGCTCTGAAATAGTTGAAATTTACATTCAACAGAAGAAGTCAATTGTGAAAACTCAACGTGCTTTTAAAATATTAAAAAATGTGAGAAGTGCGCCTTCTAAGAACACCATTAAGCGTTTATACGAAAAATTTTCGACTGGTGAGGCTCTTTCTAATCCGAAGAGGCCAAATAAAAGTCGACCAAAGCGATCGGCCGAGAATATCGCTGCCGTACGAGCCAGTGTTGAGAGGTCCCCAAGAACATCCCAAAAACGCCGTTTTCAGCAGTTGGGCATGGCTCGGTCCACTTTACAACGGATTATTCGCGTTGATTTGCATTTGTTCCCGTACAAAATTCAATTGACGCAAAGATTGTTGCCTGCGGACAAGCCTCGTCGATTGGAATGGGCCCAACGAGTCATCGAAATGGCCGATGATGACGAGCAATTTTGGAACAAAATTATCATGTCCGATGAAGCCCATTTCACATTGAATGGGACCGTAAATAAGCAAAATTGCCGCATTTACGCCACTGAAAATCCTCAGGAGATTCAAGAATTGCCTCTTCATGACGAAAAAGTCACAGTTTGGAGCGGCGTTAGTGCGAAAACGTTCATTGGGCCGTTTTTCTTCCAAAACGAAAATGGCCATGCTGTTACCATCAACCAGGAGCGTTATCGCGACATGATGACCAATTTTGTGATGCCAATTATTCGTCGAAAGCGTATGAGGCAGTTCTGGTTTCAACAAGACGGCGCTCCACCGCACACAAGTCGCATAACAATCGATTTTCTGAAGAATTTGTTTCCGGGCCGTTTGATGTCGAAAAGTGGTGATTTGGACTGGCCACCGCGTTCGCCCGATTTGACGCCCGCTGACTTCTTCTTGTGGGGACATTTGAAGTCAAAGGTTTACGTTAACAAGCCAAGGACCGTAGAAGAGCTCAAGGACAACATTCGTGAAGAAATAGCCGCTATTCCGGCCGAAATGTTGGCGGAAACGATGGAAAATGCTGCAAAAAGGGCACAATACGCCATCAACGCCAGAGGCGGCCATTTGAGAGATATCATATTCAAAAATTGATGTAAACAAATCTACTTGGAACAAATTAAATGAATAAGATTGCCAACCGCCAAATTTTTATTTTTTTCTTTGATTTTTTTTTTTAAAAACATGGGTCCGTCGAATATGGGCAACCCTGTATTTGTGTGTGTAAAATAAAAATTATAAACATAATTCCATACAAGTGTCATTGTAACAAATGAGAGAAAATCGAAAATTAACAATTTCGAACGGAAATATGAAAAAAGAAAATCATCGCTGAAACGCCTGAATTAATGTGAAAACGGATGAATAAATGCATAAATTAATAAATGAATATAAGCATACATATGATTACAATTTAATGAATCAATGTATGGGAACAAAAAACCACACATTTGCATCAACTGCTGCAAATATAACATTTAATGTGACTAAGACAAAAAGGACACTGTGACGCGAAGACTCATTTGCTCAAGAGCACGTCTTTTTGTCTACTTGACAGTTTGACCAATGTGATGATTGTATTTTCAGAAAAAAAAAAACCGGAGATATTTTCAAATAAGTGTTGCTATACTATTGTGAATTAATGAGAATCACACAGTGTAGCAGGCAATATTGCATACATATTAACAAAGGTAACTCTAGCAACTGTGACGTTAGCACAACGACATAATTGTCGCATATTATTAAGTGTATAAAATTAAAAAATGCATAAGCTAATGAATTAATTTTTTTATAGTAACAAGTTTAAATTAGTTATACTTGTAACGTAATTCCAAAACAATTTCATGTTCTCTGCCAAATACCACTTTTACAATTATCCCAGATTGAAACCTTTTCGCTTGAGTTCTTTCATAATGGAACTCTGCTAATTTAGTATCCGAAGGGGAAATTCTGAAAATCGCGGTTAAACTGCTTTAATTAGATTTTAGCAAAAGTAATTCTGGATTCATAAAAATTGAATATTTAAACGAAAACCCAGTTTTTGAAAAAAAAATCGAGTAAAAGATCAACTTATTTTTAGCTACAACTATGTATTGTGTTTTCTGTAATAACGAGCAGAATGTGGTCTCTTTTGTCGCAAATTATACTATAAAATAAATTGATTTCTAAAATCAATGGTATACTGAATTTGTATATTTAATAGGACCATGCTGCAAAGTATAAACTGTTCTATGTCCAAGAAATACATTTCTCCTGGCTGATTTTTCTATGTTTTACAGCTGAAGAGTTGACTCTCAAAAAATGGAAAACAATTCTAAAATGTAAAATATTGCATAAGAACTTCAAGTGTTAAAATTTAATTAAATGCTAAAATTGAACAAAATAAGTTAAGTGTGAGATAAATCTATTAATAATATTATAGAATATGACTTCCGGCTGAATTTAAGCATTGACACAAATTATGTTGGCTTTAAGATAATTTGTAGTTCATCGGCATAGCACTGTGACTTTAGGGAACTCTACAAAAAAAACGTCTAATGGGTATAAATCCTGCGTTACCTATGGATTAACTTTTGCATGTAATTCACGTCCATATCATTCAATATTTGCTTAATGCATCAGTATTTTCGAAGAAGTAAGAATGTATTGAGGATCATCAATATTCCAAATATCACAGTAATAAGATAATAAAATGTTACTAACTGAACGTTTGTTTGACGCTGTAGCTATCTTGATGATTTGTCTTGGTTGTCTAATATTAAAAAATTACGAAATTTGACAAAACACGGAACATTATAACTAATATAAACTGTGGAAAACCTATGTGTACCTACTAGAAATCCCTTTAGAAGGACTGACAAATAATATGTTTCATTCAATGAAATGTTATCCACTGTAATGCAATAGATATGTGTATATGTGTATATAATTAATGTGAAAATATGAATTTAATTATTTCAATTAACCTCCATTTCCATGCCAAGTACCATACTTAACCCTACGGTCCATACCCACCTGGACGAACGGGAGTCCATAACCAGGGTACCCGGGTACCCTAGTGAAGCTTTTTCGTTTATATTCAAATAAAATAATATGTATTTGCACAGATTATTAGAAACGCTTAGTTTTTACATCTCAACAGTACAAATTTCATGTTTGTAAGATAAAATTGGTTTCTATAGGAATTTTCTACCTAAAAGGCGAGAGAGACGCGAGAACAAGAAACGAGAGGCAGCGCACAGACAAAGCTGCTCCAATACGAGATATTTGGATAATGTTGAACGCCAATCTCGCGAGATATTATGTGCCTACAGAAAATTTAACAATCGACGAACAATTGTATCCGTACCGCGGCAGAACAAAATTTACCCAGTATATTCCATCGAAGTCTGCAAAATACGGGATCAAGGTATGGTGGATATGCGATGCTAAAAATTCATATCCTCTTCATGGCCAAATATATACTGGCAAACAAGACAGTGGTCGCGAAATCGGTGTAGGCGAAAGAATAGTCAGAGATTTGGTTGGGCCATACCACAATAGCGGACGTAAATATCACCATGGATAATTTTTTTACGACGCTGCCACTGGCAAAGCAGCTGATATCCGTCAAACTTAGCATTGTTGGAACACTGCGGCGAAACAAGGCCTACCTATATATACCAACAGAAATGAAAGACGATAAGAGTTGGACCGTTGGCACAAGCAAATTTGGTTTCTAAGAGAAAGTGACTATGGTTTCATACAAACAGAGGAAAACAAATTCCGCAATATTGTTGTCGACTATGCATGATGATGCAACTGTAGAAGAAAACGGCAAACCAGAAATAATCAATTTTTATAACATAACGAAAGGTGGTGCGGATGTTATGGACCAGACGCTTCGGGAGTATACCACAAAAGGTGGCCTTTGTCGTTTTTGTGCAATATGCTCGATGTTAGTGCTTTCGCGGCATACACTATATTTTATGATAATAACAGAACTGTTCCATATCAAACAACACGGAGAAAACGCTTTTTGCGTAAACTTGCTGGAGATTTGTGTGCGCCAATAATAGAAGAAAGAGTAGCCAATAGCCAAGTAACGCGCCATTTTTCCACCAAATCAGCAACTGAGAGCTTTTTAGGAAGACCAGTGGAGACGGTAACCTATACCGAGCAATCATCTACTTCTACGGCTTCTTCTACTGATGGCAGGAAGCCAATAACAGGATGCTGCTATTTGTGCGCTTCTTTGCCAGACAACAGGAGAAGAAAGACGAGAAAAGTCTGCAACGTTTGCAAGAAACCAGTTTGCGATCAACATACTCAAACAATATCAAAATGTTTTCCATGTTTCAACAATGACTCAACATAAGACATCAAACATTAGAAATAGGTTAAAATGGATAAAATAAAAATAATTTCACTAAAAAAACAATTACAGTTCATTTTTTACACATCAATAAACATTTTGAAACAAAATACAAATCAAACAAACGTTTTTTGAAATATAATTTGTAATTTGCACTAAGGTACCCCGATACCCTGGTCCTGGACCCCTGTATGCAAAAATATTAAACTCATTTTTTAGTTAATATATTTAACCAAATTTGATAAACTTTTTTCTAGTCTCTAAGTTTTGCCGAAATCTCTGATGATCCGGAGTTTCATGTTGATATCTTCAATAATAAAGGAACAGCAGCACTTGAAAGTTCAAAAAAGTACTCGGGTACCCGGTTATGGACCGTAGGGTTAAGCTAACTATTTAGAAAACTTTTGATCTATTAAACATTAATATTTCATTATTATCGATTAGCTAAAAGTACTACCTAGTTATAAATCGATTTACACATGTTGCATGTTGAAAAGTTATCATTCAACATCCTAAAATAAACATAGCTCAATTAGTAACACACAGGTGGCTGCTCTTTGTCTCACAAATGTAGAAATGTGCAAAATTTGAATTCAATTACAAAATAAATTGTCGAAACTAGTGTGCATGTGATCTTTATTAATGGATTTAAATTTATAGCCATAATTTGGGGTTTTTTTTTTAAGTTGCTCTTTTAGCTGTCAATTACATACTAAATATAATACTGTGCTAAATATCACAATGTTTTTCTTTGTAAGATAACTCCTACATTTATTTATATGCATTCATATGCTATACTTTTATCTAAATAATATGTATTATGCAGGGCATAGCACAATATATATATACCTATATATATATATATATATTGCTATTTATGCACAAACAAAACAAAACAATATTCATAATGTATATATGTTTACATACATTTAAACATACGTGAATAATTCGACTGCATATATAATCACGGACTGTTAGTTATAATTCTTTCCCTCTAATTAGAATCCATATTTAATGGCGATGTGAAAACAAATTGTTGAAAACTATAATGCTACGGGAGGGTTATCGGACGATGGTGATGGCAGCGGTGGTGGTGGCCAGACCTATTATATTGATAGCGTGTGGTCTGCTTTAATAGACATAGAAATTAAACAATTGAGGTCTACAGCGGATAAAATATGCATATATGATGGCAACTGTGAGATTATATAGGATACTTGGTAATTGGAACGTATATAATATATGTGAGTACATTTATGTTATATGAAATAAATAACATATTTGAAAAGTATTATACGAAACATAATTTATGTTTAATTTTTCAAAAATAAAGTATTTGAATATAGCTTAAATATCACGATTTTGATAGGGTGTATTCAAGCATAACTGATAGCGCAATATGATGCGAAAGTGCTTAAATTAAATTCTAAACCTGAGGGCCATAAATGCAAATACATTTTTATTTCTCATGAAAATTGGAAATACTTGAATTCCTTATTTGTCGGCTACCACCGTATGCTGTCTTTAGTTAACGAATAATTAATAAATTTATTAGAAAAATTTTACAATTTTCATCCTTATTTTTTTAATAATCACGCTCTTTTACGAATAAAAAAGATCGAATCTGTTAATTACAAAATGTACATATGCTGCTTTTGTCTAGGGATGAATAAGCTATGCAAATTTTGATAATCATCGATAAATGTAAAATGTGTTTGTTATGATGTTGTTGTTCTGGATGTTGTTGTTTTTGGCACCAATTGTTGCATTTTTACCAGATCTGATAAAATAATGATATATTTTCTACAGGTACTAAAAGCTGTTTTTGTAGACTCTTAAGAATGAATGCTTAGTTATTTTTTTAAAATAGATTAAAATCTTCATTCTAGAAATCATTTTTATTTTAGAAAAGCACCTTGATATTCGTACATTATTTAAAAAAATAAATATTTTATTGGCTTGTGATTTAACGGTATATTTATCATTTATTTTTTTTAATAAATTCAATTCAGTATAGCAAAATTATTGTAAAATGAAATTAACTGGCATACACATTTTAAACCAGCCTTAAATTGTAAGAATTGTAGATTGTTAAAAAGAATTGCCGTATATGTTTATACAATAGCCTTGTTAATGCTCATGTTTTCAAAGGCAGGTTAGTCCTTTTAGGGGACATTATTTTCCTACTAGAAAAATTCTTACTCCAGGGACATTTGTAGTTCATAACAGCTCCCACGATGTAGCCAATACATGTCGCGCTCGTCTCATGTGAAATACATCGACAATGTCCATTTCCTCAGTACAAATTCGTATGTTATGCATTGGTCAACAACTGCGGCCACAAATATGCCAATTACTTCTAAAAAACTAATAATGGTCTGTAGACAACAATATAATTGTCTCGTGGAATACTGTAGTACTGCGTAAAAGTTCAAATGGACTTTTTTTTATACACCTTTATTATATACTCCGAAAAAATTGATATATCAAATCTCATCGTTATGAACCTTTTGGCCTGGGAATTTATGACAAATCAAGCTATTGATCGTAGCATTGTTGTATGGTCATGGCCATGATTAAATTTCAAATGGTAATGAGCCAACCATTTGACATTTAAACAAGGAAAGTGTAGGCACGACTTATGGCCTTAACCATATGACAATATTGTGAGCATTAATTTCGAGATCAGATGATATCACAATTCAGGATTTCTTTTTTTTTCTGAGGCAACGTAAAGTTCAAAGTCTACAGGTGTACTGTTTCAACAACGACTAAAGACCATCGATGCTATAGTCGATAAGTATTGACTTTTCCTCCTGTTAATGAAAGAAAGGAAAGCAAATATGAAGTTTTTAGTTTCCAATCAA
The DNA here is from genome assembly GCA_019455685.1 of Philornis downsi. Classification (NCBI taxonomy): domain Eukaryota; kingdom Metazoa; phylum Arthropoda; class Insecta; order Diptera; family Muscidae; genus Philornis; species Philornis downsi. The sequence goes on along the minus strand of JAHXMU010000112.1, from coordinate 536,521 downwards.
AAAAATCAAAAGATATTGTATGAATTACATAAGTCAGTTTTTCATTACGAAAAATGTCAGTCAAAAATATGTAAAAAATCAGAAGGCATAGAGCTACTGGCAGCCAAATAGGATTTAGGTTTACACCATGTAAGCACTTCCATGTTTAAACCAACGTTTTAAAAAAAGAACAAAATATATGTGATATAATATTTTGCCTATTTCATGATTTTTCACCTAATTTACGAGATGTATTTGAAATTAAATGCTTTTAGAAATATTTTTGGAAATTTTTTCTGACACTATTATTTCCTGTTTTTTATACGTATTGACTAATGCTCCTAGAAATCACAAAAAAAAATTAAGTTTTTCACAGAGTGTTCTTGTTAGATCGAGTACACATTTATGAATTGAAAATGTTTCTTATGTATTTGGTTGGTTTAACAGTCAATTGAGTAACCACTCATAAGTGTGACGCGTTTCGGATTCCGTGACAAGTTCATCTTCAGATCCCCAAACAAATACTTAAAATACATTCTCAATTTGGAAATGTTTACTCGACCCAAAAGCTAGTTTTTGGTGTACGTTTTTCTGCACACTATCAAGAAAATTATGTTATTTTGGTAACTGAACTCTCTACTTCCGAAATATTTGATTCTTTTTATAATTCACACAAACAAAATTCAAGAAAATAGTAGTACTGTAATCTGTTGCATTTATTGCAAAAATTCTGTTGGTAAATCACTACATTGTGGTGTCGATTCACTCATTGGTTATATTCGAAGAAAATTGACATCGAATATTTGCGTGAAAAGCTTTAGTACTTAGTAAGATGTATAAAGTTAAATATTTACTTGACGGTGTAAAATCCACGTAGATGCAACACCGCCACCCTGTTATATCTAGTTAACGACTGTAGAGACTACGTTACTAGTTGCCTTTAACCTTACAATCAAAGATTTAAGCTCCGCCATACATGCAAAAATATTTTGAAATTATACAGCATTATGGGAAATCCAAATTTGTTTTTTCTGAATCCCAACTAGAAGCCCATTTCCACAATATACGGTCAGAAGTCTTATTGTTCCACTAGTATTTTTTTTTTTTTTTTATCAAATATCCAGTTAAGTTTTACACTGATACCAAATCTTCTTTTAATATATTTAGCTTTCTTATCAGTCTGTTTATCGAACTCCACAATGACTGTAGTCCAATCGTCTGCAACATGTTGTCGTAAGCCTGCAATGTCATGAATGCGAATTATACAAATTGGCGCTTCCCTAAACGTTTTCCCATCCCGTAACCCATAAATCATTGATAACTATGCAGTGTTGGTAATTTGTGAAATGACAGTAATCGACTGGTGAACACGCAATACAATTTGAATAACCCAGACAATGGGGGGGAACAGATACTATGTTTATATTACGTAGGCTGGAATTTCCATGCGTACACAATTATTCTAAATTGGTATTCCGTCCTTAGTATTTGAAATGGGGGTTCATGATCTGTCGAACGTCCCTTTTACTTAACAACATGTGTACAGGATTGGAACATGTGACAATTTGTGGGAGTTCAATTATATTAAAGAGCTGTGAACTGTTTCGTTGTACTATTCGCCTATTATCATTGAGTATGTTGTGAATGATAACACATTGGAAGTATTATATTAAATATTGTAATCTATATATATAAAACGTAGTCATGTTAGTTCAAGAAGCGCTATGTTTTTGGATTTGTCTTCATCGAGAATAGGATAATATGTATTAAAATATTATATTCACCAATAAAAAAAAATAACAATACAAAATAAGTGAGTCTCACAGAGATAAGGTCACAGTAGAAGTTAAATTTCTTTATTACTTTTATGTGTAATCCAGAATGGATCGAAATTATTCAAATGCTGCACCAACATGTTGCGGGTCAAGATACACTAGCCTCATTAACGATAGACCGACATAGCCGCTCCCCGTAAAGACAGCTGGCGTTAGGCATCAGTGTTGTGTGGATTTGCCACCACAAAAACTGAACACACATGGCTGGGGTTCCCAGGATCCCCGTCCGGTGAAGTTCATGGGTGGGGAGCTCCATAGTAGTCAGCCAGCCCAACGTTACCGTCCAGATGCGGCGCTTTCCAGCTGCAGATGCTGTCACATTGGGTGACTAGCAAGTAGGTGGTGCAGTCAGTACATGTAAACGTTCCATAGAATCTGGAAAGAGAACAAAAAAGGAATGAATATTACCAAAATAAATTAAAATCGTACCTACCGTATGTATGTTTGATGGCTTGTCCACCCACCAGCATGAGCATTTGTTTACAAATGAAAATTGACGGTTACAGATCACGTCGATAAAAATGGTTGCACAGAGTTGTTGCTATTGGGAGCAAATAAGGTCGATAAAACGGGGCCCTTCATAAATTTAGTGTTGGCCAGGGGAAATTTTCTATTTTTTTACGCCCCAGCGTCTCAAATAGACAATGCAGAGGCAAGTTGGCAGTAAAATTCAATACCTTTTACAATTATTCCACAGAAAAATTATTAAAAATTTTTAAAATTATTTCAAATTTAGTATACAAACAAAAGTTTAAATAAGAAACCCTTCAACATTCTGCAGTAAGTGATTTTTCAACAAATTTTTGAATATTGGAATATTATTTGCGATTTTTAAATTTTGAGGTAAACTATTATACGCATGGCTACCCGAATACTCAATTCTCTGCTTCGTAATTTCAAGTCTACACTTTGCTACCCTCAAGTTATTACTATTTCTGGTATTGAACACTTGTTGGTTGATAGCAAAATGTATGGTGTGATGTCCTATATTGTGTAAGCATTTGAATACATACATAAGAAGTTTCATTAAATAAATACCATGCACAGGTAAAATGCTTGGCAATATGCCTCTGTATAGCGAAGGTGTTGAATATGCTAAAGGCAGATTTGCCACAGCTTTCAAGGCTTTGTTTTGAATTCTTCGTAAAGATTTCAGTTCTGCACTTTTTTTATACCCATATAAAACAACCATATAATTCAAAATACTTTGAATTAAAGTTTCGTATATTAAAAGTTTCACTGTTCTATTAAACTTATTTTTGAATGACATATTTTTTTAATTTTTTTTTATACAGTAAATTTATGGGGAATATTTTTAGATTAGTTATTGAAAATGATATCCCGCAAGTGGTGGCCATTTTCTGCTTCGCACAAATGTGCTCTTTCCAACACATTTTCCATGACCTTTCGCAAAATTTCCGGTGTTATGTTGTTAATTTCGTTTCGACTATTGGATTTTAATTCGTCAATAGTCCTGGGCTTATTAACATAAACTTTCCCTTTTAAATAACCCCAAAGGAAAAAGTCTGGAGCAGTTAAATCCGGAGAACGCGAAGGCCAATTGAAATTGCTTGTACGCGAAATTATTCTTTCACCAAATATGTCGCGGAAAAGAGCCATTGTGGCCCTCGCATTGTGCGCTGTGGCTCCATCCTGTTGGAACCATATTTGCGGATGGTTTTCCACGGCTGGCCTTACAAAATTTTCCAACATGGCCCGATATCGATCAGCATTAATGGAAATGGCAACACCTCGTTCATTTTCAAAAAAATATGGGCCAATGATCCTTTCTGAAGAAACACCGCACCAAACAGTACACTTAACTGGGTGTAATTGTCGTTGATAAAGTACTCTCGGGTTTTCCGTAGCCCATATCCTACAGTTTTGCTTGTTAACGAACCCATTTGATTGGAAATGGGCTTCGTCACTCATAACTAAGTTATGAATAAAATTAGGATTCTCTTGTGCTTTTTGCTGGAAATAAATTGCATAGCCAAGTCGTTGCTGGTAATCTGTCGGTTTCAATTCTTGGACAATTTGAATTTTGTATGGAAACATTCTTATGCTATGCAAAATTCGCTGCAACGACCCTCTTGAGATGCCGAGTTGTGTCGAACGTCTCCTGGTTGATGTTTGTGAATCCTCCTGAATACTCTCCTGTACCACTTGAATATTGTCATCCGTGTGCACCGATCGTCGTCTGCCAGCACCAGGAAGGTTTCTTACTGCTTACGGTTTATTGTTGACTGAGAGGGTGCAACCCGCACATTAAATTGACGACGGTATGCACGCTGAGTCAACACAATGGACCGTTGATTTACAAATTTCAACGAATTGGGCACGTTGTTCAGTTGTGTATTGCTCCATTATAAATTCTCCAAGTCTTCTTTACAAAATACTAAAAAGAAAAGAAAAAAAAATTATAATAAAAAAGTTATAAGGAATTCACACCACTTCGTTCATTCTGGGCCACCCTGTGTTTTGAGTCATTGCCGGTATTAAAAAAAATTGTAATCGGCAGGGTCTTGGTTGACACTCAGCAGCAGTTCCATTTGTTGGTCAAGAGAAATCAGTCCAAGAGTCGATAAACCCGAACTATTGATCGACGTTATCGACTGGGTGTGAGTCGGAAACTGTGTGGATAGTGGACAGGATCCACACCGTGGCCAAGAACCCGCATCACACCACATTTTATGGTGTAGCCTTCATGGGAGTTGCATTATTATTGGAACGCTATGACAGCGTAGAGTCTAGAAAAACAGGAAGATATTACTTTCAGCCGCTGAAAGGTTACTTTTGAAAAATACCAATTAAAGAAATTAGAAAAATCATTGCATATATTGAAAAGAGAAGCGGCCAAAGGGAAATGCCATAAAAAATACCCATGACATATAATTATTCAAAGTACTACGAACAAATAATCAAAACTTGAAAATAACATAAAAAAAAAGAAAAAAATTTGCATGACATAAAAGAACATAACAAAGAAGAAACTGAAATAAGCCTCACTGTAAACAATAGTTAGTTCTGAGTTAGTATCCTTAAGATATATGTAATCGTTTTTTTTTTTTTTTTTTTTTTTTGTGAACATATGTAATTTTGTAATTTTTCAGCATTGTTAGGGATTTGGAAAGTTTTTTTTTCCTTTGTCATAAAAGGAATACCCTCAATACATACTGTTAGCACCATTCCCAAAATCCCCTTGATTTAGTAACCTTCTGGCAACACGGTTACTGTTAAGCTAGCATAATATTTTTCTAATTGTCAATTAATTATACATTTTAACGAAATATATTAAAATGTCAAGTAGCGTCCCTAAGCCTCCGCCATTTTACTGAATTCTGTACTTACAAGTTAGCTCATACGAGGTGCTTAGGAGATAATAATTAAAATATTTTAAAAGACCGTAGGGTGTCATGCCCACGCGTGGACAGCGGTAAAGATCTGGTCACAAAGGTAAAGAAATTACACAAATTATCAACAATGGCATAGATATACCAGCTTCGGAGCTTCTAGAGCTAATAGCTTGACGTCAGAGCTACTAAAGGCCAGTTTCTAAATGTGATTTGACTCAGTGAATATACTCCCGATGATTCGGCTTTAAGCACATTGCGTCCTTTGTTCAAAAAAGACGATTTGAGTTTGTGTACCAAATACTGCTATCTTAGTCATTTCCCCGTCGCTAACGAGTTTCCGTCAAGTGTAATTTGTGAAAGTGAAGTGAAGGCTATTATAATGACGCGTTTGAATATTACCATTGCAGGTTTCGACATGGAAAATCCACAGTTGAGAGGATAGTTTTACTACGGCAAATCTGGGAGAATATTAAAGAAAAATAAATCGACATATCTTACTTTGTGTCAATTGTGAAGCAGCCTATATAAGTTAGATACAGCAATAACTGTATAGAGATATGACCGAGTTTGGAAATGCTGCGAAGCTTAAACGTCTTTGTACGATGACACAAAACATTCAGAAGAAAGCGTAAAAATGTAACTGTGACTATTAAAATAGAAATTGTATGTGCGAAGTTGTTAATTGAAATTTATGTGAAATATTATGCCATGCACTGAACAAAAATATTATACTCACAAATTATGTTTATGATTATATGAATCTAACATACAAGTAAAACCATAATACACATTGGTATTAATTCAGCTCCGCCAAGGCATTCAAATATCACTGCTTGAATATGTATTATAATTTATTGTCTATCGTCTACAATAAATAACATTAATTATGATATATGATAACCAAAACAAGCTAATACAAATGTATACCCATGTTGCAAATGTACGATGAACGAAATACAATTATAGCCATGCACATGGGCTTGATTTAACGTTCCTCCTTTAAACATAAAAAGCAAGTAAAAGTTCAAGGTCGTTAATAAAATTCCGATGTCACTGTAACACCATCGAGGCAGTGGGAGGAACATTGCAGAAACATGCTTCAAGCAGGCAACGGCAACATTAGTAACAATCTGCTATTCGTAGGATGCTGGCACTTTTACAGCGAGCCAAGGTTGTCATTAGTTTTAAATTTATGCTACTTTGTACGTTGGCAACTGCAGACGCTGAAGTCTTACAATAAACTCCTTATGGCACAGTGGTTAAATTGTTTAAAACATATCAATTCTTAATGCAGACTGGACAAAGGAATTATTCGGTGACAGCGTAGTATCCCCACCTCTCGGGGCAGAGTGGAAGTCTAGATTTAGCCAAAGCCAATATAAATAATTGGGCTTGTGATATGATGATAGCTTATTTTGTTAGCTTTTAGAAAAATGTGATTCAAATCTCTACCCGACAATAGTAGATTATCCATTAATTTCATCATTTCTCCAACTTTTGATACAAAAGTTTTATCTTTTCGAATCCGAGCCAATGAAGGTAGTGAACAAAAAGTTTTCGTGCTTTTTAGTTATTATGGGATAATACAATTTGACAATTGATTTTCGATCGAAGATAAGTTAATTAGACAACAGTAATTTAATACACACCGATTTTTTTTACAATAACTCTTGTTCAGATGAAAAATATTAATTCTTAAACCACATCTCAATTAGAAGCTAACATTTGTAGAAAAAAATTTACATCAAAGGACATACTTCTTATTTGTAAAATATTTACAAAAAAGAGATCAAATAAAAAAAGTAAGTGTCTTTTATAAAAGTACAAGTGCTCAAACCAACATCCATTTTTAAAATGTTTTATGTTCTAAATAGGAGATCATCTAATTATGAGTCCAATTATACCTTTGAGTCGCCTACCGTGGCGCGATGCTTAGTACACGCTACTACAGTTCGCATGATCGCAGGTTTAATTCTGCTTACAGCCACTTATCATAATTTGGGCGATGGTCACCTCGTTATGTCTGACAAACACTTTGAATAGTCGAGTAATCGATAAGGCTCCTCAAACTGTAACGTTCAAAATAGTCGTTAAACTATAGGTCATCTTGAGTTAGTCTAAAAATAAAATTCATGTAAGCTTAATGAATGTGAGAAGCTCTTTCATATCTCTTTCATTGGATGCGAAGGAATTCGTTGTATGATTTTGAGTAACTTCTGCCAATCCAGCCTCTCTGACGGTTATTCATTTGGGAATAACAAACTCCACAAGCAACTCATAAAGAGAAACGTATATGGCAAGGTCGACATAACAAAGCTGCATTCCTCCGAGATAGCCGAAAATTCTAAAAACTAGTAAAGAAAATAATGCAGATCTGGTCACAGCTAATCATTTTGTGCCGAAAATGTTACCGCTAAAGTTTGATTGCTTTGGATGGCGTGCACTTAAACAGACCACAACAGTTATTGACTATGATTTATGCTCCTCACAACCAAGCCACAAATTACCTAACAGGCAGAACTAGTTAAAACTGTTGGCGGTGATTTGATGATAGATATGTGTTGAACCGCAAAGACGATTTGGGTCAGTGAAGGTGTGCTATTCAAAGCCATGGCTGAAAATGAAGTCATTGTGAGGTTGGTAAGCTTTGGCAAAGTGGCACTGGCTGGTGCAACGTCTAGTCTATCAAACAGATGATAACGAAGGAAGCAGCCGGTTCTTGCGTAAGTTCACGACTTAAGGCGATCTAATTTAAAACTGAGAACTATTGCTGAAGCCATATCATGCATTGCAAAGGATGGTCAAACAAAATAATGTCAGATAAGAATATTGGAGTGTGATGTATTTAGTTTGTTAACAAATATTTAGGGTTATTGTATTTACATGGAAGCAGAATTTTATGTAAACAAAATATATTATGTATGTTACGTTATATTTCTAGTAGTCAGTATTGCTAATCCTAAAACATGTTTTTTATTAAAGAATTTCACTTTGAAAGTTATGAGCCTTTAAACTTTTGATTGCGGACCGTATAGCAGCAGTCTTCACTTCGCCGAAGGACATTTTATTGTTTAATGACGTTTTATGATTACCAACTTTTTTCAAGCTTTAACTTTGAACTTTATTTCGAGGTTAAAATGACGTCTTCTTAATAAAACTTAGTATTCTTTTAGTATTATATTTAAAATTTCTTTCCAAATTTACACATACCTAGCTAAGTATCTTACGATTTTTTCGTGATATTTCATGACGATTTTTGATCCGATTTGAGAGATATAAGATCTTCATTGAATCGATCATTGCTGAAAGGATTTCTCCCTTCGATATCGTAGTTCATGATCTAAAGTGATTTCTAATAGTATGGTTTTGAAGATCATTTTCATTTCGGATGTCTTTTCTCCTCCTTCGAAAAAAACACCGAAACAAAATTCGGGTTTTAACAAGATAAAGTTAATTTTAGCAGAAGTCATATGTTTTGAAATGGATAATATAAGATTATTTGGACAAATTTTAAAAACTCATAATAGCCAAAGTGAACTTTTTGTAAAATTAGTTTACAATTGGTGCGCAACTAAGTTCCTGCTGTAAGTGCTAGTCGATTCTGCCATAACCCAAACGTCATGAGCCAAGCTTAGGTATATGTTAAACATACCGCTTCGACACAATAGCGATTTTGTTTTGACATCGTATTCTTTTGGTTGTGGGAATATGTATGATTTTGTGCCAAATAATCGTCATATGCGGGAAGTATTGATTTTCTTCTTCCAATGGAAGAACATAACGACTGAAACTCATCGAGAATTTCAAAACGTTCACGGTGATGCTACTTTATGTGAAGTAAAGTATCGAGATTGGTTTCGGCGCATTAAAGACGGTGATTTTGATGTTGATGACGGCAGAAACCATTCACGTGAAGGAAGGCGAAATACTTCGCCTTCGAATACTACGAACTGACGGCATTGCATGAGGCGGTTTGTGTCAAACGCAAGTAGAGCTTGATTAAGTATTAGAAGTTATCTGCCACGCCATCTACAAGCGACTGTATGCGTTAGTATTGATTCAAAAGCAAAGGAAACGGGGTTTCTTACGAGTTGAGGCTAAGGGACGTTGAGCGTCGTTTTTTTTTGTCTGTCAAAACTGCTTCAGCGAAAAAAAGGTAAGAGTTTTTTTTATCGAATTGTAACGGGTGATGAAAAATGGATATATTACAGCGATCCAAAGAAAAAAGCCATTCTTCTACGTCATCGCCTTGTCCGAATATTCACGTTGCGAAAGTTATGCTCTGTATTTGGTCGGGCCAGGTCGGTGTTATTTATTATGAGGCTTGTTAAAGTCAATCAAAACCATGACTGGGGTTTGGAGTCAATTTCAGTTAATGCGACTAAGCCGAGCTCTGTGCGAAGAACGTCCACAATTCGCAAAGAGACACGAACAAGTGATTCTTCAACATGACTACGCTCGGTCTCACGGAGCCAAGCCCGTTGAAATCAACTTGGAAATGATGAAATGGGAAGTCTTATAACATCTGCCGTATTTTTCAGATATTGCGGTGTCCGATTATCACTTGTTTCGTTTGATGGCACACGGTCTGGCTGACCAGCAGTTCTACTCACAAGACGACATCAAGGTATGTCTAGATTCGTGGACAGCCTCAAAAGATGAACAGTTTTACTGTGACGGAATTCGAGCATTGTCAGAAAGATGAGAAAAAGTAGTAGCTAGCGGTGGACAATACTTTCAATGAATCATTTGTAAACATTTTTTCGCAATAAAGTTGCATTTTTATAAAAAAAAAACAGCGAAAACTTATTTCGCAACTATAGATTTGTGAACTACATGTAGTAGTATCGTATATGAAACAGAATAATAGTCAAGATTGCCGATAAATGGCGTAAAGGGTATTGGCGGTAGAAAAACTATAAATACAAGAAAAGCTCATTTTTAGCTTTGTATCAGTGGGAACAGTATCTGTAGAATAATAAAATAAATTGCAATAAAATTTATACATCGCAGTACGCAATGAAACTTATTATTTTGTGTACTCTTCAGATAATGTCAGTTGCCTTTAGATCCATAATATATAAATATTATAAATGTTCGTTTCTTACGTCACAAAGAGTGTACCGCCTCCATTGTCGATTGCCGTTTAGATATTTGCAATTAAATCAGAATTATCGTCTCTTGTGGCTTCTATATGGTGTTCTACGTGATAATATTTTTCTGTATTATTCATGCAAATATCTTTTTCGCTTAAATTAATAGATGATTGTCAACAGAAATGAGATTACATTAAAGGATAATTTCCAGATAAGAAAATGTTTACAAAATGTTGATACTAAGCAAAAGCTGCTCTTAAGCGAGCATCTCCTTAATCGGTTTATAGATGACCGACTACAGATAACCACTGTTCAGTAAAGACAATAAAAAGTAACAAAAACTGTGAACTCTCCTAACAAAGGGTTTGTAAAGAATACAACTGGCTACCACAACAGCGACAACAAACAACAACATTCAGATTGGAACAACTTGCAGCTGTTGGGCATTTTATTGTGCAAAAACAAGAAAACCTATTGTGGTTTGTCTGTGGCTGCCGTATTGGTTGCGGTGGCGAAGAGTTGTGTTATCGTCCAATGCCAAAACCATAATTTGAAGGACATTTAAGTCGTTTGGACGCGCAACCCGTTCACTTATTTTGTACGTGCTAGATTGCCTGAATGTAATGGGATTGTTTTAACGTAATTTTTATTAAAAGTAAATGTGAATTGGTTCAATTTTGCGCCCAACTCAACCTCCTCGTACTTAGAGATATGTCTACTTAAATAACAATATAAAGAATTGTAAAATTTGTATATAAAATTCCCTAAGTACTGAGACCATGTGGCTGCCGGATAATCGTTAGCCAAGAAATGCGAAAATTTGCGTATTATTTTTGTTTTGCATATAAATGCAAATTTTATTTAGAACTGTGTTTGCTCATAATGACAGCCAGTCGCGTTATAACAAATTTTACAAAATATAACATAGGCATTAAGTGTCGTTAGCTACAGGAGAGAAAATTTGCTTATCATTATTAAATTATAAATTTATTTGTTACTGTTCCTAATCTTAGTTTCTTTTATTTGCAAATATGTCTACACCAGTAGTACGTATGGTGGTAAAATTTACGGAAAATGTAACAAAGTTGTTGATTACACTTTTTACAAAAGCTATCAATCAAAAAATGCGCAAATTAGTTTATTATGTTTGTTTTATACGGGGAAACATGACTACGATTTGGGCCTTAGAACTCACCAAAACTGTACAACATTAAAGGGTGGTTTTATAGGGCAATTTGGATTTTGGAATTGAAATTTACTGAAAACTAAGCAAACACCTAAAACCACAATTAAGCTTTATGTGAAATTAAAGATTATTTTCAAAGCTGTCCAACAAAAATTTTCCAATAACTATTTTGGAGTTATTCTGAATGTTTCTTTTTTCAAAACTATAGGAGCGCAACCAAGTTCTCCCAATTTTGATTTTATAAAAATTCAACTTTATTGTGAATACATGTTTACAAATAATTGATTGAAAGTACTACCCATCGCCTGTTACTACTTTTTGCCATCTTCTTGGCAAAGCTCGAATTATGTCACGATAAAACTGCTCATCTTTGGAGGCTATCCACTAATCCAGCCATTGCTTGATGTCATCTTGTGAGTGGAACTGCTGGTTAGCCAGACCGTATGCCTTTGAACGGAACAACTGATAATCGGAAGGCGCCATATCTGGGTTCCTATTGCAGCGTTTCCAGGTAGGTTTTAACGGACGTGGTCACGTGAGGCCGAGAGTTGTCATGCTGAAGAATCATTTTTTCGTGCGTCTCCGCGTATTGTGTGCATTTCTCGCGAAAAGCTCGGCTCAATCACATTAATTGAAGTCGATATTGATCTCCAGTGATGGTTTCGCTTGGTTTCAATAACTTGCAATATATAATACTGAACTGGTCCCATCAAATACAGAGCATAACTTTTGCAGCGTGTAGTTAATCCATTAATTAATTAGTTAATTAATGGATTAAATTAGTTAATCCATCTATTGCTGTAGTTAATCCATTTTTCATATCCCTTTTACAATACGATGAAGGAATCCCTTCCTTCCTTTTTTTGTCGCTGCAGCACCTGTTCACAGGCGAAAAAGCGACGCTCAATGTTCCTTGGCTTCAACTCATAAGAAATTGGGCCGTGCTTTTGAATCATTCCCAACGCATGCAATCGCTTAAAAATGGATTGGCGGGTAACTTCTAATAAGGAAACAAGCTCAACCTGCGTTTGACATGGATCCACATCAAGCAGTGCCGTCAATTCCGTGTCTTCGAAGGTTTTTCGTCTTCTTTCATGCGAACGGTGGTCGACATCAAAATCATCATTTTTAAAGCGACGGAAATAATCTCTGCACGTGATTTTACTTAAAGCAGCATCTCTGTAGACGTTTCGAATATCTCGATGAGCTTCAGACGCCGTTTTCTTCGATTGAAAGAAGAAAATTAATACTTCCCGCATATGACGATTATTTGGCACAAAATCATACATATTCACAGAATAAGAATATGACGTCAAAAAGAAAAATCATTATTGTGTCGGAACAGTAGGTTTACTATATGCCTAAGCTTGTCTCATAACGTTTAGATTGTGGAGAATCGACTAGCACTTGCAGCTGGCGCCACCTAAATATTAACTTGTGTTCTTGCATTTTTAAATTTATTTAAATAATTTTCTATTGCAATGCTAACGCTGTTTCGATTTCCCTCAAACATTCACTAATCAATGTGTGTTTCGACGCTTCCTTTTTTTATGCACCATCTACGTTAGTTTATTCTTCTTCGTGGCACACTAGGGGCTTTTTTAGTTATTATGCAATTTTCTGTTCCGTTTCGAAAGAACTGCTGAATTTTTATGTACTCGAAAAACAAGCAAATTGTGAATGTTTTGTTAAGAAAATATGTATTATTACATGTGGCACACAAGTTTTTAAAGCCACTTTTAACAGTATTAAACTGTGTTTGGTTGTTAGAATAAAAACCACTTTTTTTTGAATGAAACTCTGCTTCACTTCTCACACAATAGTTATATCATTTCAAAGGCTGGCAACGAATTTTTTTCCCACCAAGCATATATATGTTAAAACTTTTTCAGGCCCATGGAATACAAATTATTCCTCAAATACTCATTCTCAAGAAATGCTCAAATTATACAGAACTAAAATGTTCCTGAGCATCACAAGCATTGACATTTAAAATAGCTGATTGGTCGATCATATGTTGTAAACAAACGAGAAAGCAAATCAATGTAAAATAAAAATCATGAATCAAAATAAACAAAATTTTACAAGAAAGTTGTTTCTAACAAAAACTTTATAAATAAAGTGAACCTATAAAAAAATCCACGAATAATACCGATATATGCTGACTGAAATATAGAATTTGTTCATTTGTTCGTATGGTATCCATTTCTTTTACCGTCCAATGCTTATAAAATATGGAAATATATAATCTTAAAAGAGTAATTGATGATAGCAAAGAAAGCGTAAGGCTATTTTTCTAAGCAAGTCTACACAATAACATACAGCATTATATGAGCTTTTTAGCTACGTGTATAGTTTGTTTGTGAGATGAAATTTAAACTTAAAAGTTAGTTCTGTGGCCACAACCCGTAACAGCCTAACTCAAGTTAGGACACAATTGAGTTATTAGCACCATCGTATTCAGCGCATCTAAATTTATTTGCTCTAAATTTTTTATGTTTGTATCTCTTCTAGCAACGCAATTAATCATAAAAAACCTAATAGCTTACATTATTTTTCTAAATGACTGTTTTGGCATAACTGCCTGAGTCAATTTAGGATTACAACAAATATAAACATAATTTTTTCATCATTGCCTAAATCAACTTAAGTCGTTAATCCAAAAAAATAAACAAATAATTTTATTTTCCTAACTTGAGTTAAACTCTTATTCCGAATTACAATTTCGTTTTTTGATGAACATAAATTGAGTTAAGGTTTTTCTCCAAACAAACAAATTTTTATTTAATCTGGAATAATAGCCTAACTCAACTTGAACTTTTTGACTTTCTTTCGTTCAACAATTCATAAGAGCCTAAGTGTCTTTTTCGATAATATCTTTTGACTGCGAGAATAAACAACTATTTTTTGTTAATAACTAAGTAAAGAAATTCGTTTCCTTGGAATCTGTAGCAAAGTTTTTTTCAGTGAAGATTCAAAACTTTAAACTCCTGTACTGAAAATATTGAAAAGCAGACTTAGGCTGTTATGCGTTGTGACCACAGAGTTATTTATACGTGGAAAATAATCATCATCATGAAAAAGTCTACTTTAAAAAGGTATAGTTTAAACTGTTAATCGCTGTAATTTTGTAAAAACATTTTTTATCTACTGCATGTCTAGACTCTTCCTCATAAAATATGTTAGTTTTTTTACCGATTTTCGGCCATCTTGTTTACGTTTTTACCTACGACATTTAGTGACGACAAGCCATTATTTACTCTTTATTATCACCCATCAGACTTTCAGTTTTGAAACGTTATAAGATCTCATTGCTTCACTCGCAAATATTTTTATGACGCACATTAAAAAAAAAAAAAGTTGTTTTCATGTGTACATCAATAATTTAAAAAGGAAAATTTCAACGAAAAATATAAAATGTATTGTACCAACCGAAGAGATATTGTATTACACGTAATTAATTAAAAAGGAGGAAAAAAGGTTATTAAATTTTAAAAATTCGCAAAATTAATTCCACAAAAATCGTTCCTTTATTTTGCTCTTAGTTAGTGAACGGTAACACAGGTATTACTTTTCATGTTGTCGTACGCCATTAAATCAGAAATATTTGCCTTTAAATTTTTCCTTATTTTCGACATTGTTTTTAGGTTGCAGTAAACTTCCCTTTCACACCTATGACATCAACGTTTATGGCTAAGGTACCATAAGATACAAAAATAGATGTATTCATAATCTGCTACAAACAGATCGAATTTCTAATGTACAATTTTGTTAGCTTTCATTATTAATGAGGAGTTTTCATGTATGTAAATGTAAAGTTTGAAATTTTATTCAAATAGTATTACTGTCGGACTGGCCGCTCCCTTCTGCTGCTACAAAGTGGCACTGTACGAAGCAAAGGTATCGGCAGTAGTTTTTGTTCTAGATTTTGTATTTTTTCAAAAGTTTTAACGAGTGTCAGATTTGTTTGCTTTTCTCTGTTAACATTCAAATCATTGAATACTTGGGTATTTTTTTTTTTTTTTTTTTTTTTTGATATTTAAACAAGTTTTTGATGTCCCTTTACTCAACATGGTACCATTTTATTTTAGTTAATAAAACAGTATTTGGATGGAAACTCTGACTTGAATGAAATTTTTTAATTTTATGTAGAATTTGGCTACTTTTATATATCTTAACTATATAAATAGCTCAATTTTATGTTCGATTGCTATTCACCAAATATTTAAAAAGTGGCTACAATTTTTAAAATATAAGAGTCAAACAAACGTTTCTTCCAAACAACATTATTTTTGTTCTAGATCATTATCTTTTCCTACCTACCTACGATATTTTTTTTTTGTATTTATTCATTTGTTTCAGTAATAATTTCACATTTAATATTTTTGCCCCTGCGCCACTTGGACATTATTGGGGCGAATTGGCAATATCTATTAAAAATTCATATTATATGAAATATTCATTTGAAGAAAAATAAATTACATGACAATAAACAGAAGTTATGAAAAAGAATTTCCATGTTTTCAAATAAATAAGATTTTAGGTTTGACTTAAACGTTCCACTCCTGGATATATTTTGCAATGATCGTGGAATGCGGTTGTATTCAGAACATCCGGCATACTCAATTCGTTGCTTTGTAGTTTCCAGTCTATATTTTACAATAACTAGATTAGAGCCATTTCTGGTGTTAAATACATTGCGGTTTTTTCGAAACTGGATTGTATGATAATCTATGTTATTCAGCGACTTGAACATGTGTACTAATATTTGAAATTTATATAGCCCATAAATCGGCAATATTGTTTTCGCCACATTCTTGTACAATGTGAATGTGGGATATAACATTGGAAGATTGAACACTGTTTTAAGCGCCTTATTTTGCTCTCTTTGAAGAGCTTGAAAATCTGCAGTCCGTTTATATGCATAAATCAACGGAAGGTAAGTGAAATAACTATGTATAAGTGCATTATAAATTAATAGTTTTGTGTTCACATCAAATTTATTTTTAAATTTATAAAGAATACTGATTGCTGCCTCTACTTTGTCTTTGACATATTGGATATATACATTCCACGAAAGACTATTTTGGAACTTAGTTCCCAGGTATTTTAGAGTAGTGCACTCGGTAACCACCCTATTTCCGAAATTTACACTGAAAATATTACCAGTACGATAAGGTCGAAATCGTAATAATTTTGTATTACCAGCATTTATAACCAATTTGTTTAACGTTGCATATTCCAATATGAGCTCCGCATCATGTTCAATTTGACCTCTTAATATGATATCATGTTTATATGGGTAAAATAAACTTATGTCATCTGCATACATTATAAGTTTCCCGTATAGATTTAGATTAGATAAATCGTTAAGGTAAATCATGAAAAAAGGGGACCCAATACACTTCCCTGAGCTACTCCATGTTCCACACGTCCCATCTCACTTCTCGATGTTTTTATTTGGACACACTGTTTCCTATTTGCCAGATAACTTTTGATAAGCACAAGCGCAAGTATGACAATACACATTTTTTTATTTGTGAAAATTCAAATTTGTCTGGAAATCTGCTGCGTCTTCCAATTACCTTCCACAAATTCAATCTCTGCACATCAATTTCAATTACAATACAATTTGTACTGCAATCGATTTCATTTCTTTATTTTGCAATTATCATTTCAGTTTCGTTAACAATCGAAAGTTTTGCAAAAGTAAATTCAATACTAAACCAATAGATATCATTCTTGCCATTCTGCCCAAAAAGTTTCTCACTTCAACCCTATTTAGTAACAGCTGCTGCATTGGTTTTTTTTTTTCAAAGAAAGAATTCATAGATAAAGTTGTTTAACCTCTCGTAAAGTTATTTTTCTTCTCGAGTACTTTTGAAAACCAACAAAAGGCTCATATATTTTGAAAAGACTTTTAATTACGAAACTCAAATTGACCACAAATTAAAGATTGTTATGATATGATATCTACAAGAAAAGTGTGAACCATGATGAGAGTGGTGAGACAATTAGTAAATCGCTAAGAATGAGGGAAGAAGTTGAAGCATTAACAATTCTAAAAAATATCTGAATTCTCTCACTCAGGCCATAAATTAAGGAGAAAAGCAAATATTCGGTTTTTTTTTAAATTGACCTTAAAACATTTATTTCGTTTCGAAAAAGTAATGGTTTATATTTTATGGTCAACATTTACTCGAAATTTTACAACATTCAGCGCGGTTGAAATTGTTGCAATTGCAAGAATTCACTGCCTACTTCATTTGCTATTATTGCCATTCTTTTAGATATTTCTGCCTGCCTCACGTAATGAATAGTTCAGTTTAAAGTGACACCTCGAATTCGTATAAAAGTGGCTGAAATGCTTGAGCTTTTTTTTCTACATTTCGACATTCCAAACGTTATTAAAATTCCATTACATTTTCCATATTTCGATAGGCACATATCCTCTTGGAAGTGATTTACCAGTCCCGGTCAAACAACACTCAACGAAGATATATTTGGCCAATAGAAGTGGTTAATTATTCATGACCAAAGCAAACTCCATACTAAAAACAACTGTAAGAGGTTATTCTACAGCTGTCCATACAAACTCACTTGTATCGCAAATCGCGGAGAACAGCAAACTGTATGCCGGTTATCGAGATGACTTAGGTTATTTTATACAAGGTGGCGCACAAATCGTGCTACTGCCAACTCTCAACGGGAACCGTTATTTAAAGATATTGAAGGGGTTTCTTTACCCCCAACTCACGCCAAGTTTACCTGACTGCACCAGGCTGTTTTTTATGAGGTTATGTCAATCAAGAGCAGTACAAAACCGAACCAAGAAATTTGAGGCAATTCCGCAATAAATAATTTTCTGATCAGATGTCTTCTCATATGCGTGAAAGAGCATGAAGGTTATCTACGATTTATTATCTTCAAAACAGATTGGTTATTTACATAAAATAAAATTTAATTTCCTATACAATAAAACAAAAAATAAATGAAACAAATTATTTAAATTTCTTATGGTAGCACAATTGGTGCGCTACCCTATATATTGATTCATCCAAAAAAATATTTTTCTCTAATATTTTTAGTTTAGCTTATTTGTCCTATCCACTCTTTTGGCGCTATCAGGGCGATTACATCCATGCGTTTGGCGACCAAGCAAAGACATTCAAATGCTTAATGTCTTCCGTGGCCCCGGAGATTAGAAAATGACTAAGATCTTGCCCAAGACGCGACTAGATCTTAGCACGTTAATAAAAGGTTGCGCATTTTTATTTTATTTAAGTCATGCTACAAATGCGCGACTACTCACAGAAGTAGTTACATTTTAAATTGTCAAAAGCGAAGATATAAATAAGATTATAATAAATTTTCAAAAAAAAAAAAAACGAGCCCTAGAGGGAATTATCGTAAACCCAGAGCTAGTACATATAAATCCAAGAGTCCCTAAAATTTAGAAATAAATACGCAAAAATTAAGAAGGGAAATTTCTAAAGGAATTAACGTGTGGATAAATTTTCTTATAACGAATCTCAAGATATAGATTGAAATGTCTTTGCATCCTATCAAGGCGAAATCAAAAATTATTTTCAAATGGAAGTAACATTCATGCTGAGAGCAAGGATATAGAATCCTGCAGTGACAGAAGTGAATCCAGAAAAAGCTACCAAGAATTTGATCGGAAATCTGCTCCTTGTAACTTCCTTAAGAACGTAATTTTTCCGAATTTGAATTCCAATTAAAAAGAAAAGGAAAGGAAATCATGAAATGAAAAATATGACATCCTCTCTTACCAGACATTACCACGAATTTCATGATACATTTTTGCCATATAAGCAAAAATGTCGATTGGTTTCATATTTCTTTTATCACAACACCACCATAGCGCTTGTATTAGGACCATAGCGATTTTAGCTCAGATCTGTCACATGGCTTTATAAAGTGCTGTACTATACTATCTTAATTGGGTTATTTACAGGGAAGATATGCCGAAACAAACACCTGTGATTTTTGAATAATTTTCCATGGCTAATTTTATTAATCAACTCCAAAAAGTGGTGGTGGTTTTAGCTCAAATGAAAATTAATTAAAATGTTTAAAATTGTATTAGTTAATAATAATAACAATAATTAAAAACGTTGAAAATTATCGAAGAACACCAGTCAACGACTTTTTGAAATAAAATTTTCGTGCTGTCCTACTAATTTTTTTTTGGTAGATTGATTCGGTTATAATAAATAAAACTAGCCCTGTGGGGTAAAATGTATGCAAAATTTGTTTAAGATTTGCATAAACTTTATTTGTAACAATTAAAATTAAATATTTGTAAGGGTTGGAAATCCTGAGATAAAAAATCTGTTGGAATATCAATTTAGAAACTGACAACTTCTTCTTCTTAGGTGACAACTGGAATAGGCATACTTATCTATTATACGCCGCCCGTAGAAAATAATTCCAAACATTTTGATCTTCTGCGCTTCTCCTCCAATTCGTCACACTAAGTGTCGACAACGGTAAATGTACTAATGATAAAGATAACCATAACTATACTAAAAAATATATATAATCATGCTGCGTGAAATATGACTTTATTTAACATCTACTAAATATAAAATTCTGAAGGAGCTGCTGGCGGATGGCTATCGTTGATCATTATGACAATGCCAGCAGTTCCAAACATTCCATAATTTAAACAAATAAAAATATCAAAAACCAATAAATTATCTCATCAACGATTTTACATAATTAGAAAAAACACCAGGTGAATATTTTTAAAAACAATAAAACCAAATGTAATGAAAACACTCTGTTACAAAATTCAGTCATATTCTTAATGATAATTAATTCTGTGCGTTCTTGAAAATACATTTCAATGCCATAACTTATTTTGCAAATTAGTCCTTGATAAAATTCATCGCAAATATCTTAGTCAGTTGTATTTGAATTTAGTTTGATGACACATCAATTTGATGATACTAAATGTCAATGTCATATACCAATAAGGACTCCTTCATTAAGTATGTAAGTGTGCGTACTTGCTGTGACGTAGTGCTATTTTTAACTTATTGTCAGTTTAAACCTTATCCATTTAGCTTTCCCAAAGTCATCACAACAAAAGAACTTTTGCTTTTTAATCATTTTAAGTACAGTAAGAAAGCAATGCTTAAGAAACACATAATCGGATTGATGGCAAGTAAGTATGTGTATGCCAGATTTTAGCACCTACATATGAGGGATGTTTGATAAAAGATTGTGATTTATCGTTTCAGAAAAATAGTATTTTTTCCCTTGAAGTTTTTAATTAAAGTTCGCACACAATTCATTTAACAAAGGGTTACTACCAAGGTCTTCTTTGCTGTTATATGCTTTATCTGATTATATAAATGTGTAAATAATCTTTCACTTTTGCCTTGACACATATGAAAAAGCAATATCTCTGGCGGTTGATATATATGTATGTGTAAATAACATAATCTGGGCAAAAGGATAGACCCATTCATTATCACTCTCTATAACTTTGAATACCTTTCGGGAATTATGTGATCAAGAAAAGGTTAAGTCACCAAAATATATGATAATAAATCACCGAGAGTCGACAAAAAATATGTGTAGAATAACAATCACATCTACATGTCTGATTGCACAACTGCTAATATAACGTAGAGATGTTGAAACAAATAACTTTGTATTTGTCGCATATGCTACATGGAATGAACATGTGAATCGACTTCAGAAGGAAAGCGTGAACTGCAAATGCAGTTGAGAACTGGTGGAAGATTTGCCTCGCCCTGGTCGACTTCCAACATCTTTAGCTGAAGTTAAAATCAATAAAGTGACAGAGATGGTGGCTGGAAATCGAATTTTCAATTTCAGGCAAATCGTCGCTGAACTTAATGTACCTTACAGATCATTTCATATCATTTTACACTATTGTTTGTGTATGAAACGCGTTGCAGCTCTACTAACTCAAAAAAAAACTGAAATTTTTTCGAAAACTCAAAAACTCAGTGGCAAAAAAAGGTCGGAGAAAACATATTAAATTGAGTTAACTCGACACTGTGTTTATAAAACGCATTATAACTGATGATAAGATATGGATGAAATGAGGAATGCAAACCAGTCAACAAGTTTTGGAACGGCGGCCGAAAACAACACGTCAAAGTCCATGGAAAATAATTGTATTGCTGGCTGTTTTTAATGAATAACACGGTGTTGTGCACTTGGAATTTGTACCAGAAAATCAGAGGGGAATAAAGGTATGTATGAACGTTACATGGCCGTCGAGAGAAAAATATTTGTTAAATAAAATCTGAATTTGTGAAAAGAAGCACACTTGGATTTTGCACCATAACGAGGCAACTATTTGCAATCGATAGTAGACATTCAAGTATTGCCGGAAAATATGTCATGAACCTACTTTGAATGCTGCACAATACATTTAAATGAATACTATATATTTTCTATGTCATCGACATATTGCGGGTATGTTTTTGACAGTAATTTGTTTATCTGTTTGTCAAGAGGACCTTAACATCATCATTCAACATATCTAATGATGAATACGTACACCACATATGGTTCTATGGCGGAAAATTGAACTTAATTGAAAATGCCCCTTCAACAGTGCTCTCTTAAAAATCTTCACAATTATTTGTGAATCAAAAATGATATGCGGTAACAGTTGATGGAAACTGAAAAAAATCATCCCTATTTATATAGTCATCGAAGGGATAGCTGTAATTGTTGTTACTTTCCTTGCATGTATACAAGGTGGTTCACGAATATTGCTATATTAAAAAACAAAAACGAAACTTTTTTAGTTTTGATCTTACCTTTTTTTAATTCAAGTGAATTTTTTCTTTATTTATTTGGAAAACATCTCATTTTTTTAATTAATTTCAATGTCTTTTGAAAATAATTTAATGAAAATAACCTCCATGATCTGTAAAGTATAAGCCACATTGTTATTCGTTACTGCCTGAAAGCACCATTCAAATTTCTGGTCTTGTAAACGGACGAAACTTTGGGGCACAATATTTCCATAAAATCTTGTTTCCCATTAATGTGATATGGCAGAGCTTGTTAAACTGAGTGCAGTTATGCTCATGGCTGATTAGATAGATTTCTCGATCACCCTACCACTCAACGTGTTCGTCTATATGTCAAGCTGATAATTTTTTGTGTGGAATAGTGTTAAAGTACTATTCTATAAAATTTTAGCATTTTTGGTGCTTCTGCTTGGAAATGCATAAACAAATTCAAAAAACAAGTTCCATTCATGAATATTTGTGTGCATGGATCTGTGTACCTTTGTATTACCTGTATAGTTCATAATCAAATACACATATTTTTACGCACACACACACAGACACATTTGAACACAATTAACATATCTTTCAATGTAAAAATATTCGCCACAACTACTAACACATCCTGTCAGGAATGTTTTCCCTTAACAATGAAGAATATTTTGACTGGCATCACCAAAGTACATGCAACTTATTGTGATGCACAACCACAGTGTGGCAAGTATATATGGAGATATTTATGCAAATTGTTGCAATCACAAAAAGAAACACTGAAAGAAATCTTATATAGCACAAAAAATAAAATAAAGAAATAAATTGAATTTGTATGCAAGTTTTTATTATTCCTGTATTGAAACTGTAAAGATGTCTTACTTGTGGCCATAACAAAAAATAAAAATTCAACCAAATAGCATAGTTGTATTTTAATACAATTTTAACTGAGGCACACAATATAAAATGTAGGTTGAATGTAGACTTAAATTCACACACAGGTTGAATTATGAATTAACATGCATAAAGGACATTTTATATATACGAGTATAATAGTGCAAATATGAAAAAGCAGTTGCATATAGGTATATTCACAAAAACATACTATTTCTGTAGAAAACGTATTCGTGTATATCGTACAATACATTTTTGGCAAATGTATAATAACTATATGTGAATTGACTCGGCATTTCCTTATGCTAAACAAAAAAATAGGACATTTCACTAGAAAATTTTTCAGAATCAGTAACCTAACTATGATATACACTCTTATCCACCCACAAATCCATGGAACCCAGGTATCACAAGTGGAAGGATGTACCCACCTTGATCTTTTTCTAGAACGGATAGGTAACAGAAGGAACTAGTCCAGCGTATAAACATGGAAGGCGCCTCTACAGTTGTGGGTGTGGTTATTGAAAAATACTAAATATAGCATTTTCCAATGGAAAAGTAATTCAATACATTTTGTACAACAATGAATCATTTTAAGCTCGTCCACATATGTCGCGATGAGTCAACACATAGTCCAATCTAATGTAAAGCGGTAATGGTGGCTATAAAATCTTCATTTCGGCCGAACTTATACTGCCGGTTCAATTTTGGGCCTGCCATTTGTTTTTATACATTCAGTTGAAAGATTGAATGTTTGTAGATGAGCTTTATTCATATATCCTTTATGGTGACTCCCCTACAAATTGACGTATTTTTCCAAATTCAATTTGATCCCCTGTAATTCCCCATTCGTTGACTGGGTATCTGAAGCTATTGTCCATTTTATTGGTTACCATTGTATGGCTTGCTTTCTCTGAATACAAATATCTTTAATTTAATTGCGATACATTTGCTAAAATTCGGTACACGTTGAGAGTACAAAGCGATAAAGTCTGACAATGAAAATGAGGCGCTTTGTCACAACCATTTTGATACAATCCACACAATTTTTTCTTTAATTTTCTTAGTTTATAATTCATTATAGAATTACAGAAAATCCGGCCAAGTAACTGCATCACTATGTAAATAACAGGTTTAACACATATATTCTTAGCTTTATATTTTTCTAGGAGTTGCACTGAATTCAGTAAACATCATGCAAAATCTAAGTTGTGTCCATATACTATAAGATCCTGGACAAGCTCCTAGTCTGTGCATCATTTGTGCGTACCACTCCATCCCATGCACTAAATGTAATTTCGCATTTACTGCCCCTGGACATAATTAGTATGCAGACTGCCGCAGTTACGACAGTAAGACTAAGAGAGTTGTCACAGTGGTTAAACAGTGGTTATGGTCACAATGTGACCCTTAACATGGTGCCCGATATAATAGGCACCATAGACTACATTCTGGCTAAACCACTGTTCAACAAGAGGTATCATGTACTTACACTAGATAGAAATACATGGAAATGTAGAACTCCCGGTATAAGACTGTATGTCGACTTCTACACTGACGAGTCAAAATCAAATAATCAGGTAGGTTCCGGGGTCTAATCCAAAGACCTAGGGCTAAGTATAGCAATAAGACTACTACTATTCACTGTAGTGTTTATCACGCCGAAATTTTAGCCATTAGGGAAGTGGCAGAATGGCTGAGATATAACGTCCTCACCACGGTGAGGATTAACAAATTCTCTGATAGTTAAGCTGTCATTACATCTCTGAATTTTGTCTTCCTGAATTCAACATCAGCCCTGAATTGCCGCAGATCTCTTAACGAGATGGCTCAGCATTTCAACATTCACCTTATGTGGGTGCCGAGTCACAGGGACATACCAGGGAACTGCAGAGCAGATGAGCTGACAAGACTAAAGACAACTTTACGGACTCCAGCCAAGTTGGAGTCCGTGGAGTCCTATTGCGAGAGAGAGCATATTTAGTAGTAAATAGAAGGTGGGTGTTTGTCCGAGGCTGTAATCAATCCAGACTGATGTGGCCTCTCCTAGGTCTAAAGCGTTCACACAAACTGCTGTCGCTTTCAATACCCGACGTCTCATTACTTGTATCCATCATGACGGGACACTGTCTGATTGGAAGACATGCAATAAGACTGAAAGTTGCGACTAGTGTTTTCTGTAGGATCTCTAGGGATGAAGAGGAGGAGGAGTTCATAGAACACGTTCTCTGCAATTGTCCCACCCCAGCGAACAGGCCAGGGACCTAGGAGATTTGGACGATATAGATATTGTTCGACTTGGGGGCTTCCTGAGGCACTTAGTATAGTTCGATAAAGGAAACTGGGGGCATTCATATGGTATGGTTCAATAGAGGAAACTGGAGACATTCATATCTCTAGTTTCCGTGTATCACAATGGACTATACAGCCTAAATAAGTCCGTCAATTCAGACTGCCACACTAACCTAACCTAACCTAAATTGTGAGAATGGGAGGCCCTCCGTTGAGCATCCCATACCAATTAAATGATTTATCGAAATTTTATGTTTGCACTGTAATCTTGAATTTGCAGTTGCTTAACTTTTTTCAACTGTATTGTAGTGTAATAATCGGTAAAATAATGAAAAAATTACCGGATATTCAATCCCTTTTTGTTACATCCATTAAATTTCGTATCATTTAGCAAACACGTCCTTCAAAAAATATAATTTTGTTTCTTTCACACGTTTTAATTCATTAAACGTAAAAACGTACCCTGGCACCTCTTACACTTTTACACCCATGCGAAATAAAAGATATAAATGTGATATGTAAGTTAGCCCACCTGATTGAACTTTCTATGCTGGTTCATATTTTTGTTAATTTTCTATTATTCTAGCAGTTCATTTACTATATCATTGACAAAAAGAAAAAGAATGAGAATCAAAGTACATCCAGAAACAGACACAAACAAATTACGAAAAAGCTTATAAAAATATTTTGCACTTATTTGCGTATAATTTCTCATATTTTCAACCATTTTCATAATTTTTTTTTGTTCGTTATATAAATGTTACAAAAAAGTTTGCACAAAATTAGTCTGCAATGAATACCGAAGTTTTCCTTGCTGAAAAACAAAACATAGTAAAGCTAAAGAGCATCAAAAAAAAAAAAAAATATCGAAAACAGGATTAAAATAAGCTTACCAGCAAATGTAAAAATTACAATTTGTTATTCATTTTTTGAAATAATCAGTGTTAGCGAATTGTAAAAATATTTTTGGAAAATCCTAAAGTAGAAGAAGAATGAACAGTTGACATTTGACAGCAGCAAATGGCGAACCACAATTCGAACACATATTAAATTAACTTAAATTAACCAAACCGAAGACATATGTCAAACCTAACAAAGATGTTAGTTGTAAAATTGTTTTCCCGCATCAACACTGTATAATTGATGTATGGCTGTTTCTACCAGCCTGTCATCACAACTTAAAATAAAAATCAACCACCACTATCAGTCTAGATCATCAGCAGAAGAAATATTCTCTTAAGAGCTATAAATGCTTCCCCAAGAATTCTTCGAAACTTTCTGTTAACCTATCTCAATTTATATATAAGTGAAACGTGATGCTTCCTCTAATGTGTGATGATTATTCATGTTTGTTCAAGGCAATTCTTAGTGAAAAGAATTCTAAAGGAATAGCGTGTCTTTCTCTAATATTTCACTCGTGATATAACATGACCATCCTGCATTGTCAAGTGGGTAAAAGTTAACAAATTAATAAAAACGAATGTGACTTTAATTTTAAACACCTGCTAGATACATTTTCACGTTTGCTATGGGACCATTCGGCTTTGACATCGGGTTGATTTGTTCAAAAACTTTGAAATTCTTTTGTATGAGCAAAAATGTAGGACACCTGAAAATTTAAATGCGTGTAAGCAAAAATGAACCTTTTACATTTCATTAGGTTTCCTGGTGGAAATTAATTTGCGAACTCGTATAACTTGGGAAAAATAAATGTATTTCTTATATTGGCTTGGACATTTAAATAAGCAAAAAGCTGCACAAAAATCTTAAGTCAGGTAAATTATCTTAAACAAAATTTGCGCTGACCTTGGACAACTAAACGTGGCGAATGTGGTACGATTGTGTTCTTAAACTTATCGCTTAAATGCCTGTGGATGCCACTAAGAACGTTTATAAAATTTAGGAGTCAAACTCTACATATTTTTAAATTTGGTATAAAAAAATATCCAGTTACACCTAAATTAAATGTAATGGCTTAAATATTTAGTTTTCAAAAATATTCAATATTTTGGTTCAACATTAGAAAGTAACCGAAATTCAGCCAAATTTAGATGAATTCATTACAAATGTTTGAAATATATAAAATTAAGAATGTATGGGTTCGCCATTTGGTGGTCAATTTTTCTCAATTTTTGTCAGATAATGTAGAACAGCTGCTGCTTTCTCCAAATTTAGAGTTGCAAGGAAAAGATAAAGAATTTCGGCAATTCGTATGGGTTGCACCAGAAACAGTTGGTTGCCATATCTAAATCTGTCAAAATATTAGGCTGTGCTAAGTTTTATAAGGCTTCATAAAGATCTACTGCAGTTATCGTATCTATCATCCAACCAGCCAGGCGGGTGAACATCGCTTAATCGATTTAAAAATCATGAAACAAGTCTGTGTGTTGCATCAGACGAACCGGGTAAAGATATAAATATAGTGATGTCAGTTTACTTCAAAATCGATTCAGCTACTGCTGTCACTTTACTCTATTGGTTGTTTCAAAGAATGGGGATAATCTTGAGAAGCAGAATATTCTACATCAAAGATAAGATTATTAATGCAAAACTGTAAAAATTAGAATTTAAATACATAATTTTCCAGTGTTTTATGGTCACATATTATAATTATATTAGCAATTTTTGCTCATGTCTGCATGAATTTATGGCATAACATATATAAAATCAATATAAAATGTAAAGAAACTGTAATTTTGCTCTCTCAGCAATTAACAAACTATATCCTTAGTCTACCATTGTTGTGTGCTTGTTTTATTACTTTTTGTACATTAAAATTCAAATATATATATATATATATATTATATATATATATATATTCTTATATATATATTCTTCACTTATGTATGTACATAACCATATTTGGAAAGTTACTATCAAATATGTTATTCAATTGTTGATACCCATTAATATGCACAGGCGAACCCATATAAATTTATATTCAAAAGAAATATTTCCACTTAGTAACATTTAAGGGACACAAAAGTGGCCACAGTTATTATCTCATTGGGTTATTAAAATAGTAGTCATGTCTTTATTCGACTCAGGAAACACTTTACTATCCTTTAGGGAGACAATCTCCTGTTATGCGTTAATCTCTTTGCGTGGCAATTGGGAACAATTCTTAGGTCTAAGTCTATTTATATCATATTCTCTATATATTTTCTCGGCAGAGCAGTTGAGCATTCAGCCACCTGTCATCATGTATTTATATATGCTATGAAAGCAAATACGGGAGGTTGTAGTGGTACTTGTAGAGGGGTAGGGGAAGTTGTAGTGGTACTTGTAGATGGTATCGGAGAGCTGTAATTTTATACTTTGGTGTTACGTAGCGCTATTAAATCCTTCATTTTCGTTTTAATGACCAAAATTATTACAATGTTTTTAAATATATTTGGCATCAAATCTGCAAGAAATATTCGTTTTCAATATTTTAGAAATTTTTTAATTTCATGTGTTCCTGTGAAGGACCTGGTGGAATAAGTTATTAACACAATTTTCAAAGGTTATTGGTATTCATCGCTCTTAACATTTTTTTTTTTTTTTTTTTTGGAAGAAAAATGTGAAATTTTATATCGCTGAAAAGAAGTTGAATCATCCAAAGCATAAAATAAATAGCCTTCATTCACTATAAAACTTAAAAAGCTTTTGTATCTCCGCGATTCGATATGAATTGGAGAAAAAGTAACTCGAAGTCTAGTGATAACAATTCTGAACGCGTCAATATTTTATATGTACATACGTATATATAATTGCGCAATATTTAGTTATTTTTTTTTATTAAAACCATTTGTGTTAAGTTTTTAATAAATGTAGAATAAATAGCTTCATAATTAAAAATCTAAATATTTTCATTTTGTAATTTGCGGTGGGACTTCCAAATTTTTATTAAACTTTTCGCAATTGTTTAATATTAGCTCCTGGAGAAAAGCCGTTATGATTAAAGATTGGATAATGACGATCCCAAAAATATACAAAAGTATTACTATTTTTGTTTTTTTTTTTTTTTGTTTATCACGCCAACAATAAAAAATCACTAAATTTGTACATTGCGATGCCATGTGAAGTCCAATTGCAATTTTGGAATCTTAGTATTACTTTTCTCTATGAAAACTATAGAATAGGATAGGAAAACTATAGCATAGGATATCATAAAGATTTGAAAATTTATATTTTTACAGTCACGTTAACTGGCGTGTAAATGTCCTAATCCTATGTTACGAATATTTCGAAGAAATTCTACTGATATGCATTGCGGTGTGTATGTTACGAGATGTAAGAGAGGAATGATTAATTTTAACGAATGTATGTCTATATTTTGAAATTTAACATATCAGTACGTTTTGATTTTTAAAGATTTGTTATTTTCTTATTTACGAAAAAAAAAATCAATACTTTCATAGAATTTTAAGGTCTTCAAACTCTTAGAAAAAAATGGAGTATTAATTTAGGCTGGAATCGAGCCTACTGAAATCACTATTAGAATTTGACGTTGGAGTCAAAAATTACTAAGGAACCTAGCTTTTATATGCAAAACAATGAAATGTAAAAAAACCCCACAAGGCCGTTATTCGGTGGAGTGGCAAAAAAATAGTTTTTATATATTTGGAATCTATTTTAAAAATTTTTTAATCATAGAGTGTAAAAAAAGAACAACTACAACAAAGTTTACCATCATTACTGTAAATCACAATTCAAAATCTTTGATATAACTTTTGCATGCGATGAAATCAAACAAAACTAAGAAAATTCCATTTGGACAGTATTTAGTTAGAAAGCAAAATAATTTTGGTAATGCAATTTTTTACAACTTCCGAATCACAAAAATGTATTTGTTTTTCGTTTATGGGTGTACTCAAATTGTGAGAACATAATATGCGCTCCTTTATTATTAAAAAAAACTACCGAAATATTAATCTTTCAAATTAGTAACAACAGAAGATATGTGAAATGCTTCATAGCCATCAACATATATTTTACTGGACCTCTTTCATCTCGTTTCTATGTTTTAGGAAACTCTGCTACTATGAACAGCCAATATCTTTCGTATATTTAATATTTATTATTAAAATGATTGATGTAACCAGAAGTTCCTTAAACATGTTTTTTTTTTTTGTCGATTTTAAGTTGCTGTTTTAACCGTTCATCGTGTTTATGCTAAATAGGCAAACACTATTAAAAAATATTTAATAAATATCAATCGCAACGGCTACTGCAGACTAATGTAATTTAAACAACAGTAACAACGGAAATAATAGCGCAAGTGGATCTAGCAGTACAACGCAGCGAATAAAAAAATAGACCAGAGGGCAATAATTTGTGTGCAACCATTATCTTGCTCTTACAGACAATGTACACAGAAAAATGTTCACTACTGTGGCCGTCATAGTAGAAGCTCTAACGGACGCCTGGCAAATATTTGCATTGGAACGAATGAAATATTTAAGTGGCAGGAAAAACTTGGCGATCATAAGTAAATAAGCCAACGTCACTTAACCAAACGTGGCTCCCTGTTGGGGGTACCTCGCCGTTATCTGTTTCACAGTTAATAGAAAACCAATATAGTTAGCTACGCGATACTGAATTTCGTGGCATGAGACTACATTTTTGCTTTACAGCTATCAGCGTTCACGCAGACTGTTATTCACTTATGAAACCAAGGTTATTTACACACAGACACACAGATTTCAAGCTGTGTGTTTACTGTATGTGGATAATAGACTTAATCACCCACGTTTAAGGCCATTGACATCAGAGTACTACAGGGTGGCGCAATAGAACGTGCATATTGCATCATCTCTTTTTTCGGGGTAAAAAAGGCGCGGGCGGGGGGGCGCCTACATCGTTGGGTTGGCGGGATCATGGAGTTTTAGTCTCTATAAACCACTTCGACGGGAAGCGTCGTGCATTTTGCGTGCACGCATTTTACGAGAACTCTCGTTCATATATTGCTACTATACGACTATATTGTGCTGAATATGGACTACCGCGAATTAGTGAAGCTCCCAGTGTTAATTTAATTAAAATATGGGTAAAGCATTTTGAAGAGACCGGTTCAACGTTCAAACCACAAGCAAATGGTCGCCCAAGAACATCTAGAACCGAAGACAATGTTGAGAGGGTTATGGAGTCAGTACTAGGAAATCCACAAATGTCGACTCACAAGAGATCGTCTGTCTTACAATTATCGCGACGAAGTTTGCAACGAATTTTAACATTCTATCTTAAACTGCATCCATATAAGCTGCAATTAACACAAGAATTGAAAGAGTCTGACTTCATAGCAAGGCTCGCATTTGCTAATGAAATGCCTTATCGATTTTCCAATTTTGACAATATCGTTTTCTCTGACGAGGCTCATTTCCTTACGAATGGATTCGTAAACCGTCAAAATTGTCGTTACTGGAACAGTAACAATCCCAAAATTAAACACCAGAAACCATTGCATAGTTCTAAAGTGACAGTATGGGCAGCAATCTCTGGCAGAGGAATAATTGGTCCTTTTTTCTTCGAAAATGCGCGGGGCCAAAACGTCACGATTAATACGGAACGCTATGTTGAGATGTTGGACGGATTTTTGGCTCCAGAAATTGAAAGTTCAAGAATAGTGAATTCCAAAACTTGGTTCCAACAAGATGGAGCTACCTGTCACACATCAAATGACTCCATGGCGGTGGTAAAGCAGATGTTCCCTGGCAGACTGATTTCGAAAAGAGGTGATATCCTATGGCCCCCATGTAGTCCAGACTTGACGCCTCTTGACTTTTTTTTGTGGAGATACCTCAAATACAAAGTCTACAGTAATAATCCAAGAAACATCGTTCAGCTCAAGGAGAAATGGCAGCCATTACACCAGTATTACTGAAGAAAGTTTTCAATAATTTTCGTTTGCGGTTAGAGGAGTGCCGTCGTAGAGAGGGTCACCATTTAGATGATGTTATTTTTAAAAAATAAACTCCATTTATTACTCTACAATGCCTTAGATTTATTTTAACCATACCTTTTATATTTATTTTTTAGTCTATTTTTTAAGTATGCACGTTCTATTGCGCCACCCTGTATTTGTCCGAAGTAATTGAATTTTCCAAATTTGTGGTTTAAATTAATTACCATTTCATAAAGTTATCCTCAATGAGAAATGCTAAAGGGGATAATTTTCCAGAATCAATCAGCACATGGACAGTAATTCAGTTTGCAAATATGTATACTGATGCTCAAAGTAAAAGAAGAGTTTCCCTTACGGAATGAAAAACTTGGCGGCAAAGTTTAATAAGAAATGTAATGAAGGCGCTCAGCGCCACTATATAATCCAATTTGAAAGAGTAAAATCGGCGACTGAAATTTAGTATGGTATGCAGCAAATTACATATACATTTTTCTACTTAAATCTTAAAACATTTTTCTGAAAGATTTTGTTGATTCCACATCGGTCATAACAAAAAATTCCACTATTTTGCATTGCAGAGCTATGCTTGGCAGCATTGTGTGCTGACCGTACTTAATTAAGACTAAATCGTATCACGTAAACTGATTGATTCCAAAAATCTTTTTCAGATATTTAAATAAGAGTTTCAATACTTTCGAAATAGGTTTAGCTTGGGTCGCCATTTAAGGATGTGTGTTTAGGTGGATATTCGTGTTGGAGTTTACAAATAACATGTTTTATTTCCATTGCAAAACAGCCAAAACTGGAAGTTACGATATCTCTGGAATAAATTAATGTTTTTTATTGATTGATTTTGAATTTGTATCGAAGAGTTCACTATGCTGTTATCATCTTCTTAATGAATACAACCCTCCAAAGCTTGTTGATGTGTGTTATACATACGTCTTCCTCACAAATGTCAAAGTTTCGAAGGCAAATGACGGTATCTCCCAAAAGGCTGATTACTTTAGCATCACAATTACATCCGTCATTATATTATGGTTACATTGTAGCTACATCTGTCATATGCCAGAGTTAAAAGCCAAATCTCTTTTTGATGTTTATAATTTTCCATTTTTAATAAAAATCTGTCACAACACGGGAACGCATATTGCTGAAGGATGCCGACAATAACAAAACGTTTGTTTTTTCTTTAACTTAAATGATTAATATCTCATTTATGTTCATGTTTTTAATATGTTATGGTTTACATGTTGCTCTTCAAGTCTTAACTCAACAAAATGTGGTGAGTTGATTCCGCAGTCAAGCTAAAGGACGTTTCACGTTTGGCTGCCAAATTTTCCCAGGTAACGAAAAACTCAGCACAGATAACTTTTCAAGCGCATGTAAATTGTTGAAAAATTTAAATTTCCTGAAAATTTATATTAAACACTTTTTACAGGCAAATTTTAAACATAATTTAAATTACAATTGTTATGACATTCTGAACTAGAATTTTGCACTAGTTTTTACTAATGTTGTCCTCCTGTGCAATCTAGTTTAATTATATTTTTTGTAATTTCGTTAACATTACTTGTTGTTATTTTACTTGTTAGTATTTTTGATCAAGTGAAACTTATTTCAGTTTTGTATAAAAACTAATTTACTGCTGAATAACTTCTATTTGACCACAATTTAAATTAATGGACTGCTAAAGTTGTTAACATTGCTAATACTAAACCTGACAAGTAGGTAATTGAAGTAGTTACTACTCGCCAAATGCGTAACTTTCTAAGTTGCTGTTCATATTGCTAATTTCAAAATGTTATCGACACTCTTAGATATTTTAAGGACTAATTCGTTTTAAATTTTTACATGAGGATTGAGCCGTATCTACTGGTATTGCTAACTAGGTCCTTAATAATAAACATTTATTAATGTTAGCAAAATCTTATCAATGGTAAAAACTTTTCTGGACGTGATAAGAAATTAGAAACGGGCAAAACCGCTCATTCTGTTGCGTCCAAGAAAGAAATTGGGATTTAACTGTTCGAGGTTTGATAACACAGTCTGGGGGGTGAGAAATTCCAAGTCAGGGTGATGGTACTAGGTCAGTATAGTAAAATCCTCAAAGGGTTTCGCGTTCGTATGTGTCAGTTTTTTTTTATGACCTTTTACATTTTTTCCTTATCTTGATGTTTTTTCGCTTAGTTGTAAAAAATATTACGTATACGTATACGTATTTTGCAATATTTTACTGACGTTCTAAAACATGACCACACATGAATGTGGGTGCAATTTGTGTAAAAAAATCATGCAGGTAGCCAACAGAAAAAACCCAAATAATTACAAAAGTGCACTTTCCTCTTTTTCTTTTAATTGTCCGCGCACATTTATGACCGTTTTTCAGTTTTTTACAGCAACCATAAAAATCAAATAACCTTTTGTTTATTACTTTTTTTTTAATTCTGAGAAAATGTAAAAGGTCATAAAAAAACTGACACATACGAACGCGAAACCCTTTGAGGATTTTACCTAGTACCATCACCCTGACTTGGAATTTCTCACCCCCCAGACAAAAACCCCAAAAATGTTCCACAGTGTAATCTTATGACCAGGCAAGAACGTATAAAAGAGGATCCGCTGGCTCCTATTTCAAATTTATTTAACAAGTTCATCTTAAATTCTCAAGCTCAGTACTCGCCTGGCGCCTATATGTGCATTGACGAGATGGTGGTTCCATTTATAGGTCGTTGCAAATTTGTAATATACATGCCACAAAAACTTGCTAAATATGGGCTAAAGATTATGATTTTATGTGACGCACGAACTTTTTACACCTATAATGCTTATATATACTATGGTAAAGATTCTGATGGAATAGGACTAAATGAAGAAGAGAAGAAATTATCGGTGCCATCGCAATCAGTCTTATGACTTGTGAAAGCTGTTGA
This sequence comes from Philornis downsi, assembly GCA_019455685.1. Lineage (NCBI taxonomy): Eukaryota > Metazoa > Arthropoda > Insecta > Diptera > Muscidae > Philornis > Philornis downsi. Next base: position 501,265 of record JAHXMU010000112.1, on the reverse strand, counting down.
AGGCTCAAACCGTACCATTACAGCGAACAACTGTTTTAGTCCCATTCCGCTAATGGAAGCTTTGCTAAAAAAGAAACTAACTAAACGGAACGCTGAAAAAAATAAGAGAAAGAGAAGTTTCGAGTTCACTTTACGCTTTCACCAAGGACTTTACATTATTATCTTTTGTTCCAAAAAAAAAAAAAAAAAAAAATAAAGCAGTCTTTTTAGTGTCATCCACACACCACATACAGGAAACCGGCATTGCAACAGGCAAACCACTAATGATTGTAGATTATAATCAAACAAAAGCAGGCGTTGATGAGATCGACAAAAAATGCCCGATATATTTCTGCAGTCGCAAAACTCGTCATTGGCCGATGGCAATTTTTTATCGAATACTGGATATGTCAACTGTTTCGTTGCGTACCAAGAATGTGAAAATATGGGCCCCAAATTGAGAAGAGGCCAATTTTGGTTAAATATGGCTCGTGAAATGGTGCTGGATCTCATGAAAGCACGTGCATATAATGAAAGATTACCACGAGAATTTCGCATGACCATCAGTCGAGTTCTGGGAGAAGATTTGCCTCCTCCACCTCCAAAAATTCAGCCTGAGACAGGCAGTGGAAGAAAACTGTGTCATATATGTCCATCTAAATTACAATGAAAAACAAAATACAACTGCTGTTCCTGTTTAAAACCTATTTGCTTGCAGTGTTCCAATCCACTCTGCGAAAACTGCCAAGAAAAATGTAATTTTTAAGACTGAAATTTTGAGACTGAACATATACTGATCTAACCGTACGATTTAGCTGAAAATCGAAACAAAACTTATTTGATAAGTGTTTTTTAAGGTAAAAAAAAAGTTCCTCAATATTTGAAAGAATAATTGTTTTTTTTTTTTTTTTTTTTTATAAAAGAATTAAATAAAATAAACCATAGCTTGAAAAAAAACGTCTTTTATTTGAAATTTTTAACCTATGCTAGATTGAAAACTATTTACTGTTGTACATAAATGCACCAAGAAGACGCCAGTCAAAAACTTCAAAATGGGAAATCGATTTAAAAATGAGGTCTGCCAAATCCCATGTCAGTCACATTGTTACAATTAGAGCACGTTAGTTGCAGAGGGTTAACATAAATCACTTTTTCATCCTTACATTTTAAATGATGTACCAAAACTTCAATCGCATAATATAACTTGCAGCAGACCTTCTGGTATACTCCATAGAAATGAAAATAAATTTCCAGTTCTAATTTTAATAACAAATTTGAAAATATTCTTTCCAATCTACTAAATCTCGGCATAATGAAATTCCCTTATAAAATTGGGATGATATAAGTGAATTCCATACGAAATGAAAGTTTTGCAACTAAATTGTTTTGCGTCCACACTTTAGATTTAGATTGCCTGATATATCTAAAATTTGATCAACCACAATACAAATGACTTTAAGGACAAAGTTGTCTTTAGAAATTCCTATGCGAACCTCAAACCTAACTGTGAACTTGAAACTGAGTTCTTGACAGAATTTTCGAAGCAGCCAACGACATTCGACCTATGATTAAATAACTTCAATCTGGTAGAGTCTCCAATGAGTAGGCCTATATGGCACGCTACGAGTGCATCTAAGTTCCAGCTATTTGGAAATAGATGGCGCCAGCTGTAAGTGCTAGTCGATTCTGCCATAACCTAAACGTCATGAGCCTAGCTTAGGCATATGATAAACATACCGCCTCGACATAATAGTAACTTTCTTTTGACGCCATATTATTTTGGTTGTGTGAATATGTATGCTTTTGTGTTAAATAATCGTCATATGCGGAAAGTATTAATTTTCGTCTCTCAATCGAAGAAAACAGCGCTGAGAGCTTCAAAACGCTTACAGAGTTGCTGCCTTAAGTGGAACAACGTGTCGAGATTATTTCCACCGCTTTGAAGAAGGTAATTTTGATGTTGATGACCGTTGGCATGAAGGAAGACGAAAGACCTTCGAAGACACTAAATTGAAGACATTGCTTGTTAGAAATCCATGTCAAGAGCAGGTACAGTTATCCGTCAAGCCATTTCCAAGCGATTGCATCCGTTAGGAATGATTCAAAAGCAAGGGACTTGGGTTCCTTATGAGTTGAAGCCAAGAGACGTTGAGCATCGTTTTTTTTTCTGTGCCTGTGAACAACTGTTTAAGCGACAAAAAATTAAGGGCTTTCTTCATCGTATTGTAACGGCTGACGAGAAATTGGTTCACTACAACAATCTAAAGAAAAGAAAGTCATGAGGGCTGCCTGACCATGCTTTTACGTCGTCGCCTCGGACGAATATTCACGCTACGAAGGTTGTGCTCTGTATTTGGTGCGACCAGGTCGGTGTTATTTATTACGAGCTATTGAAACAAAGCAAAACCATCACTGGGAATCGGTATCGACTTCAATTAATGGGACTGAGCCGAGGTGTAAACATTTTTGTTTTTTCTAATAAAGTTTTATTTTTATATATATGAATTTTTATAAAAAAAAAACAGCGAGAACTTAGTTGCGCAACTGACAAACCTTTCACTAAATAAGTAACACTTCACGTGACAGGTATGTAACAGCTAACAGCCGCGCCAGACAGGCGGTTTTGAAACATTATATAAATGTTAAAAAAGGTGTAAGACGAACTAGGATGGTAGGCAAACGAACCACGCCAAGCAAGGAATCATTTTTATTATAATTTCATATAAATTATTTCAAATTATGAAGTTTCGCCATAATTAAAGACGCCTCGGCACATATATAATTGCTTTACAAACTACAAAACCAACTTGCGAAATCTCGGCAAATGCTCTTTTGTACTTATTAACTTATTAACTCGTAATTAACAAATTTTCTTCAATCACCTGATGAATAAAAATCTTTCTACACGGAATTGGGCATCTATTGTGCGAACATATCTAATGCGTTTCATGAGTATTATCTGTTTAGTGTTTAGTATTAATAGTCATGTAATTATCTACTCTTACTAGTACTTAGAATAATTGTAATTCACATAAAAGCATTCATTTTTTAGCTACAAAGTTAAACAGCGTTTTGTGCCATCAGATTAATATCACATGATCTGATGTCAAAAGTTAAATAAATCAAATTAGTTTTAGTCAGCGATAAAAACTCTTGCAATTCAACTGAGTTACAACTGTTTTCATGCAATGCATTTTTACTGAACGTTAAATTTATAGGCTTTTGCAATGATCTATTACATTTAGTACCTTATTAGCAAGAATTTGTTACACGTTTATGAACCAGGGAATATATTCATTATTATCTATCGATAGTTTGACGGAGGTTTTTATTACGGAAATTGAATTAATAAAACTTCAATGAATCATTATGAATGTGATTTTAAATTTTTACACCACATCTTTAATCATTTATCTTTCGTATATTATTTACATTTATCGTTTTTGTTTTATGAAATATAAATTTAAAAAATATGTTAAAAAATTTTGAAAACGACTAATTTCTTTTGGTTTCTTTCGAAATAATAAAAATAACCGTTGCAGATGGTATCAAGAAATAAAAAAAAAATACAAAATTATTGGATATTTAAAAATTAAGCTTATTTCTTATTTCAGTGATCATTTAATCAAGTTAATGCACGATAATGATTTCAATGAAATGTGAAGGTTTTCCTATTCAATACATCCCTTTGTTCTATAGAGGCCAAATTTGGTTTAAACATAAGCCTCTCACAACTAAATGCTAATTTTATGCTTCCAAGATAAACGTAATAATTTATGAAGTAAGTCAAGGCTTATTTGATTGCCAGATGTACGGAGAGCATTGGACAATAACAGTTGATTTTAATTTACCTTAAGTATGTTTAAATACATACAAATATATCATAATCGTTTAAAATGCTTATCTTTATATGAACGAAAAAAAAGGCTTGCCTATACAGCCAAATTGTAATTTAGTGCCCATCAGAATGGCCACGTGGTACAAATGCGAAAATTGTATTAATCATCAATGAGAACTACGATGACAATAATTAACACCGTAACAGCCATCATTAACAAAATTTGAAGGACCCAAAATGTAGACGTGATAAACACTAATTCCCAGTATCTCACTTCTTTCGCACTAATTGGCCATCGTCGTCACTTCAACCTACACGCAAAGCCTTTTATGGTGATTGTTATGTAATTAGCAGCAATTCGGGTATAGAATTCCATTCTATCGACATTTGAAGTGGTCATTAAATCGAACTGAATTTAATCAACTGTGTTATTAAATACTACAAATACACACATGGGAATACAGCCTGCACGTGGCTCGGACGTAGTGATAAAATGTGAAGTGTATGATGTTCTTATCACGGAAGCAAGTTTAATTATGTTCAGAATGTAATTTTGTTTTAATAACTTGGATATTGTGTAGGCGTTTGTGCAGAGACCAGTAAATTATGACAGGGCAGGTCCTGTAAAATTGCAACGTTACAACATAATTTTTCATATAAATTTGGATTAATCTTCAAACAAGTAAATTCAAATTGATTAAAATTTGATTAAAATCGATTAAAAACAATTCAAGAGATTTGAAACCACTCAGCACTGTGGCTTTATTTGAAGTTCCTTCATCCAAAACTCAATTAACCGGATTTTTAATAACGTACATGGAATTTGGTATCCACTGCATCTTTTCTAATGATTAATACTTATCATATCGCATACAATTTTGGAACTATTATTTTTTAAGACTAGTTTGATAAAAAAACTTTCTACTTCTACTATCCTCATCCAAAGAGATGAGTGTACATTTATACACATTATATCATATACATAATTTTAAATATACCACACGATATTGTAACGCATTGCATGATACAAATTGGTGGAACTAATTAACTTGTACTATCGGTAATACAATGCCTACTTCATTTTCTGAACATTGCAGTGCAATCCTACAAGTAGACAAATAATTATCCTGCAGGCTATGATTGGTATTTTATCATTATTAACCATTTTTGTGATACTGTTAGAAAGCTCCGAAACCATTCGACTCTAAACTCCGGTCAGTTAGATAGTAGTAATATTCAAGTAGAACTTTCGATTTGTATCGAAAATAATAAGCATAATTTCTAGCAAGCTAGTTCATTTCCCTTTTTAGTGTTACTTAAACATTTCTATTAAATTCCCTCAGTAATATTTCTTAAAAAATTCTTTAACCATAAATTATAACCACATCAGTAAGCCAAAAATTGCAATACCCAGTCATAATCAAACTCAATTTTATTTGATGCTTATTAGATATGCCACCCTTGTTAAAGAGTCAGAGCGGAAATTATTTTCGGTCCCAAAAATACCACTTCTCATAGCGAAATAAGTGATTGTCAAAGTGGGCCAAGTAGTGTTTGATGTCGTAAAATATATTTTATGGAATATGTGATGAGAAATAACGCTATTTATATTTACGTAATTAATTTTTGAAACAACAGTAGTAGGAAAACAAAAATAAAAACGAACGGATTTTGGTATCAGGGCAGAAATATATAATTATGGCCACTTGTGGTGCAAGAATTTTGTATAAGTCACTTTGGGAGCTCTGGAATTATTGCTATGGATGTTATGAGAATACTTATTTGAGAGTTTTTGTTACTTTATGGCTAGATGTGGAGCGATCGAACTTTTTTTTATCAGGACAGAAATGTCTAATTATGGCCACTTGTGGTGCAAGAATTTTGCGTAAGTCGCTTTAGGAGCTTTGGAATTATTGCTGTGGATGTTATAAGAAACTTAGCGACATGGTATCTGTTTCCAAAGTGGACCAAATTATTTAGGTTAAATAAGACGTAGTTAATTTAAAATGTTCGCAAATTTTTGCATACTTGTTTGGCGGTTTTTATTATTTTATGGCTACATATGGTGCGATTGAACTTTTGACTTTACGTATGTATTACTTACATTATTAGTTATGAGTATTATTTATATTATATATTATTATTTATGGTATTCACATTATTTGTATTATTTATTGCTAATTCAGAATCCGTTTAGGCCTAAGCTTAAATAGGACCAGATAAACGTCCTCAAAATATCTAAATGATGACAAAATTTTGAATTCGAAAAAAAAAATTAAATGTAATTCAAAAATATGTATGTAGAGGAGCTCTCAATGAAACAAATGATCTGTAATAAAGTCGAATTTATTGTAATGCATTTTCACAAACTTGCAGAAAAAATTGTACTTTATATCATCAAAAAAAAAAAAATAAAAAAAAAAAATTGTTATTCAAGCAAACATTCAAACTAAAGTTCAGAGTGTAATTTATTTAATAATTTCTCCTGTTGTCCTCATTGCCAAAAACCAGTACTTCTTCTTAACTTACTCTTTTTCTAGTATTGATTTCAAAACTCGATAATAGATGTATGCTAAACAGGGAAATGAATGTTGTGTGCCTGATTATTAATATTTTTTTCTTTGACACCTTTTAATGTGTATTTCGTTGGAAATTGTTTAAGTATTATGTATTGATGAATCGCTTAATCAATAGAAGACCGTATGTATTGATGCCAAACCACATTATTTCCTCAAGAATATCTAATACGGAAAATGCAGTAGGGCGATATTTTTGCGCATAAGGACTGAACTCACTTCTAGAAGAACGGACACTTTCAGAACATTTCAATAATTTCACAATTTTGTGATTAGTTAAAACAATATAAGGTGGTAGTTTATACTTATTGGTAACCGGTTTATTAAATATGCTTAAGACCCCTATATGTTAAAAAAATGCACAAAATTAGTATATACTCTACATAAATAGGAGAAGTTGCCTATTTAAAGACTAATCGACCATAAATGGAAATTTTTAAACTTATTGCCTTTATCTCTTTGAACGCACAACAATACAAGGTTCCAAAAATTTAATTGAAAATGAAGTGATTCATACAGCAACTAAATTGCTCTGCAAGGAATGTGGCAAATTGCATCATCTTCTTGAAATTTAGCCACAATATTGAGTGTATTTTACTGGCTTATACTGACATACTGTTAATGCCTACAGGCTCAAACACGTCAATGGTGAGGCTTTGTCGATGCATGCATGCATTTCAACAAATATTTGTGTATATTGTGTGTATTAAGAGTCTGATTCTTCTTTATTGACGAAACTTTTAAGATTGCCCATCGCTGAAGATGATTTTATAGAAAAGCCAGCATTCGAAATAGTTGTTTTTCCATAATCCAACTTTTTCCTTGCAACAACCTCTTTCTATTAAAACTGCGGCAGTTATTTGTCACATGGTTTAATACCGCGTAAGTAATACAAAATTCAAATCTTGTGAGAATTTTACATCTTTCACAAATCATTTTCATTCTATACTTATTTGAGTATAGCTGGTATGACGTATGAGTAATATTTATATCGTAATAATTATACAACACAATGGCATTATATTGAATATCATAAGTATTAGCTATTTTATCTAAATTTGATTATCAGTTATGCATTAGTAATAAAATCGCTGTCAACTTTATTAACCATATACCTATTTTATGTATTTATATTATGACATTTATTTCACGTGGAACACTAAAATTTCCATTGTCAACATAGTAAGTACCAACTTATTAAGTATGTCCTATTATAAATGTCCGAGCATATGTTTGCCATAGTGTAATATTACTTGCGTGTAATGTAATTAGAACTTGCAATAGTGTAATATTACTTGCGTGTAATGTAATTAGAGCTTAAGAACTTACGACTTCAGTTGCATATTATTAAAAGGGAACAACTTATTATCTCACATATACAGACGAAGAATATGGAATAGAGACCTTTGGAATAATCAAAATGAATCAGTTATTGTCAAAAATTCGCTTTTATATCCATTTTTGACTCAAAATTTGAGTTTTAGAGAGAGAAAAATGCGGAAAAGCGGGGCCACTTCAAATGAATGTAGTCATTCTTGAATGATAGTTACTGAGTCTTCATTCGTTCACAGTGATAGATTTGTGATAGATAGATGGATAGATATACATAAATCTGTATTTTTTTTAACAGGAAATGCTCTTTCGAATGATGTATAATACCTACATAATATTCTTTACTTCCCGTCTGATCTTCTGGCAAAATTCCAAATGCACAACGGCGCGATAATCAACATTACATTGACTTGATATCATGTGACATTACCAATTATAGTGCACTTATAAATGTGTGTTAAGCGATTAAGTTTTTAAAAAAAAAAATTTAAACATTTGGAATTAACTGAGCAGTGATGCGTTTCATAACCAAACAATCAAGTAAAGTGATTCGAAATGATTTCTTAGACACAGAAAATTCAGAGTTTAATTTTCAAAGATAAATGAATAGCTTTAGTTATCAGTTCAGTTTTGTCGCTATATTGATACCAATTTCGGGTAAAGAAAAGGACGTTGATGGCCGACTAAAGCGAAGCAAAGTTTTCACCATTTATCGACTGTACATGTACATGTTTTTGGTAATTTCGACTCAGCATAAGCCTTCTGTAACATTTTCGCAATGACATTTACAATATAAAATCTAACATCAATTTTTGCTCGATATTTTTATCAGTTCTAAAGGCCGAAGAATATACTTGAGATCAACTGACAAAAATAAGTGCTTTAATTAAAGTTGATAGCAGATTGCGTTCAAACTTTGTGTCAGTATAGAAAGCAGACGTGCCAACTTAGCAACCAAAAGTAATTTTGACAATGATTTTGTTTTTTTTTTATGTCATTCGGTAGGTTAATCACACCTTCTACTATTGCCCACACAAATGATTCGAAACTACAAAATAATTTGACTGTCATAATCAGCAATTAGGTAAAGTAGTACAAAATATTATTACACATCACATACATATATAGGTTTTATATGTCACGTTGAGAAAAAAAAACACAAAATTATATATTTATTGTCAAATTGGTTTAATTAATTTAATTGCAGCTAATGCTCCTCACAATTTTCTGGTGCCACAGTAGTTATGTCTACAAATGATTATATCAAACACAGATCATTGTATTTATCACAATTTCTAAACTTTCAGTATGAATTTAATTTATTGAATCTATGAAAGATGGTACCAGCAGTCTATAAAACAATAACAAGCAAGCGGTTTTATGCATTGGTTGAAAGATAAAGTTAAAAATTATATATGTGAAGAAGGAATATCAAACATATGTTGTTCTAAACGCTCCTTCTTCCACGTGCCAAAAAAAACAATGTTTTCACGATTAATGTTTTATAAAGTCAAGTGTAATCGATTACAATATATGTCATATATGGACTATAAATCTCAGAGCTGAAGTATTTTGTCAAGGACAAATCTAGAGAAGTATTGATTATGGGGAAAAGTTATCAGCAGGCTTTTCAGTCACGCAAACAAATCAGATAAAACATCCCTTATTTGCAAACAAGTTAAAAACGCAGAATACAGATGACATATCAATTGTTTTTGTAATGTGATTTGCTACTTCCGATTATTTATGACGTTAAATATACGATAAACTAAAAAAAACTTGGAAAAAACTTTTGCACAGCTACAGAATTGGGCCGCAGATACACAGAGAAATGTAAGTTTCATCCATTTGTTAATACAATTAGTGTCACCATAGCAAGTCAAGACTCACATGAATACATATAAATATTTCATAGCGGGGTAATGGTGCTGTCTTATCATTGTGTTGTAGATAATTTCGTGCTGGTGTTGCTCTCTTTGTTAGTTGATATGCCACAGAACAAACATTTCATTTATATAAATATCCTTATTTTTAGCAGCATTTTGCTTTGTCATGGCCTTTTACTATATGATCACATTTAAATGCAGGTTTTAGAGCCGATTTAGTTTCACAGAAGCGCAAATAACGCAATTTATAAGGAAGTTAATTTACACCTAAACTGTTACATTTACGGTGGACATTGGGCCAGTAAAAGTGATAGGTTTTACTGTTGTACAATGATGACATTTTTGACATTAAAAATGCAATACACAACGGCAGCTGTATTAGGACCCAGACTTAATTCATATCAGAATTTTCAAAATAATCGACACATTTGCAAGGCGGTTGGTGAATGAATAGCTGCTTACAGGTTTGAAGCAAACCCGTTGCATTGACATGAAAAGATGATAAATGCCATGCGGTCCAAAATTTTATAATCTAGAATTCCTTATAAGATTATTTTAGAGTTTATTTTTTCCCTACTAGTTCTTTACTGTTCAACCAAATGCAATTAAACATTGATAACCTGCTGCCAGCCTGTTATAACTTTAAGAATATTATAATTACTTTTGTAATTTTGTTATTACTAATTTTTTTTAAAGTATTGAATGCATTTGAGGTTTCCTGATCTTTCGAGAAAAGCTCAGAGCCAATAAAACTATTTACATTTTTATATGAATTTTAGTAACGTGATTGAGTTATTGCATAAATCTAGTTTATTCTTCACTTTCTTATGTAAGCCGAACTGTGCCAAATTATTTAATTCAATCTCTCATGACAGTTTCAATGAAATCAGTTGATTTATTAACACAATCACTTTATAAACTTTGAATAATAAAATCATTACTTTTTTATGGTTAATTAATTACAAGGGAAGAATTTTTCAGATCGGTTGAGAGTTATACCATCTATATCAATTGTATGCTCCTTAAACAGAATATTAGAAATATATTCGAATTTATTTGAAAGTACGACAAGAAATTGGAAATAGTATTGATGACAAATTGGCAAACAATTTATAGAAACTGTAATGAGTTATATTATGTCACATTATGTTAAAGCATGCTTTTCCAATTATTGTTATTGTACCTCTCATTATATTTGTTTCATTTATAACTATATGTACTTCCTCACATTAGAATTATATGACGAGTATTGGTAATGATTTAATACAACATCATCTATAAAGTGTGTTCATTTTAAATATTGTAGCTTCTTAAACAACTATGTCAAATTTTCCGAACTGCTACAAATTTTCTGTTTTATATGGAAAATTAGATTGTGAGAAGCAAAAGATAACACAAGCAACAACAACCTACTAAAAGTGTATTTTGCAACGAAAAATATCTGATCAGAAAATTTCAATATTATAAACATATTTTTATGCAGGGTGGCGCAACAGAACGTGCATATTTAAAAAATAGATTAAAAAATAGATACAAAAGGTATGGTTAAAATAAATCTAAGGCATTGTAGAGTAATAAAGGAGGTTATTTTTTAAAAATAACATCATCCAAATGGTGACCCTCTCTACGACGGCACTCCTCTAACCGCAAACAAAAATTATTGAAAACTTTCTTCAGCAATACTGGTGTAATGGCTGCCATTTCACCACGAATATTCTCCTTGAGCTGAACGATGTTTCTTGGATTATTACTGTAGACTTTGTGTTTGAGGTGTCCCCACAAAAAAAAGTCAAGAGGCGTCAAGTCTGGACTACGTGGGGCCATGGGATATCACCTCTTTTCGAAATCAGTCTGCCAGGGAACATCTGCTTCACCACCGCCATGGAGTCATTTGATGTGTGACAGGTAGCTCTATCTTGTTGGAACCAAGTTCTGGAATTCACTATTCTTGAACTTTCAATTTCTGGAGCCAAAAATCCCTCCAACATCTTAACATAGCGTCCCGTATTAACCGTGACGTTTTGGCCCCGCGCATTTTCGAAGAAAAAAGGACGAATTATTCCTCTGCCAGAGATTGCTGCCCATACTGTCACTTTAGGACTATGCAATGGTTTGTGGTGTTTGATTTTGGGATTTTCACTGTTCCAGTAACGACAATTTTGACGGTTTACGAATCCATTCATAAGGAAATGAGCCTCGTCAAATTGAAAATCGATTAAGCATTTCGTTAGCAAATGTGAGCCTTGCTATGAAGTCAGACTCTTTCAATTCTTGTGTTAATTGCAGCTTATATGGATGCAGTTTAAGATCCAATGTTAAAATTCGTTGCAAACATCGTCACGATAACTGTAAGACAGACGATCTCTTGCGAGTCGACATTTGTGGATTTCCTCGTACTGACTCCATAACTCTCTCAACATTGTCTTCGGTCCTAGATGTTCTTGGGCGACCATTTGCTTGTGGTATAAATGTTGAACCGGTCTCTTCAAAATGCTTTACCCATATTTTAATTAAATTAGCACACGGAGCTTCACTAATTCGCCGTAGTCCATATTCAGCACAATGTAGTCGCCTAGTAGCAATAGATGAACAAGTGTTCTCGTAAAATGCGAACACGTAAAATGCGCGCACGCAAAATGCGCGACGCTTCCCGTCAAAGTGATTCATAGCGACCGCCAACCCAACGATGTAGGCGCCCCCCGCCCGCGCCTTTTCTACCCTGCAAAAAAATATGATGCAATATGCACGTTCTATTGCGCCACACCATGGTAATCAAAAGTAGACTTGAAAAACAATTTACTATTTACCTAAACACTAAACAATTATTAAGAAAAAAGTATATTCGGTATCCTAATTTAAAAAGTAATTAATTTATACGATACATTGCTTGCGAACTTATCGAGCTGCTATGATTTTATTGCCTATGACATCAGCCTATATAACAGAATTTGTATTATTTTCCAGCTGAGAATATAAACTGATATACTCGTTGATCACATCAATGATAAAAACTGTTTCTCCATTCTTCAGTTCAATTCAATTAAATATGGCTTACGAATAGAGTGCCTTATGCGTTCGTTACAACGCACCCTTGTGCTGTCAAGTTGCTAATGGTATGTGGTAAAATTTTTTGGCAATCGGTACCACTTTTCACTTAAAACGGAGGTGCGCAGATGTGCACACTTTGATTTCTATATATATATAAGTTCTGAAGCATATTTGGAGCTACGGTGAGCTATCATAGAGAATTTGCATCAGAACTGGTATATATGAGAACATTTTTCACAAATTACAGAAGAAACCATGGAAGTTAATCGCCAAAGTAATTTATTTGGTCCCCAAAAACTCATTTTCTAAATATTTTCATGTACCTAAAATTATTATTAAAAACAAAGAAATGATAATTGCTTGAATAGATTTAGCAGCTGCTGGAGCATTTTAACAATTTCCATTTTGAGAAGATATGGCTAACACGACATCATACATTAGATCTTGATATCCACCAATGTGCCTCATCTATATACATTTCCCCTAAATATAGAAAAATTTCTAACAAATGCTTTATAATACATTAATATTCAAATTATTTTTGCATAATTCTTCCCTTTTATATTGCATTGTATTGGAAGTGTACTGTTCTTTTAAATATATAAAGTTTGATACATATATATAAAATTTGATACCTACAAGAATCTTTCAATTTAGCACCAAATTTATTTTGAATGTCATTCTGTAATAATATTTACGTCAAAATATTAACCATTCCACTTTGTTACCACATTTTCCATGTTTAGGAAATAATTCAAAAATTTCTCTGAAATGAGAAATTAAATTTAAGCGACATTATTACTCTTTATATATTTCAGTAATTAAAAATACGAACTTAACAAACTTCTCAATGAGATTTCCTTTATTGGTATTTAAACTGCGAGTCACATTTAATTATAAGAGATTTACGAAGAAAATTATTTCCCATTTTATTCACTTACCTTAATTAACGTTTATAGCAACGCTTTCCACTGTATAATGTATTTATTTTTATTTGTTTGTTGTTAAGTTTGAACACAAATGGGAATCAGAAGCAGTTGGTGAATTACAGAATACCTAAAGGTTAATACTGTAGCAGCGTTACTTTGAGCATTGTTCGCAAGTTTAACACTTATCAGTTCTTTGTTTTCTTCAATTCAAAGTTTAGCACATCAGTTCCCTTTTCAATAGCAACAAACTCTATACAGTTCGAACACGAAATTTAATTTCAATCAAATGAATTCAATGTGCAGATTAAATAGTAATGATGAAATAATCTGATTTTAGATCAAGTTATATAGAATCGATATAATTAATACACATAGTTTTAAATTGAGTATCGCTGTAAATTTGTCAAGACAATACACATTGTGGTGTTGCAATTTTGGTAACTGGATTTTTATATTTGAAAATTTGGTGTTCTTATTAAAACCACTCTATAATCTAGAGGTGCTAAAGTGCTACAACGATCTAGTCTATGCATCAATTAAATCTTAAATCATTCTAGTTTCATACAGAATTTATATTCTCATACACAAAATTTAACTTAGATCAAAATATTTGAAAAGAAAACTAATTCGTATTAAATAGTAGTTCGCTTTGAACGTTAAAAAGGATCCATATAGGTAATGTGTAAATTCATATGAAAACAGCACATTAGAGAAAATTGCACCTGCTTTTAGTTGGCTGAACTTTAATTTGTTTATAAGTAAGTAGCTACGTAGGACATTTAGTCTTTGATTCAGGTTCAGAAATAGATATAGACAACTTGTTTGCAACATTCGTAGAAGGAAAAAAAGACCTGTGTGCATATCCAACCTATATCCTTATCGAAATAAAATTAGTTGATAGGCAAAAACCAGGGCCGGACCAACAACACGCATGTCCTCATGGAAATTTATATCCCTGTTCAAGTACAGATAAACCTGAATAAGTGGAATGCAGTTAGGTAGGAAAACTCCATAAGTGTATTATTTTCGGGTGGATTTTGAAACCCATGTGAGTGGACATAATTTTAAGTATCGCATTTTTTAAAATTTAACATGAACGCATGACCGTTGGATTAATCATGTTGCTGAAATTGGAATTGCATCAAACGTTAGAATAGAAAAATTGAGCTTATTTTACGCTCATGCATATGTATCCTTAAAATCATATTATTATATTATATTTTATTCAAATATTTTATTTCGCTTTCAGAAATAATATCAAAAATAATCTAAACAATATTATTAAATTAAGTTTTCGGCACAATTAACTTAAACTAATCAAGATTTAAAAGGGCTTCGTCCACAAAAGCTTTAAGTACTACCCATAATTTCATGTACTTCATTTCATTGAAGATATTTTGTCTATGCATAAATATAAAAATAAAATAAATATATATATATATATAAATAAATAAAATAAATTATTGAACATTTGAAGAATGTTTTTTTCTATGAAAATTTTACTTTTAAACCTACAAACAATTTTAACAATACGGCATGCAATATTTATGCTTAAAATTAATAGCAAATATATATTATACGAGTATGTACATATATATATAATATCATGTGTTACGCTCTAGTAACCGTGTGTTGTGTAACTTCATTTCATCTGCGCCCTGCTCATTTCCCTTCTGTGTGAAAATTTAACTTTACAGAAAACCGCCTACTGTAAAATCTAGATGAAATTGATTGATGAGAAGAACGTTTGCCATCCATCAATATTTCCTTCCGTTCATACATATTTGTAGACAAACTCATCGCAAATTATATTTCTTCATTTTGCTCGTGTTAATAAACGAAATCCCAATATTGAACGGACCTATGTGGTACATGTGATGCAAACTTCCGAAAGCAGGAAATACACTTTCTTCTTTTATTATGGAATATTGTAATTGCAAAGTTTTAAATAAATTAATGCTTAAATGTGGATAAAAACCAATTAAAACTAGTGGAAGTCATACCAAAACCACAATAATGCTTACCAGCTCCAAAAATGCATGTTCGTATGTTCATTTCATTATGGCCGATTTTTTTTTTTGTTACCGAAACTTTAGAGATCAATATGTTGTTTTTGGAAAAATTCTGGACTATTTAACCAAGTAAAAATATGTTTGAAAGTATTTTTTAACTATGCCAATGTTCTGAGAAATTTGGCATGTGACGTTAAAATAGCTAATTTAAGTAAGTAAAGTAGAAAAGAGAAAAAAAGTACGCGGATATTTGTTAATTTAAGAAGCATAATATCAACAGGGTGTTTTTTTTAAGATTTAAAATTTTCAGGTTGACAGCACTGGTGGGTAATGGCGTCCAAACGTCATCTGTCAAATTGAAAAGTCTACAGTATACTCTGTCATTTCATCATGGAAGGACTAACAAACGGGCAACGACTGCAAATCGTTGAAATTTATTATCAAAACTCGTGCTCTGTGATAAATGTGCATCGGTCGATATGACCATTTTATGGTCGTCATAATCGACCTGCTGAATCAACAATTCGTGCTGTTATCTGCAAATTTCGCACCAAATTTACTTTGTTGGACATAAAACCATCGATTTGCATGCGTAGAGTGCGTACCGAAGAAAATATTGCAGCCGTAGCGACCAGTGTTATTGGGTTTGTGTTACTCAATCACAAGGAATATTTTACACGTCGATTTGGGTTTAAAAGCCTATAAAATTCAACTCACATAAGAATTGAAACCGAATGACCTACCACAACGTGAATGGGCCAAATTTTTGATGAATGGGCCTTACAAAAGCTCAATGAAAATCGTCTGTTTCATCGAAAAATTGTGCTCAGCGATGAGGGTCATTTCATGCTGATCGGATACGTAAACAATCAAAACTGTCGCATCTGGAGCGATGAATAGCCACATGCCATACATGAATTACCGATGCATCCCGAAAAAATGACAGTCTGGTGTGGTTTATAGGCTGGTGGCATCATCTGTCCATTTCTCTTCAAAGACGACCGTGGAAAAAATGTTACTGTCAACGGCGAACGACATCGACCCATGATACGCGATATTTTTTGCCCCAATTGGCTGAGTTGAACTTGTTTGACATGAGGTTTCATTAGGACGATGCAACATGAAATAATGGATATGTTGCGGGATGAATTTAGTGAGTAGCTTATCTCTTGATTTCACCCTGTGAGTTGGCTCTCAAGATCTAGCGATTAAACGCCTCTTGATTATTTCTTGTGAAGTCATGTCAAGTCGTTAGTCTATGTGGACAAGCCGAACACTATTGCAGCCCTACAGGATAACATAACACGCGTTATTCGTGGAATACAGACCGAAATGCTCGAAAAATTGGACCTTCCGAATGAACATTTTGAGACGGAGCCACGATAACATTTACATGAAATCGTCTTTAAAAATTAAATGGCAAGAATTAAAAAAAAAAAACAATAAAAAATTTTAATATATGATGCAAATTTAAGTGTTTTATTCGATTAAAAAAAAACTACTATTAAAAAATCACCCTTTATAAGCACCTTCAGATAGCTACTTTTTCACGTTAATACCAAGTATAGATTTTAGTAAACCACATGTAGCCAACTTCTACCAAGAACTACTGGGTAGAAATTCTCTAGATTCCAGAGAGTAGTAAAGTGTGGTCCAAATCAATCATCGCTTTCAATTTCAGTCAGGACACGAGGAATACTTCAGAGTCCATAAAAAAACTTATTGACTTGATTTTACCTCTGTTGGTACTTACCAAGCCAAACAATCTTACTTTGAGTTTTGTGTACAACAAAAATAACGCCACTGTAACCCAACTTGGTATAGTGGAACAAGATTGAGACAGCTGTTAAAAATAACATCGATAGTCGTAAGACTAAATTAAGCATTAACGAAATTGTACCTGCATCACTATATTTTTGCAAATTGATGAAGAAGTGCGAATTGACATTTGAAGAATGTGCGTTTTATTGCAACCATT